>JACTAT010000254.1:35600-524853 GCA_014526335.1 Chrysaora quinquecirrha
GTCTCGATTTCTGTGCCACTTTCTCCATGGGCCTGTTCGTCCTTGTCCTTCTCTCCTTCCTGTGTTTCTTGAATTACAGAATAGCATTTTTCACTATCATCTTGCTCTTGCTCTTTTCTGCTATTTTCAGCAGTACTCTTAACTGGAGCCTTAGGCTTTCCAAAGTATCCACTCAGTGTTGACTGTGATGCATCTACTACTGCAATACACTCGATTTTTCGACCATTGTGCATGTTGTTCATGTGTGTAACCTTGTAGTCAGAATCAAAGACACTGTTACATTCTTTGCATTCAACTAAATATTGGTATTTTCTTTTTCTTGTTGACGAAGACATAACTGTCAGATGAAAATAATTAACTCTTGCCAATCCTCTGTCACAGACCCAGCACAGAACACAGAAAAACACTTGGTCCGTAACAACATAAAGTTTTATCAGATTCTTATCACACCGCTAAAAACCAATCTGAATCTTATACAACGAAGCACTTTAATTTATATAAATCGGGAAACTAAAAATATACCAAACATTACATAATAAAAATCACGTAATTTACAAAATAAGAATCGAACGAGGCATGAGTTTGCAATAATTTTGCAATAAAGAATGCCACGTGAACAATGATGAAATCTATGAATACGTAATAAGCTAAATACGTAAATATAGGCAATACGTAATCGGATCTGGTTGTCTATTTTTGTGTTTTGCTAACCCGTAATAACTTGAATACCTAACTATAGGATAGCATTACGTCATTTCCTAAACCTGAGATTCGAAACGATTGCACAACTGCGTCAGTTTCTGTTGTGAATTTGGGGTTTGAGCTCACCAAAGGAGATAAGGCACAGAATAACATTATAAGCATATAATTCAGCAATTAACAAAACATAAGAAACTATATACAAACGTTCCCTAAGTGATACTTTCCATGATTTTGCGTGTTGTCTCTAATTGTTACGTTACGAAATTGTCTACGAATTCTGCTCAAAACGGACGAATGTCAAGAAACGTCACCACGGGAAGCAACGTGACCAGCACGTGGGAACGGGGAGGACTGGGAACCAACAATCCTTCACAAAAATCATGAGACTTGTCATCAGAATATGAGAAAATGGCTCCCCTTCCCCCTACAGAGCAATGTTGTTGGTAATAAAGTTGAAATTTTGCGGTACAATGCTTCTCCTAACAACAACATTGCTTGGAGGGGGTGGGGAGACACAAAATCGGAAAAACTGCCAAAAAATTATACAGTTCGCAAAAATTGACTTGAGTCTCAGTATATTTTGTGAAGGATTGTCTTAGAAGAATGAAAGACTTGTAATTTGGAGTCAGGATAATCTGAAGTGAAGACTGCTCTCTATTTCGCAAATGACAAGGAAAAGCTATTAGCTCAACAGATTAATGGGTTTCACAATTTGGTTGACCATTTCTGCATACCAATTTGGGTGGGTGGGGACGTTTTGCAGGGAAGTCCAGGGCCAAAGTGACTGTTAGGAATTTTTTTAAAACAATTCGGAAAAATTTTTCATAACCACTTTCGGAAGATCGTTCTCTCTTGCATAATAAAATCATCATATGTAATCATCATTAGTGTATATAATAAAATAACTCTGTAATAATTTATTAGATTTCTGAGATGAGGGTACAATTCCACATTATTCGTTTTCTTCGTGTTACCCACGTGTTACCCACGAGTTACTAACGTGTTACTGTGAACACCAATATGCTTTTCAGTGCGATCTGACGTGTTACCACGAGTTACTCTCTAAATATAGAAATAATTATTGCTTCTTTATATTTTTATTTTTTAGCAGTAACTCGTGGTAACACGTCAAATTTTACTGAAAGGCATATTGCTCTTCCTAGTAACACGTTAGTAACTCGTGGGTAACACGTGAGTAACACGTACGTACATATATAGATCCTGCTAGGAACAAGAATACATAAGCTAGTTTACTAAATATGTAGTTAAGTAAAGACAAGACGAAAATAAATACACAAAACCTTTTTTCTACGTTTATATAGGTAAGCATAATTACTTAAATGTTAGCATTCCTTAATGTCCCTAGCATTTCAAAGTCTGTGCGTTGTGATTGTCCTCTCGGGTTCATATCACGAAGATATCACGAAAATTTGCATAAAACAACAACAGGAAGTTTACTTTAATTGTCTTTCGTTTCGAGAGAGAAACTAATTGCAAGAAATTGCCACAACAGCTCTGCTCTCATTCTCTCTCCCAAATTGCTTGCAGTTTTTAAAGTCAGTTGAAGATTACACTTGACCTGTCTCATTCGTAAGTAACTTGGTATTGTACCTACTGTATTATCATTCATGGACACATATCGTCAACATCAACTGAATGCAAATTTTATCATGGGCCTAACACGCAGGTTGCGTTTGTTTTTCTTATTACCACCGTAATTATACAACTCGAGGAAAGTGTAATAAAACAATGTCTCAGTAATACGTCGTTCCTCCTAATTATAATCATGTATTAAGCGCTAATTATATTCTGTTCCTCTGCCCTAGTACATAATAGTTGCCAAAATAGAAATTAAAAAACAAAACTGCAACTCATAGAGTAGGGAATCCTTTCACAAATTTTTTAAAATTTAGACAATCCTTCACAAAATCATGAGACTTGTCATCAGAATATGAGAAAATGGCTCCTGTCACAGATCCCTTAGTTTAGGCCCTTTGGGTTGGGTGTGGTCGCACAGAAGTTTCTAAATTGTTCGCGTATAGTTACTTTAGTTACATATTACTTATTCGTTAGATTCGTTATTTTCCCGTGGGAAAGTATTTTCTCCGTTAAACTTAGAATTTCCTTGTTGTCTACAAGTTATGTATTTTATCTGTTTTATAGTGTTTAGGAATTTTCCCACACTATTTAGGGGCACTTGGGGACAGATAAACCCTAGGAGCGCAGTAGTAAAAGATTTACATACGTTAACAAGTTATTTTAGTTTTGATAAATTGCATACTTTGTAACATTAATTTTGGACACAGTTTTACATAAATACGCCCCTTTTATTTTACTTAGTCAGTTGTTCCATAGTTGTTCTTGGGCTCAGATCAAGGTATGTGATTAGAAGATATTTTAGGTTAGTATTAGGGCCTATGCATGTCTTCGTGTTGAAGTATTGTTTCAATATGTTTATGTGATTATATCTTTTGTAAACCTTGCTATTGTCTCGTCTTTTTTCTGAAAATTGACTGTGACAATTTTGGTGACAGGAGCGGGATAATTTTTTAAAAAAAGATAGAAACTAAACTTTCTTCGAGCCCAGAAAAGGTTACGAAAAGACACAGTAAAAGAAATGGCACACCAAGGAAACGAAGCAGATGCAGCCCCTGGAGAAGCAGAACAACCAGCACCAGCAGCAAGACCAGTACCGGCACCCAGACCAAGACGAACCATCGTAGACATTCAGCAATTCAGTGGAAAAGAGACTGAGGACATAACAGAATGGCTGTTGAAATGGGATATAGCTGCAGCAGCGAACAATTGGTCAGACGAGCAGCAACTTCAGATGATTCCTGCGTATCTCAGTGGACGAGCAGCAAGACATTTTTGGAGAATGCCACAAGAAGCTAGAAGAGATTTGGAGCAGCTCAAAGATCTGTTAGAAGACACCTTCAACACCGAAGAAAAGAAATTTTTGGCGAGACAAAAGCTGCAAGAAATCACGCAAGGATCCCGGGAATCTGTGATGGAATTCTCAGAAAGAGTTGATCGCTTGGTCATAAAGGGTCACGATGGACTAGACAGCACGGAAAGAAAAGACCGAATCGCATGTGAAAGTTTCGTAAAAGGACTGAGGCCAGAGATAAAGGAGACCGTTTGGGAGAAAAGTCCGCATACATTTCAGGAAGCAGTAACGGCAGCAGAAAGACGCGAAGTGTATCTGAATTCCGTTGGTAGAAGAGGAAAAGTGAACGAGATATCAGATGATGTGATGGCAGCAATTCAGAAGTTTAATGAGGATCGCACGAGGAGCAATGAAGAAATCTGGCAGGCGATAAAGAATCTCACCGTGGCAGTTCAAGACCTTGCAGTGAAAACAGCCGAATCATCACAACAGCAGATCTTCAGACAGCAGAATTTCCGAGGTAACAGACCGAATACCCGATCTTTGGTGTGTTATGAATGTAATCAGCCAGGTCACATTAAAAGAAATTGCCCCCAGAAGCAGAGAGGACAACCAATTCAAGAAAACGCAGCTTCGATGCAACCAGCAACGACCAGCCCACAACAACCTTGATGTCTGGAAACAGAAAAGGCGGGAAAGGGGAGTCCAGCTTTTTCAGAGAACTCAGAAATCCCCGTTGACTTGAACTGTTCGCTAGTGTCAAGATTGGCGAAGGAAGGAGTGTGGATTAAAGGTAGAATTAATAATGTTGTTTCTGATATTTTTGTTGACACTGGCGCTAAGTATACGTTAATTGATTTTGATTTTGGAAGAGTATAAATTGTGGAAATGATTTTGATGAATCTTGTTTATGTTTAGTAGGAGCTGGCGGAAGGAAGTTGTCTGTCGTTGGTGAAACGAAAGTCTGGCTTGAAATTGGTGGTAAGAATTTCGATTTGCCTGTTGTTGTTATTGATGATTTCAAATTTGATTTGTTGATGGGAGATGATTTTTTGAGAAGTAAGCATGCTGTTATTGATTATGGCGGGAAAATATTAAGGATTGATGATGTTTGTGTTGATTTTGAGCCGTTACCGTCTGAATGTTTTGCTGTTTTGAGGTCTATTGTAGAATTACCTGTTGGAGTGCCTGTTCGTGTTCGGGCAGAGTTATTGGGGAATCATTGTGGATTGGCTTTGTTTGGGGAGAGGCAGTTAGTGAAAACTGATGAGCGTGTCATTGTTGCTCCCGTGGTTACTAAAGCTGATGATTCTAATAATTCTGTTTGGATAGAGTTATCTAACACAACTCGTAGCAAGCTTTCTCTGCAGCCTGGTACAAAAGTGATGAGTCTAAAGCCATTCGTTTCTGAAGTGAATACTGTTCATGAAGAGCGAGCTGATGGAAACATTGCAGAAGTACCCATAGAAGACCTAAAAATCAGTCATCTTTCAGAAGATCAGCAATCAGAACTTCTCAGCGTCTTAAGAAAACATCACGTGTGGCCGAGATCTGACCAGTTGGGAAAAACTCACCTCGTCCAGCATCCAATCGATGTTCAGGGAGCTCAACCAATCAGACAAAGACCGTATCGTGTTCCTGAGACAAAGAGGAACAGATTGCTAAAGAAGTTCAAAAGATGCTAGTTTCAAACATCATCCAGCCCTCAGCAAGCCCCTGGAGCAGCCCGGTACTCCTGTTGGAAAAACCGAATGGAGAATTCAGATTTTGCGTGGATTATCGTCGATTGAACGCGGAAACGAAGAAAGACGCATATCCATTACCCAGAATAGATGAAACGCTGGATGCTTTGGGAAATGCTGCTTGGTTTACAACACTAGATCTCCAATCCGGATTTTGGCAAATTCCAGTGAAACCTGAAGACCGTGAGAAGACCGCATTTGTTACTCAGAATGGCCATTATGAATTTTGTGTCATGCCGTTTGGACTCGCAAATGCCCCAGCAACCTTTCAAAGATTGATGGATCTTGTCCTGTCTGGATTACACTGGACTCACTGCCTTGTCTATTTGGATGACATCATTGTGTTTGCACCAACCGAAGAAGAACACCTGAAACGCCTTGATCTTGTTTTGGGAAGGATGGCAAAAGCAAAGCTGACTTTAAAGACCTCGAAATGTCAATGGTTAAAGAATTCTGTAAAGTTTTTGGGACACATTGTTTCGAAAGAAGGAGTCGCTGTGGACCCACAAAAAGTTCAATCCGTAAGTTCATTTCCTGTTCCTTTGAATAAAACTGATGTTAGAAGTTTTCTTGGCCTAACCTCATATTATAGACGATTTATACCTGAATTTGCAAGACGTTCAAAACCGCTTGCTGATCTTACGAAAAAGAAATGTTTATTCAATTGGACAGAGGAAGTTCAGAAGTCGTTTGATGATTTGAAACAATGTTTAACAACCACTCCGATTTTGCGTTGTCCTGATTTCAATTTGCCTTTTAAACTTTATACTGATGCATGTGACTATGGAATTGGTGCTGTGTTGGCTCAAGAAGCACCTGATGGAGAAGTGGTTATCGCATATGCTAGTCGTCTTTTAAAGTCATCTGAAAAGAAGTACGCTGTCTTGCAGAAAGAAGCCTTAGGTATTGTATGGTCATTGAAACATTTTTACCCTTATCTTTATGGACGTCATTTTGTCATTGTAACTGATCATAGACCTTTGAAATGGTTAAAAACTATGAATGCTCCAAACAACTTATTTGCTCGATGGATTAGCGAAATTCAAGCCTTCGACTTTGAAGTTGTTCATCGACCTGGTAGATTACACAGCAACGCTGATACACTGTCCAGATACCCGGAAACCGAAGAATCAAATGTGATGGAAATTTCCGAAAATAAATATGGTGAAGTTCAAGCAGATGATAGCTACACTGGTGCGTGGATCAGATTCTTGAAGAAGAACACGAAGCCCTCAGACCAGAAACTAGCAGCGAAGATGGAAAAAGAAAAAGATCGATATTTCCTTGAAGATGATTGCTTGTTTAGAAGATGTTTATCGAAAGCTGGCAAGACGAGAAATCAGTTTGTCGTTCCAAAGACGATGGTTGGACAATTGCTGGTGAAATTTCACGATAACCCGATGTCATCACATCCTGGTTTCTTTCGAATGTACAGAAAAATCCAGCAGAGTTACTTTTGGCCGACAATGAAGACCGATATCAAGCGACATGTGAAGCACTGCTCTGATTGCGCCAAGTTTAAATCCACGAAACCAGCTACGAAGACTCCACTGAAGAACATCGTCACAGAGAAACCGATGGAAATAGTGGCAATGGATTTTGTTGGACCTTTACCAAAGTCGGACAGAGGTAATGTTTACGCTTTAGTCATGATTGATCATTTTACGAGATGGCCTGTTGTTTATGCAGTTGAAAATACAGAAGCTGAGACTGTGGCACGTAAGATAATCGAATTTATTCATATTTATGGTATTCCTGAACAATTTCTAACTGATAGAGGAAGTCAGTTTACGTCAGCATTGATTAAATCGTTATGTAAGCAGCTAGGAGTAAACAAAATATTCACTTGTGCTTTTCGACCTTCATCTAATGGACTAAACGAACATCTAAATGGAACCTTGTTTCAAGGGGTGAAAATGTATGCGTCTAAAAAACCCTCCACTTGGGACGAATATCTCGATGCAGTTACTTTTGCGTATCGGAGTACTCCTCACTCTGTTACTCAACAAACGCCTGCTTTCCTGATGTTCGGTAGAGAACTGAATTCACCATTAGATATGAGACCTCCGACTAGAATATATTCCGAAGATTACGTCAAAATCATGCAGAATGAACGACAGCAAGCATACGAACTCGTTAAAGACTTAGTTTCAAAAGAACAGAAAAGGCAAAAACTGCATCATGACAAGAATATAAAAGAAATCAATGTAAATATTGGAGATAAGGTATGGTTACGTGACTTTGTTATTAAAAAGAATACTTCTAAGAAATTTCATCAACCTTGGACAGGACCTTTCGAAATTGTAAAAATTATTGGAAGAAACAATGTTGATTTAAAATTGAATGAAAAAAAGATAAAAAGAGTTAATATGGAACAAATAAAACTTGCTAATGAAATTGATGGAAATCCAGATGAAATCACTCGTGTTCATGATAAGTTGCGTTCAAGACTTCCAGGTCAGAGACTAGTAACAAGGTACTTTGTTGAGTTTTGTGATGGGCATACACAATGGGTCGATTCCGCGTTTGTTCCTGATAAACTGCTAGAAGACTTCAATGCAAGAAAATGAACATTTGGACGTTTAAATAAAATATAAACTGCTTTTAATTATGATTGATATTTTGCTTTATGATTAAGATTAATATGGTATTTTATCTTCGATAATAATTAATCTTAGGGGGGAGGTATGTCACAGATCCCTTAGATTAGGCCCGTTGGGTTGGGTGTGGTCAAGTTTCTAGATTGTTCGCGTATAGTTACTTTAGTTAATGCTTATTCGTTAGATTCATTATTTTCCCGTGGGAAAGTATTTTCTCCGTTAAACTTAGAATTTCCTTGTTGTCTACAAGTTATGTATTTTATCTGTTTTATAGTGTTTAGGAATTTTCCCACACTATTTACCCTTCCCCTACAGAGCAATGTTGTTTGTAATAAAGTTGAAATTTTGCGGTACAATGCTTCTCCTAACAACAACATTGCTTGGAGGGGGTGGGGAGACACAAAATCGGAAAAACTGCCAAAAATTATACAGTTCGCAAAAATTGACTTGAGTCTCAGTATATTTTGTGAAGGATTGTCTTAGAAGAATGAAAGACTTGTAATTTGGAGTCAGGATAATCTGAAGTGAAGACTGCTCTCTATTTCGTAAATGACAAGGAAAAGCTATTAGCTCAACAGATTAATGGGTTTCACAATTTGGTTGACCATTTCTGCATACCAATTTGGGTGGGTGGGGACGTTTTGCAGGGAAGTCCAGGGCCAAAGTGACTGTTAGGAATTTTTTAAAACAATTCGGAAAAATTTTTCATAACCACTTTCGGAAGATCGTTCTCTCTTGCATAATAAAATCATCATATGTAATCATCATTAGTGTATATAATAAAATAACTCTGTAATAATTTATTAGATTTCTGAGATGAGGGGTGCAATTCCACATTATTCGTTTTCTTCGTGTTACCCACGTGTTACCCACGAGTTACTAACGTGTTACTGTGAACACCAATATGCTTTTCAGTGCGATCTGACGTGTTACCACGAGTTACTCTCTAAATATAGAAATAATTATTGCTTCTTTATATTTTTATTTTTTAGCAGTAACTCGTGGTAACACGTCAAATTTTACTGAAAGGCATATTGCTCTTCCTAGTAACACGTTAGTAACTCGTGGGTAACACGTGAGTAACACGTACGTACATATATAGATCCTGCTAGGAACAAGAATACATAAGCTAGTTTACTAAATATGTAGTTAAGTAAAGACAAGACGAAAATAAATACACAAAACCTTTTTTTCTACGTTTTTATAGGTAAGCATAATTACTTAAATGTTAGCATTCCTTAATGTCCCTAGCATTTCAAAGTCTGTGCGTTGTGATTGTCCTCTCGGGTTCATATCACGAAGATATCACGAAAATTTGCATAAAACAACAACAGGAAGTTTACTTTAATTGTCTTTCGTTTCGAGAGAGAAACTAATTGCAAGAAATTGCCACAACAGCTCTGCTCTCATTCTCTCTCCCAAATTGCTTGCAGTTTTAAAGTCAGTTGAAGATTACACTTGACCTGTCTCATTCGTAAGTAACTTGGTATTGTACCTACTGTATTATCATTCATGGACACATATCGTCAACATCAACTGAATGCAAATTTTATCATGGGCCTAACACGCAGATTGCGTTTGTTTTTCTTATTACCACCGTAATTATACAACTCGAGGAAAGTGTAATAAAACAATGTCTCAGTAATACGTCGTTCCTCCTAATTATAATCATGTATTAAGCACTAATTATATTCTGTTCCTCTGCCCTAGTACATAATAGTTGCCAAAATAGAAATTAAAAAACAAAACTGCAACTCATAGAGTAGGGAACCCTTTCACAAATCTTTTAAAATTCAGACAATCCTTCACAAAATTATGAGACTTGTCATCAGAATATGAGAAAATGGCTCCCCTTCCCCTACAGAGCAATGTTGTTGGTAATAAAGTTGAAATTTTGCGGTACAATGCTTCTCCTAACAACAACATTGCTTGGAGGGGTGGGGAGACACAAAATCGGAAAAACTGCCAAAAATTATACAGTTCGCAAAAATTGACTTGAGTCTCAGTATATTTTGTGAAGGATTGTCTTAGAAGAATGAAAGACTTGTAATTTGGAGTCAGGATAATCTGAAGTGAAGACTGCTCTCTATTTCGTAAATGACAAGGAAAAGCTATTAGCTCAACAGATTAATGGGTTTCACAATTTGGTTGACCATTTCTGCATACCAATTTGGGTGGGTGGGGACGTTTCGCAGGGAAGTCCAGAGCCAAAGTGACTGTTAGGAATTTTTTAAAACAATTCGGAAAAATTTTTCATAACCACTTTCGGAAGATTGTTCTCTCTTGCATAATAAAATCATCATATGTAATCATCATTAGTGTATATAATAAAATAACTCTGTAATAATTTATTAGATTTCTGAGATGAGGGTGCAATTCCACATTATTCGTTTTCTTCGTGTTACCCACGTGTTACCCACGAGTTACTAACGTGTTACTGTGAACACCAATATGCTTTTCAGTGCGATCTGACGTGTTACCACGAGTTACTCTCTAAATATAGAAATAATTATTGCTTCTTTATATTTTTATTTTTTAGCAGTAACTCGTGGTAACACGTCAAATTTTACTGAAAGGCATATTGCTCTTCCTAGTAACACGTTAGTAACTCGTGGGTAACACGTGAGTAACACGTACGTACATATATAGATCCTGCTAGGAACAAGAATACATAAGCTAGTTTACTAAATATGTAGTTAAGTAAAGACAAGACGAAAATAAATACACAAAACCTTTTTTCTACGTTTTTATAGGTAAGCATAATTACTTAAATGTTAGCATTCCTTAATGTCCCTAGCATTTCAAAGTCTGTGCGTTGTGATTGTCCTCTCGGGTTCATATCACGAAGATATCACGAAAATTTGCATAAAACAACAACAGGAAGTTTACTTTAATTGTCTTTCGTTTCGAGAGAGAAACTAATTGCAAGAAATTGCCACAACAGCTCTGCTCTCATTCTCTCTCCCAAATTGCTTGCAGTTTTAAAGTCAGTTGAAGATTACACTTGACCTGTCTCATTCGTAAGTAACTTGGTATTGTACCTACTGTATTATCATTCATGGACACATATCGTCAACATCAACTGAATGCAAATTTTATCATGGGCCTAACACGCAGATTGCGTTTGTTTTTCTTATTACCACCGTAATTATACAACTCGAGGAAAGTGTAATAAAACAATGTCTCAGTAATACGTCGTTCCTCCTAATTATAATCATGTATTAAGCACTAATTATATTCTGTTCCTCTGCCCTAGTACATAATAGTTGCCAAAATAGAAATTAAAAACAAAACTGCAACTCATAGAGTAGGGAACCCTTTCACAAATCTTTTAAAATTCAGACAATCCTTCACAAAATTATGAGACTTGTCATCAGAATATGAGAAAATGGCTCCCCTTCCCCTACAGAGCAATGTTGTTGGTAATAAAGTTGAAATTTTGCGGTACAATGCTTCTCCTAACAACAACATTGCTTGGAGGGGTGGGGAGACACAAAATCGGAAAAACTGCCAAAAATTATACAGTTCGCAAAAATTGACTTGAGTCTCAGTATATTTTGTGAAGGATTGTCTTAGAAGAATGAAAGACTTGTAATTTGGAGTCAGGATAATCTGAAGTGAAGACTGCTCTCTATTTCGTAAATGACAAGGAAAAGCTATTAGCTCAACAGATTAATGGGTTTCACAATTTGGTTGACCATTTCTGCATACCAATTTGGGTGGGTGGGGACGTTTTGCAGGGAAGTCCAGGGCCAAAGTGACTGTTAGGAATTTTTTAAAACAATTCGGAAAAATTTTTCATAACCACTTTCGGAAGATCGTTCTCTCTTGCATAATAAAATCATCATATGTAATCATCATTAGTGTATATAATTAAATAACTCTGTAATAATTTATTAGATTTCTGAGATGAGGGTGCAATTCCACATTATTCGTTTTCTTCGTGTTACCCACGTGTTACCCACGAGTTACTAACGTGTTACTGTGAACACCAATATGCTTTTCAGTGCGATCTGACGTGTTACCACGAGTTACTCTCTAAATATAGAAATAATTATTGCTTCTTTATATTTTTATTTTTTAGCAGTAACTCGTGGTAACACGTCAAATTTTACTGAAAGGCATATTGCTCTTCCTAGTAACACGTTAGTAACTCGTGGGTAACACGTGAGTAACACGTACGTACATATATAGATCCTGCTAGGAACAAGAATACATAAGCTAGTTTACTAAATATGTAGTTAAGTAAAGACAAGACGAAAATAAATACACAAAACCTTTTTTCTACGTTTTTATAGGTAAGCATAATTACTTAAATGTTAGCATTCCTTAATGTCCCTAGCATTTCAAAGTCTGTGCGTTGTGATTGTCCTCTCGGGTTCATATCACGAAGATATCACGAAAATTTGCATAAAACAACAACAGGAAGTTTACTTTAATTGTCTTTCGTTTCGAGAGAGAAACTAATTGCAAGAAATTGCCACAACAGCTCTGCTCTCATTCTCTCTCCCAAATTGCTTGCAGTTTTAAAGTCAGTTGAAGATTACACTTGACCTGTCTCATTCGTAAGTAACTTGGTATTGTACCTACTGTATTATCATTCATGGACACATATCGTCAACATCAACTGAATGCAAATTTTATCATGGGCCTAACACGCAGATTGCGTTTGTTTTTCTTATTACCACCGTAATTATACAACTCGAGGAAAGTGTAATAAAACAATGTCTCAGTAATACGTCGTTCCTCCTAATTATAATCATGTATTAAGCACTAATTATATTCTGTTCCTCTGCCCTAGTACATAATAGTTGCCAAAATAGAAATTAAAAAACAAAACTGCAACTCATAGAGTAGGGAACCCTTTCACAAATCTTTTAAAATTCAGACAATCCTTCACAAAATTATGAGACTTGTCATCAGAATATGAGAAAATGGCTCCCCTTCCCCTACAGAGCAATGTTGTTGGTAATAAAGTTGAAATTTTGCGGTACAATGCTTCTCCTAACAACAACATTGCTTGGAGGGGTGGGGAGACACAAAATCGGAAAAACTGCCAAAAATTATACAGTTCGCAAAAATTGACTTGAGTCTCAGTATATTTTGTGAAGGATTGTCTTAGAAGAATGAAAGACTTGTAATTTGGAGTCAGGATAATCTGAAGTGAAGACTGCTCTCTATTTCGTAAATGACAAGGAAAAGCTATTAGCTCAACAGATTAATGGGTTTCACAATTTGGTTGACCATTTCTGCATACCAATTTGGGTGGGTGGGGACGTTTTGCAGGGAAGTCCAGGGCCAAAGTGACTGTTAGGAATTTTTTAAAACAATTCGGAAAAATTTTTCATAACCACTTTCGGAAGATCGTTCTCTCTTGCATAATAAAATCATCATATGTAATCATCATTAGTGTATATAATAAAATAACTCTGTAATAATTTATTAGATTTCTGAGATGAGGGGTGCAATTCCACATTATTCGTTTTCTTCGTGTTACCCACGTGTTACCCACGAGTTACTAACGTGTTACTGTGAACACCAATATGCTTTTCAGTGCGATCTGACGTGTTACCACGAGTTACTCTCTAAATATAGAAATAATTATTGCTTCTTTATATTTTTATTTTTTAGCAGTAACTCGTGGTAACACGTCAAATTTTACTGAAAGGCATATTGCTCTTCCTAGTAACACGTTAGTAACTCGTGGGTAACACGTGAGTAACACGTACGTACATATATAGATCCTGCTAGGAACAAGAATACATAAGCTAGTTTACTAAATATGTAGTTAAGTAAAGACAAGACGAAAATAAATACACAAAACCTTTTTTTCTACGTTTTTATAGGTAAGCATAATTACTTAAATGTTAGCATTCCTTAATGTCCCTAGCATTTCAAAGTCTGTGCGTTGTGATTGTCCTCTCGGGTTCATATCACGAAGATATCACGAAAATTTGCATAAAACAACAACAGGAAGTTTACTTTAATTGTCTTTCGTTTCGAGAGAGAAACTAATTGCAAGAAATTGCCACAACAGCTCTGCTCTCATTCTCTCTCCCAAATTGCTTGCAGTTTTAAAGTCAGTTGAAGATTACACTTGACCTGTCTCATTCGTAAGTAACTTGGTATTGTACCTACTGTATTATCATTCATGGACACATATCGTCAACATCAACTGAATGCAAATTTTATCATGGGCCTAACACGCAGATTGCGTTTGTTTTTCTTATTACCACCGTAATTATACAACTCGAGGAAAGTGTAATAAAACAATGTCTCAGTAATACGTCGTTCCTCCTAATTATAATCATGTATTAAGCACTAATTATATTCTGTTCCTCTGCCCTAGTACATAATAGTTGCCAAAATAGAAATTAAAAAACAAAACTGCAACTCATAGAGTAGGGAACCCTTTCACAAATCTTTTAAAATTCAGACAATCCTTCACAAAATTATGAGACTTGTCATCAGAATATGAGAAAATGGCTCCCCTTCCCCTACAGAGCAATGTTGTTTGTAATAAAGTTGAAATTTTGCGGTACAATGCTTCTCCTAACAACAACATTGCTTGGAGGGGTGGGGAGACACAAAATCGGAAAAACTGCCAAAAATTATACAGTTCGCAAAAATTGACTTGAGTCTCAGTATATTTTGTGAAGGATTGTCTTAGAAGAATGAAAGACTTGTAATTTGGAGTCAGGATAATCTGAAGTGAAGACTGCTCTCTATTTCGTAAATGACAAGGAAAAGCTATTAGCTCAACAGATTAATGGGTTTCACAATTTGGTTGACCATTTCTGCATACCAATTTGGGTGGGTGGGGACGTTTTGCAGGGAAGTCCAGGGCCAAAGTGACTGTTAGGAATTTTTTAAAACAATTCGGAAAAATTTTTCATAACCACTTTCGGAAGATCGTTCTCTCTTGCATAATAAAATCATCATATGTAATCATCATTAGTGTATATAATTATATAACTCTGTAATAATTTATTAGATTTCTGAGATGAGGGTGCAATTCCACATTATTCGTTTTCTTCGTGTTACCCACGTGTTACCCACGAGTTACTAACGTGTTACTGTGAACACCAATATGCTTTTCAGTGCGATCTGACGTGTTACCACGAGTTACTCTCTAAATATAGAAATAATTATTGCTTCTTTATATTTTTATTTTTTAGCAGTAACTCGTGGTAACACGTCAAATTTTACTGAAAGGCATATTGCTCTTCCTAGTAACACGTTAGTAACTCGTGGGTAACACGTGAGTAACACGTACGTACATATATAGATCCTGCTAGGAACAAGAATACATAAGCTAGTTTACTAAATATGTAGTTAAGTAAAGACAAGACGAAAATAAATACACAAAACCTTTTTTCTACGTTTTTATAGGTAAGCATAATTACTTAAATGTTAGCATTCCTTAATGTCCCTAGCATTTCAAAGTCTGTGCGTTGTGATTGTCCTCTCGGGTTCATATCACGAAGATATCACGAAAATTTGCATAAAACAACAACAGGAAGTTTACTTTAATTGTCTTTCGTTTCGAGAGAGAAACTAATTGCAAGAAATTGCCACAACAGCTCTGCTCTCATTCTCTCTCCCAAATTGCTTGCAGTTTTAAAGTCAGTTGAAGATTACACTTGACCTGTCTCATTCGTAAGTAACTTGGTATTGTACCTACTGTATTATCATTCATGGACACATATCGTCAACATCAACTGAATGCAAATTTTATCATGGGCCTAACACGCAGATTGCGTTTGTTTTTCTTATTACCACCGTAATTATACAACTCGAGGAAAGTGTAATAAAACAATGTCTCAGTAATACGTCGTTCCTCCTAATTATAATCATGTATTAAGCACTAATTATATTCTGTTCCTCTGCCCTAGTACATAATAGTTGCCAAAATAGAAATTAAAAAACAAAACTGCAACTCATAGAGTAGGGAACCCTTTCACAAATCTTTTAAAATTCAGACAATCCTTCACAAAATTATGAGACTTGTCATCAGAATATGAGAAAATGGCTCCCCTTCCCCTACAGAGCAATGTTGTTGGTAATAAAGTTGAAATTTTGCGGTACAATGCTTCTCCTAACAACAACATTGCTTGGAGGGGGTGGGGAGACACAAAATCGGAAAAACTGCCAAAAATTATACAGTTCGCAAAAATTGACTTGAGTCTCAGTATATTTTGTGAAGGATTGTCTTAGAAGAATGAAAGACTTGTAATTTGGAGTCAGGATAATCTGAAGTGAAGACTGCTCTCTATTTCGTAAATGACAAGGAAAAGCTATTAGCTCAACAGATTAATGGGTTTCACAATTTGGTTGACCATTTCTGCATACCAATTTGGGTGGGTGGGGACGTTTTGCAGGGAAGTCCAGGGCCAAAGTGACTGTTAGGAATTTTTTAAAACAATTCGGAAAAATTTTTCATAACCACTTTCGGAAGATCGTTCTCTCTTGCATAATAAAATCATCATATGTAATCATCATTAGTGTATATAATAAAATAACTCTGTAATAATTTATTAGATTTCTGAGATGAGGGGTGCAATTCCACATTATTCGTTTTCTTCGTGTTACCCACGTGTTACCCACGAGTTACTAACGTGTTACTGTGAACACCAATATGCTTTTCAGTGCGATCTGACGTGTTACCACGAGTTACTCTCTAAATATAGAAATAATTATTGCTTCTTTATATTTTTATTTTTTAGCAGTAACTCGTGGTAACACGTCAAATTTTACTGAAAGGCATATTGCTCTTCCTAGTAACACGTTAGTAACTCGTGGGTAACACGTGAGTAACACGTACGTACATATATAGATCCTGCTAGGAACAAGAATACATAAGCTAGTTTACTAAATATGTAGTTAAGTAAAGACAAGACGAAAATAAATACACAAAACCTTTTTTTCTACGTTTTTATAGGTAAGCATAATTACTTAAATGTTAGCATTCCTTAATGTCCCTAGCATTTCAAAGTCTGTGCGTTGTGATTGTCCTCTCGGGTTCATATCACGAAGATATCACGAAAATTTGCATAAAACAACAACAGGAAGTTTACTTTAATTGTCTTTCGTTTCGAGAGAGAAACTAATTGCAAGAAATTGCCACAACAGCTCTGCTCTCATTCTCTCTCCCAAATTGCTTGCAGTTTTAAAGTCAGTTGAAGATTACACTTGACCTGTCTCATTCGTAAGTAACTTGGTATTGTACCTACTGTATTATCATTCATGGACACATATCGTCAACATCAACTGAATGCAAATTTTATCATGGGCCTAACACGCAGATTGCGTTTGTTTTTCTTATTACCACCGTAATTATACAACTCGAGGAAAGTGTAATAAAACAATGTCTCAGTAATACGTCGTTCCTCCTAATTATAATCATGTATTAAGCACTAATTATATTCTGTTCCTCTGCCCTAGTACATAATAGTTGCCAAAATAGAAATTAAAAAACAAAACTGCAACTCATAGAGTAGGGAACCCTTTCACAAATCTTTTAAAATTCAGACAATCCTTCACAAAAATTATGAGACTTGTCATCAGAATATGAGAAAATGGCTCCCCTTCCCCCTACAGAGCAATGTTGTTGGTAATAAAGTTGAAATTTTGCGGTACAATGCTTCTCCTAACAACAACATTGCTTGGAGGGGGTGGGGAGACACAAAATCGGAAAAACTGCCAAAAATTATACAGTTCGCAAAAATTGACTTGAGTCTCAGTATATTTTGTGAAGGATTGTCTTAGAAGAATGAAAGACTTGTAATTTGGAGTCAGGATAATCTGAAGTGAAGACTGCTCTCTATTTCGTAAATGACAAGGAAAAGCTATTAGCTCAACAGATTAATGGGTTTCACAATTTGGTTGACCATTTCTGCATACCAATTTGGGTGGGTGGGGACGTTTTGCAGGGAAGTCCAGGGCCAAAGTGACTGTTAGGAATTTTTTAAAACAATTCGGAAAAATTTTTCATAACCACTTTCGGAAGATCGTTCTCTCTTGCATAATAAAATCATCATATGTAATCATCATTAGTGTATATAATTAAATAACTCTGTAATAATTTATTAGATTTCTGAGATGAGGGTGCAATTCCACATTATTCGTTTTCTTCGTGTTACCCACGTGTTACCCACGAGTTACTAACGTGTTACTGTGAACACCAATATGCTTTTCAGTGCGATCTGACGTGTTACCACGAGTTACTCTCTAAATATAGAAATAATTATTGCTTCTTTATATTTTTATTTTTTAGCAGTAACTCGTGGTAACACGTCAAATTTTACTGAAAGGCATATTGCTCTTCCTAGTAACACGTTAGTAACTCGTGGGTAACACGTGAGTAACACGTACGTACATATATAGATCCTGCTAGGAACAAGAATACATAAGCTAGTTTACTAAATATGTAGTTAAGTAAAGACAAGACGAAAATAAATACACAAAACCTTTTTTCTACGTTTTTATAGGTAAGCATAATTACTTAAATGTTAGCATTCCTTAATGTCCCTAGCATTTCAAAGTCTGTGCGTTGTGATTGTCCTCTCGGGTTCATATCACGAAGATATCACGAAAATTTGCATAAAACAACAACAGGAAGTTTACTTTAATTGTCTTTCGTTTCGAGAGAGAAACTAATTGCAAGAAATTGCCACAACAGCTCTGCTCTCATTCTCTCTCCCAAATTGCTTGCAGTTTTAAAGTCAGTTGAAGATTACACTTGACCTGTCTCATTCGTAAGTAACTTGGTATTGTACCTACTGTATTATCATTCATGGACACATATCGTCAACATCAACTGAATGCAAATTTTATCATGGGCCTAACACGCAGATTGCGTTTGTTTTTCTTATTACCACCGTAATTATACAACTCGAGGAAAGTGTAATAAAACAATGTCTCAGTAATACGTCGTTCCTCCTAATTATAATCATGTATTAAGCACTAATTATATTCTGTTCCTCTGCCCTAGTACATAATAGTTGCCAAAATAGAAATTAAAAAACAAAACTGCAACTCATAGAGTAGGGAACCCTTTCACAAATCTTTTAAAATTCAGACAATCCTTCACAAAAATTATGAGACTTGTCATCAGAATATGAGAAAATGGCTCCCCTTCCCCCTACAGAGCAATGTTGTTGGTAATAAAGTTGAAATTTTGCGGTACAATGCTTCTCCTAACAACAACATTGCTTGGAGGGGGTGGGGAGACACAAAATCGGAAAAACTGCCAAAAATTATACAGTTCGCAAAAATTGACTTGAGTCTCAGTATATTTTGTGAAGGATTGTCTTAGAAGAATGAAAGACTTGTAATTTGGAGTCAGGATAATCTGAAGTGAAGACTGCTCTCTATTTCGTAAATGACAAGGAAAAGCTATTAGCTCAACAGATTAATGGGTTTCACAATTTGGTTGACCATTTCTGCATACCAATTTGGGTGGGTGGGGACGTTTTGCAGGGAAGTCCAGGGCCAAAGTGACTGTTAGGAATTTTTTAAAACAATTCGGAAAAATTTTTCATAACCACTTTCGGAAGATCGTTCTCTCTTGCATAATAAAATCATCATATGTAATCATCATTAGTGTATATAATTATATAACTCTGTAATAATTTATTAGATTTCTGAGATGAGGTGCAATTCCATTTTATTCGTTTTCTTCGTGTTACCCACGTGTTACCCACGAGTTACTAACGTGTTACTGTGAACACCAATATGCTTTTCAGTGCGATCTGACGTGTTACCACGAGTTACTCTCTAAATATAGAAATAATTATTGCTTCTTTATATTTTTATTTTTTAGCAGTAACTCGTGGTAACACGTCAAATTTTACTGAAAGGCATATTGCTCTTCCTAGTAACACGTTAGTAACTCGTGGGTAACACGTGAGTAACACGTACGTACATATATAGATCCTGCTAGGAACAAGAATACATAAGCTAGTTTACTAAATATGTAGTTAAGTAAAGACAAGACGAAAATAAATACACAAAACCTTTTTTCTACGTTTTTATAGGTAAGCATAATTACTTAAATGTTAGCATTCCTTAATGTCCCTAGCATTTCAAAGTCTGTGCGTTGTGATTGTCCTCTCGGGTTCATATCACGAAGATATCACGAAAATTTGCATAAAACAACAACAGGAAGTTTACTTTAATTGTCTTTCGTTTCGAGAGAGAAACTAATTGCAAGAAATTGCCACAACAGCTCTGCTCTCATTCTCTCTCCCAAATTGCTTGCAGTTTTAAAGTCAGTTGAAGATTACACTTGACCTGTCTCATTCGTAAGTAACTTGGTATTGTACCTACTGTATTATCATTCATGGACACATATCGTCAACATCAACTGAATGCAAATTTTATCATGGGCCTAACACGCAGATTGCGTTTGTTTTTCTTATTACCACCGTAATTATACAACTCGAGGAAAGTGTAATAAAACAATGTCTCAGTAATACGTCGTTCCTCCTAATTATAATCATGTATTAAGCACTAATTATATTCTGTTCCTCTGCCCTAGTACATAATAGTTGCCAAAATAGAAATTAAAAAACAAAACTGCAACTCATAGAGTAGGGAACCCTTTCACAAATCTTTTAAAATTCAGACAATCCTTCACAAAAATTATGAGACTTGTCATCAGAATATGAGAAAATGGCTCCCCTTCCCCCTACAGAGCAATGTTGTTGGTAATAAAGTTGAAATTTTGCGGTACAATGCTTCTCCTAACAACAACATTGCTTGGAGGGGGTGGGGAGACACAAAATCGGAAAAACTGCCAAAAATTATACAGTTCGCAAAAATTGACTTGAGTCTCAGTATATTTTGTGAAGGATTGTCTTAGAAGAATGAAAGACTTGTAATTTGGAGTCAGGATAATCTGAAGTGAAGACTGCTCTCTATTTCGTAAATGACAAGGAAAAGCTATTAGCTCAACAGATTAATGGGTTTCACAATTTGGTTGACCATTTCTGCATACCAATTTGGGTGGGTGGGGACGTTTTGCAGGGAAGTCCAGGGCCAAAGTGACTGTTAGGAATTTTTTAAAACAATTCGGAAAAATTTTTCATAACCACTTTCGGAAGATCGTTCTCTCTTGCATAATAAAATCATCATATGTAATCATCATTAGTGTATATAATTATATAACTCTGTAATAATTTATTAGATTTCTGAGATAAGGGTGCAATTCCATTTTATTCGTTTTCTTCGTGTTACCCACGTGTTACCCACGAGTTACTAACGTGTTACTGTGAACACCAATATGCTTTTCAGTGCGATCTGACGTGTTACCACGAGTTACTCTCTAAATATAGAAATAATTATTGCTTCTTTATATTTTTATTTTTTAGCAGTAACTCGTGGTAACACGTCAAATTTTACTGAAAGGCATATTGCTCTTCCTAGTAACACGTTAGTAACTCGTGGGTAACACGTGAGTAACACGTACGTACATATATAGATCCTGCTAGGAACAAGAATACATAAGCTAGTTTACTAAATATGTAGTTAAGTAAAGACAAGACGAAAATAAATACACAAAACCTTTTTTCTACGTTTTTATAGGTAAGCATAATTACTTAAATGTTAGCATTCCTTAATGTCCCTAGCATTTCAAAGTCTGTGCGTTGTGATTGTCCTCTCGGGTTCATATCACGAAGATATCACGAAAATTTGCATAAAACAACAACAGGAAGTTTACTTTAATTGTCTTTCGTTTCGAGAGAGAAACTAATTGCAAGAAATTGCCACAACAGCTCTGCTCTCATTCTCTCTCCCAAATTGCTTGCAGTTTTAAAGTCAGTTGAAGATTACACTTGACCTGTCTCATTCGTAAGTAACTTGGTATTGTACCTACTGTATTATCATTCATGGACACATATCGTCAACATCAACTGAATGCAAATTTTATCATGGGCCTAACACGCAGATTGCGTTTGTTTTTCTTATTACCACCGTAATTATACAACTCGAGGAAAGTGTAATAAAACAATGTCTCAGTAATACGTCGTTCCTCCTAATTATAATCATGTATTAAGCACTAATTATATTCTGTTCCTCTGCCCTAGTACATAATAGTTGCCAAAATAGAAATTAAAAAACAAAACTGCAACTCATAGAGTAGGGAACCCTTTCACAAATCTTTTAAAATTCAGACAATCCTTCACAAAAATTATGAGACTTGTCATCAGAATATGAGAAAATGGCTCCCCTTCCCCCTACAGAGCAATGTTGTTTGTAATAAAGTTGAAATTTTGCGGTACAATGCTTCTCCTAACAACAACATTGCTTGGAGGGGGTGGGGAGACACAAAATCGGAAAAACTGCCAAAAAATTATACAGTTCGCAAAAATTGACTTGAGTCTCAGTATATTTTGTGAAGGATTGTCTTAGAAGAATGAAAGACTTGTAATTTGGAGTCAGGATAATCTGAAGTGAAGACTGCTCTCTATTTCGTAAATGACAAGGAAAAGCTATTAGCTCAACAGATTAATGGGTTTCACAATTTGGTTGACCATTTCTGCATACCAATTTGGGTGGGTGGGGACGTTTTGCAGGGAAGTCCAGGGCCAAAGTGACTGTTAGGAATTTTTTAAAACAATTCGGAAAAATTTTTCATAACCACTTTCGGAAGATCGTTCTCTCTTGCATAATAAAATCATCATATGTAATCATCATTAGTGTATATAATTATATAACTCTGTAATAATTTATTAGATTTCTGAGATAAGGGTGCAATTCCATTTTATTCGTTTTCTTCGTGTTACCCACGTGTTACCCACGAGTTACTAACGTGTTACTGTGAACACCAATATGCTTTTCAGTGCGATCTGACGTGTTACCACGAGTTACTCTCTAAATATAGAAATAATTATTGCTTCTTTATATTTTTATTTTTTTAGCAGTAACTCGTGGTAACACGTCAAATTTTACTGAAAGGCATATTGCTCTTCCTAGTAACACGTTAGTAACTCGTGGGTAACACGTGAGTAACACGTACGTACATATATAGATCCTGCTAGGAACAAGAATACATAAGCTAGTTTACTAAATATGTAGTTAAGTAAAGACAAGACGAAAATAAATACACAAAACCTTTTTTTCTACGTTTTTATAGGTAAGCATAATTACTTAAATGTTAGCATTCCTTAATGTCCCTAGCATTTCAAAGTCTGTGCGTTGTGATTGTCCTCTCGGGTTCATATCACGAAGATATCACGAAAATTTGCATAAAACAACAACAGGAAGTTTACTTTAATTGTCTTTCGTTTCGAGAGAGAAACTAATTGCAAGAAATTGCCACAACAGCTCTGCTCTCATTCTCTCTCCCAAATTGCTTGCAGTTTTAAAGTCAGTTGAAGATTACACTTGACCTGTCTCATTCGTAAGTAACTTGGTATTGTACCTACTGTATTATCATTCATGGACACATATCGTCAACATCAACTGAATGCAAATTTTATCATGGGCCTAACACGCAGATTGCGTTTGTTTTTCTTATTACCACCGTAATTATACAACTCGAGGAAAGTGTAATAAAACAATGTCTCAGTAATACGTCGTTCCTCCTAATTATAATCATGTATTAAGCACTAATTATATTCTGTTCCTCTGCCCTAGTACATAATAGTTGCCAAAATAGAAATTAAAAAACAAAACTGCAACTCATAGAGTAGGGAACCCTTTCACAAATCTTTTAAAATTCAGACAATCCTTCACAAAAATTATGAGACTTGTCATCAGAATATGAGAAAATGGCTCCCCTTCCCCCTACAGAGCAATGTTGTTGGTAATAAAGTTGAAATTTTGCGGTACAATGCTTCTCCTAACAACAACATTGCTTGGAGGGGGTGGGGAGACACAAAATCGGAAAAACTGCCAAAAATTATACAGTTCGCAAAAATTGACTTGAGTCTCAGTATATTTTGTGAAGGATTGTCTTAGAAGAATGAAAGACTTGTAATTTGGAGTCAGGATAATCTGAAGTGAAGACTGCTCTCTATTTCGCAAATGACAAGGAAAAGCTATTAGCTCAACAGATTAATGGGTTTCACAATTTGGTTGACCATTTCTGCATACCAATTTGGGTGGGTGGGGACGTTTTGCAGGGAAGTCCAGGGCCAAAGTGACTGTTAGGAATTTTTTAAAACAATTCGGAAAAATTTTTCATAACCACTTTCGGAAGATCGTTCTCTCTTGCATAATAAAATCATCATATGTAATCATCATTAGTGTATATAATAAAATAACTCTGTAATAATTTATTAGATTTCTGAGATGAGGGTACAATTCCACATTATTCGTTTTCTTCGTGTTACCCACGTGTTACCCACGAGTTACTAACGTGTTACTGTGAACACCAATATGCTTTTCAGTGCGATCTGACGTGTTACCACGAGTTACTCTCTAAATATAGAAATAATTATTGCTTCTTTATATTTTTATTTTTTAGCAGTAACTCGTGGTAACACGTCAAATTTTACTGAAAGGCATATTGCTCTTCCTAGTAACACGTTAGTAACTCGTGGGTAACACGTGAGTAACACGTACGTACATATATAGATCCTGCTAGGAACAAGAATACATAAGCTAGTTTACTAAATATGTAGTTAAGTAAAGACAAGACGAAAATAAATACACAAAACCTTTTTTCTACGTTTTTATAGGTAAGCATAATTACTTAAATGTTAGCATTCCTTAATGTCCCTAGCATTTCAAAGTCTGTGCGTTGTGATTGTCCTCTCGGGTTCATATCACGAAGATATCACGAAAATTTGCATAAAACAACAACAGGAAGTTTACTTTAATTGTCTTTCGTTTCGAGAGAGAAACTAATTGCAAGAAATTGCCACAACAGCTCTGCTCTCATTCTCTCTCCCAAATTGCTTGCAGTTTTTAAAGTCAGTTGAAGATTACACTTGACCTGTCTCATTCGTAAGTAACTTGGTATTGTACCTACTGTATTATCATTCATGGACACATATCGTCAACATCAACTGAATGCAAATTTTATCATGGGCCTAACACGCAGGTTGCGTTTGTTTTTCTTATTACCACCGTAATTATACAACTCGAGGAAAGTGTAATAAAACAATGTCTCAGTAATACGTCGTTCCTCCTAATTATAATCATGTATTAAGCGCTAATTATATTCTGTTCCTCTGCCCTAGTACATAATAGTTGCCAAAATAGAAATTAAAAAACAAAACTGCAACTCATAGAGTAGGGAATCCTTTCACAAATTTTTTAAAATTTAGACAATCCTTCACAAAAATCATGAGACTTGTCATCAGAATATGAGAAAATGGCTCCCCTTCCCCCTACAGAGCAATGTTGTTGGTAATAAAGTTGAAATTTTGCGGTACAATGCTTCTCCTAACAACAACATTGCTTGGAGGGGGTGGGGAGACACAAAATTGGAAAAACTGCCAAAAAATTATACAGTTCGCAAAAATTGACTTGAGTCTCAGTATATTTTGTGAAGGATTGAAGGAACACCCAAAAGCGGTGACACTTCTCAACACACTCCCCGATTTGATTCACAATAGTGATCAAATTAAACTACTGTAAATAAATTGCGATTACGATAAGTGAGTAATGAATATGTCTAATGTGTAAATTAAACTCGATTGCGATTAAAAGTCAATTGCGATTAAATACGACAGCAAATAATGAATATGTTTAATAAGTAAGCGAATGTTCATAGAATTGCATAATAATGTTCATTAATTCGACTTTGACTCTAACTTGAATTTTGTCTACGAATAAATTCTCCAATAATACCTGCGCTGCGCTTCGATCTGGTCACAGCTAAACAGTCTGACGGTCGCTGCGCTGGCTGCGAGGGCGCTTGCGCTGGCTGCGAGGGCGCTTGCGCTTGCACTGGTGCAGAATGTAATGAATCAGAATGACAAGGTAATTCTAAAGGGATAAGCAACTTCAACGGTCGACACAATACCTGATTACCGATCTTACCCTCTTTCGTGCACACTTGCACTCTTGCAGATCTTACACTTCCGTCTGTACCTCGAATCAATTCCTGTATTCTGCATAGTTTCCAAAACATTCTTTTGTTCTGATCATCTTTGAGTAGTACCACATCTCCAACAGAGACGACTGGTTCTTTCACATGGAATTTAGGCTTGTAAGCTTCCATCAATCCAAGCAGGTATTCATTCTTCCATCTCTTCGAGAAATGTCCTAAAAGTAATCTGTTGAGTTTTGCCCTTTTCGATAGAGATTCGTAAGTACTTACCACTTCAAGGTGCCTGTCACTGGGTAAATGAGATAGATTTCTACCGTTAATGAGATGGGAAGGTGTCAAGGGGTAGGATATACCTTCGGTATCATCATAAACATATGTGATGGGACGTGAGTTTATGATACTTTCAACCTCCGTTAAAATAGTGGCCATTTCCTGAAAGTCTAGCTTTGCTCGACCGACTACCTTTATGATACACCTTTTTACACTTCTGATGAGTCGTTCCCAGGCCCCACCTTGCCAGGGGCTCCTTTCCGTAATGTAATTCCACTTGACTCCCTGTGAAACAAAGGCTTCGTGTAATCTTGGAGATCTAAGTAACTTCTTAACTTCTTTTGCTGCGGATTTAAAAGTTTTAGCATTATCACTATACAATATAGATGGTAAACCTCGACGTGCACAAAATCTGCGAAATGCACGTAAAAATGCTTCCACCTCTAAAGATTTGACCAATTCCAAATGAACGGCTCGTGTAGACATGCATGTAAACAAACATACGTAATGTTTTTGAGAACCATTGTCATCGGACAACAGCAAAGGACCAGCGAAGTCCATACCTGTGTTGGTAAATGGTGCAGCATCGTCTACTCTTACCTGTGGTAAATCTGGGGCAAACTTAGTCCTGAAAGGAAAAGCTTCTAACCTTTTGCAAAGTACACAACTACGAATGATCCTTTTGGCCATCTCCCTCCCCCGAGGTACCCAATATTTCTGACGTAGAAAATTCAAAGTTTCCCGCACCCCATTGTGGAAAACCTTGCGATGACACTCCTGCAAAAGCAACGTTACGTAATGATTTCCTGTGGGAAGCAAAATTGGTTGCTTACCTGAATCTAAAACAGAAGATTTATTTATACGTGTTCTACAACGCAATATCTGTTCTTTGTCTACAAACAAATTGAATTGTGTTACATACAATGGGGGTTTTGTGTCCACATTGCTCGAAGACAGTAGAAACTCGATTTCCTTTCTATATGCATGAGATTGAATGGATCTGATGAGAATCCTTTCTGCATTGTTTGTTTCTGAGACACTCAAGGTATTTGCTTTGTTCAATTGTGTCCTTTGAACAGCTGATTTTAGATTATGAATGAATCTCATAACCCATGAAAATGTGCGTAATACTTTACCTTGGGAACTGTAACGCGAAATATCGAAGACATTGCTAGGTTGTACAACCTGATCTATACCTGTACTTACCATGACATGGGTAACTTTCGGTTCAAATTTTACCTTTTCCTGCAATGCTTCTTTGTTTAAAAGTTCATTTTGAGGCAATACACTGGGCCAATTCTCTGGTGGCGACTGGAGGAAGTCAGGACCCTCCCACCAAAAGAGATTGGCCGCCAACGGGGAGGAAAACTTACCTCTAGATGGCAAATCAGCAGGGTTTTGGGGGCCTGGACAATAAAACCAGTTTTCCCTGTCCGAAAACTTTAAAATGTCTGAAACACGGTGGCGTACAAACTGTTTCCAGGGTTTGTCGTTCTTTATCCAGCACAGGGTGGCCATAGAATCGACCCAAAAATAGGTTTTAATGGGATGGATTAACTCTTCTTGTAATACGGAACGAACGGTTTCCACATATTTCGCCATCAAGTTTGCGCCTAGCAGTTCAAGACGCGGAATGCTTTGTTGTTTTATTGGCGAAACCTTTGCCTTTGAAGCGACAAAATGCACACGTATCTTACCATTGTCGTAAACAACCCTTAAATATACCACGGTGGCATAGGCTTGCTCGCTAGCGTCGGAGAACGCGTGAAGTTCAACGTTACTAACGCCAGCTTCCTGTTGGAAAAAACTACGGTCAAGTTTGATATCTTTTACGGTACTCAACTGAAATATCAAGGTTTCATACTGCCTGAGATAGTCACAATTCAGTGGCTCATCCCAGGCCACCTTTGCGACGCACAATTCCTGGAAGAAAACCTTTAAATTGATGGTAAACAAACTAACACAGCCCAGGGGGTCAAAAATTTTAGCCGCAATTTTTAACAAGGACCGTTTAGTCGGAGGCAGAGATTGTGCAAACTCAAAAACCTGATTCAAATCAAGAAGCAACTTGTCTGAATCGTGATTCCACTGAACACCGAGTATTTTGGAAACATTGGTGTTCTTTTCTGAGTTTGCTGGACCCACGGAAAACTGAGTGAATGACTGGTCGTCCTCAGTGACCTTGGAAGCAATTTCGGTGGAATTTGTGGAAACGCCTTCTAAAGAATTGATCTTTTGAGAAAGCTCTTTGTTGTTCGTCCTCCACTTGCGCAAGTTGAATCCACCCTGTAATAAAATTTCCTTTGATTTCTGATAGATTTCTAAAGCCTCCTCGGCAGACCTAACACTACAAGACATGTCGTCCGCGTAAAGGCGGCTCAAAACCTTCACGACCTCGGGGCATTCATCCTGAAAAGAAGAAATGTGTTGTTTGATAGTGGCCCCAAGGATTGAGGGTGACGGTTTGAGGCCAAAGGCTAAACGTCCCCATCGAAGCTGGATGATAGAAGGATTCTCTTTGTGGATGTCGTCAAACCACAAAAAGCGCAATGAATCACGATCGGTTGGCTTTATTTCGATTTGTAAGAAAGCCTTCTCGATATCCGCTGTCATGGCGACAGCATGAACCCGGAATCTTAAGAGCGTATCGAACAAAGAAGGCATGTAATTGTCGCCCAACTGAAGACAATCATTTAACGAGAGTTGATTTTGTGCAGACTTAGCGCTGCCATCAAACACAATACGTAATTTTGTTGTGTCATGGTCCTTTCTCACAACGCCATGGTGACAGAGATAATGTGTTTTTTCAGTACTTACCTGCTTGTTTGGAACATATTCAATTATACCTTTGCCTAATTGATCTTGAAAAATGGAGTCATATTCTGAAAGGAGCTTTGAATCCTTTTTCAATCGACTATGTAAAGCTTTCAAACGAGACAAACACATATCATAATTATCTGAAAGTGACTCATGAGAAATATCAGCCCTCCCCGGCGGGTCCACTTCCATAAGAACTTATATACCATGTGAGTTCCCAAAAATAATCCTGACCCCTTATCTCTGACAAAGAAAGTACAATCATACCCCCTTTTCTCTGACAATTCTGTGACATATGACCCCCTTTCTCTGATTATCAAATAAGTTTTCATCATCATACCCCTGAAAATACATGTTCATACTACTTGGCAAATAAAATTAAATATCTTCTTGACTAGCCCTGGACTAGCCCTGTTCTGGCCTAGGCCCAATACAGGCTGAGAAAAGTTCCCGCCAAATAATAGCCTCTCTTACAAAAAGGTTGTTTTCCATTCTTCATTAAGAGGCTAAAAAAACAAGCAAACAAATGGAACATGGAAGTCTGTGGAGCAGCCAGAAACCTTTTGTAGCACGTGTAATGGAAACAAGTTAAAAGTTTGAGTATGATGATCCCTCACCTCTGCAAAAAGTTACAATGAACTCTGTAAGATTTTTCATTTTGCAGTAGTGTGGTAGGGTAGCAGCAGAGAATATTATATTTGAAATTTGATTTCTAAAGTATGTTCTACCTTTGTCAGGTTAGTTTTAAGAGCCTCTGCATATGTATATACACATATGCATTAATTGAACAAAAATTAATCTTCCTTATGACTAAGGAAAATGGGATTCTATTGCATGATCTATGTAAATATATTAATATATATATATAAATATATTAATATATATATTACCAAATTGTACACACATATACAGTATACATACACATTACCACCAATAAACATCTACAATTGGGTTTAAGTCTTCACATTTACTTAGTTTTTAGTTATTACCTGGCTTAAAGAACAGTGAAAAAAAATATACAAACACTTTTTTTTATTATACCAGAAGTTTACTCCTTTTTATAAAATCTCTGACTCCATAAAACACCCCTTATTTTGAAAATCTCTGTCCTAGATTCCTATGAAATCTGGCACCCTTTCTCAGAGATTTTGGGAACACACATGGTATATAAGTTCTTATGGCAGTGGACCCGCCGGGCAGCCCTCCAAGGGAGGCTTACCTCATATCTATCGCCATTGAATTTTATGTCGAATTCTGTCTCTTCGTTCTTTTCGACTGATTCTGTCGATTCTGTGTCTGAGTTTTCGATAAGTTCGGGCAATCCCATTGATTCTTGTTTCCAGAAATGTTTCAATGATTCTATTATCTCGCCATTTTCTCTCTTTGAATTTTCATAATCATCTGCTTCACTGTCAGGAATAGAAAATTGATCTAGGACAAGATGAGAATGTACGTTAGTCTCAACATTTGAAGGTGAATTAAAAGGTCCTGATAGCAGCCAACCCAACTTGCTGCTAACGGCAATAGGACCTGATGTACCCTTGATGACATCACCTGTAATGAAATCATAGTAATGATCAGCGCCAATTAAAAGTTGTACGCGTTTTGCATTGGAATCTACGCTGTCCGCTAACTTGAGTGTACGCAAATGCGGGTAATCGCTGATTTGTATGCCGCGAGAGGAGAACGGCGAGCAAATGGTGGGGTAACTAAGAGCGCGAACTGGTATCGCTTGATCTTCTACTTCTATGTTAATCGTAACTAACTCGCATTTTTTCTTATTATACTTATCTGACCCAAATGTGTTCACGTTTATGGTTTCAACGTTCTCAGCCTTCAGTGAGAGTTTCTTCTTTAATTCGTCAGATACGTAGCTTCGTTGACTTCCAGTGTCAAATAAAACATCGATTGCAATCTTCTTCGTTTGATCTTCACCAAATGCATAGGCTCTTGCTGTTTGTAACAATACCTCCGTCTTCCCTTTCACTGTTGCAGTAACCAAACGATCGAAAGTTTCTCCAGTGCTTCCAGTGCCCTCTTCCTGTTTATTACAAATCACTTGATGGTGACCATTGCCACATTTCTTGCATTTGCGATCACAATTTTTCGCGAAATGTCCCAATTTCAAACACTTGAAGCAACGTTTTGCCTTTTGTAGCAGTGTTTTCTTTTGCTCCAAATCCGTGATTTCTTTGCAGCTTATAGTAAGATGATCTTTACTGCAAAAGTAACATTTTTTTTTGCTGTTCGTTGGCAACAAATGATTTTGTGGTTGGGATGTTCTGGTTTCGAGCAGCTTGTGAAGGTTGTGGTTGTCGATTTGCTTGTCTTGGAGCAAGAACGCTTTCTCCTAATTCTCTTGCTTCAATTTCACAACGAATGATTTCTAGAATTTCCTTGATAGGCCAGATGTCTTCTGTAACTTTCCTTGAAACTTGAATGGTGATTTCGCTGGGCATACGTTGCATAATGATCGGAATCAGCAAACCACCATAGCTTTCTTGAGACATGCCGAGAGACTCGAGCCCTCGGACATGGACGTTTATTTTGTCGAAAATAAAACGCAATTGAGAAACTTTATCGCTAGGGCATTCTTGTAACTTTAAGAGAGCTTGCATATGAGCACTGATGATTCTCTGCTTATTGCCAAATCGTTTTTTCAATGTGTCGATAGCATTTTGGTAATTTTCCTCGGTTAACTCGAGCCCCGCAACGACGCGATGAGCAGGACCCTCGAGCAAATTCATCAGGTAGTTCAACTTGTGCACTGCTGAGATTGTGTCGTTTGAGTGTATAGCACAATTGAACGATTGCCAAAACGAACTGAACTGGGTGATATCTCCGTTAAACTTTGGGAGTTCTATCTTTGGTAATCGAACTCCGCGGTTTGTTGACGAAACTGAACTAAAACTGCGATTGTGTGATTCTTCTTCTTCTGAAACAGCTCCTGTGGCAGGACTTTGGGAATCTGTAGCTTGTGCTGAAACAGCCGCAGCTCCTGTGGTGGGACTTGGCTGGGTATGTGTATGTGTACTCGGGACACTTGACGGATTAAGGCTTGGACTTTTGAGCTGCTCGATGTGCTGCAAAAGTGTGGTTACTCTGATATCCCATTCCATGGACTCGTCTATTTCCTCATCCATCTGCTCTAACGGTATCTTTTCTAGAATCTTCTCATCTAGGCCTGTAAGGATCTTTTGTTTCTGTGAAACTGAAAGTGAAATCGAATTGATGCGCACTGAAAGCTCTTGGGTCAATTCTTTATCCTTTAACTGCGAAATTTCTTTCTCAACTCTTGCGATGGCAGCACGATTTCCACCACGCGTGTGAATCAGTCGCTTAATTGGGTCTTCGTCTGACTCTTCTGGCATCTTCGACGAAATTTGTTAATTAACTCCGATATTCTGAACTTTATTGAGAGCTCGCCCCACGTTGGGCGCCATATGTTGTGAATTTGGGGTTTGAGCTCACCAAAGGAGATAAGGCACAGAATAACATTATAAGCATATAATTCAGCAATTAACAAAACATAAGAAGCTATATACAAACGTTCCCTAAGTGATACTTTCCATGATTTTGCGTGTTGTCTCTAATTGTTACGTTACGAAATTGTCTACGAATTCTGCTCAAAACGGACGAATGTCAAGAAACGTCACCACGGGAAGCAACGTGACCAGCACGTGGGAACGGGGAGGACTGGGAACCAAGGAACACCCAAAAGCGGTGACACTTCTCAACAGTTTCGTTGACAGAGAGCGGTATTGAAAGTCTATTTCTGTTCTGTGTCAACTTACAAAGCGTACTGTAATGGTTCTATAGTCTTTGAGTTGTACAAAACTTCAAAATTGCGATGAATAGCGGAATCATTTTCGGGCATACTTAAAAGCTTTTTTTCGTCTGACACTCCTCTGAGTATGAACGTCAGAAACAGACCGAAACAACAGACTAAGGTTCTACAGTTTTATTTAGAAATTCTAAGGTTTTTCCATCACTTTTCGTGGGTTTACTATTTCTTTCATTCCAAAGATGAGTTAAAATAGACGAATCCAAGTTTAAATACGCTCAGCCGATATTAGTTATTAATCCAAATATCGGCTGAGCGTATTTAAGGTGGATTCTTTATTAGTGGAGTGGTTCATAAACTTTATCTGCCGCTGAGTGCCGCACCCTGAACCGGGCCCTTTTGATTTGCTAGCTACTCTGCCATTGCGGTGCCAGACCGCCCCTGCATCTCTGTGGACTTTCTCCGGGCTGGCAGTTAAAAAAATATATAATAATTTATTGGGCCCCATGTCACCTTTGGCCCACCGCTGGAAATTTCTTAAAATATCATTGAGATAGTTTGACCCAAGATAAAAGTTCGGAGATAAAAGTTTGACCCAAATTTCAGCCTGATGTTTCTTAAAGTTGTTCTTATAAATAAAAACGTGTAACGCCTCTATACTGTACTCCCAGCCTGAAAATTTTTTAAGCAAAACAGAACCTAATACGGGAACAAAACATTGTTTCTTTTTTAGGTTTGTTATTTGTATCGTCAATTAATTTGCTCATCATTTAATATAATTTCTAAAATAAAAAATATATCTTGAAAATTATTGGAGGGGCTAAAGCCCCGTCCCAGCCCCCCGCTCTGCGGTAATTTCCCCAGAGGAAAATTTGAATTATTCGTAACGGCTATCCCACCAATGTCAGCAACAACAACAGCAACAGCAACAACAACAGCAACAACAACAACAGCAGTGCAAAAACAAAGAAAGGAAAACAATCAGTTTTCAAAAGTTTCTCGTGGCTGGTGGTTGCTCCTCTCAGAACGATAACACCAAGAAAATCTAAACGAAAAGTGATCGATAAAACGCTTTTAACTTATTAAGTAATAGTCTTTACAACAAAAAAAGTAAGTAAATGATTATTGTAAGAATTTATAACCACACTTTATTGCCTGATGGGGAAGGGCCTATAAACCTCCTTGTTTGGGTTTGGCGTGACAATTTATCTTTTTTATTCTATAAGAACAAGTGAAAATCTAATCGTATCGAAAAAGAAATGGAAAATAAAGAGAAAAAGGCTGTAGAAAATATAGTCATCAAAGTAGAACCACTGGGTAAGAATCCTTTTTTTTCATTTCTCTTTTTTTTCCAATCAATTTTATTATAGAGATAGTAGGTATGCCTTAAAGATTACCCTATTATGGATAGAGTTTGCCTTTAAGATAGGATGTATAATGCCCCGCCTGTAGTGTAATGTACCATCATGTGAATAAAGAAAAGAGAAGAATAAGTATTTTTTTAATATTGATTAGGCCTAACACACTCACAAAGTCTAAATGTGTAAGAAACTCTCAATTCTGGGCCACTTTCAAAGGGCTGAAGGTTACTTATGAAGAAAAATAAATTTAAACATAGTCTTAATTTAAGTAAAATTTATGGTTAAAGTTTAATAAATAGAGCATTTCAACTAAGAGCCTCGTTTTCAAAGAAATTGAAAATTAGGTAATAGAGAAATTTTGACTTCAGATTCAAATTCAGCACCTTCTTTTAAGTGTTGAGGTAAATTACTACACTTCTAGTCCTTACAATGTGGATTCTATAGCGATTAAAAGTTTGAAAATTTTTAAGGGATTTGACCGTGTTAAATAATTGAGGGTGTAAAATTTCACCCCCAGCGATTTTGCACGGTCAAATCCTTTATAGAATTTCAAACTTTTAACACCTATAAAATCAATATCTTAAGGACTAGAAGCATAAAACTTTGCCTCAACACTAAAAAGAAGGTGCTGAATTCGAACCTGAAGTCAAAATTTCTCTATGACCTAATTTTCATTTTTTTTTTGAAAATGAGGACCTTAGTTGAAATGGTCTATTGTTGTGTCTTAAGACCAGCTTGGGCAAAGAGGGAGTTGGACGAAACTGAGGCTGTTGTTGTTGTAATCCTGTTGTTCCTGTTTCCTTTGAAGTAAACAGTTCAAAATTTTTTTTATAGATGATGATGTAGGGAATACAAGTGATCCTTATACAAGCTCTTCAAGCCAACAAGAGCATGCTGTAGGTGATTTTTCAGTCAAGCAAACCAAGTTGGATAAACTGGTAAGTTTTCCAGTCCTAGCAATGCACATTTTAAAAGGCGGATAATATCACAGTGATATCACAATTTCTATCTTTTGTATGAAGTTTGACTGCATTGCAACATCAAAACTTTCCCATTGCACTGTGCACATTTATGGGTGCATTCTTTTGAAGCAAATCGAGAGATTTGCTCTGTTTTTTAATCCTACAAAGACATGGAACAGCAAAATAAAAAGCACTCATTGATTTGGTCTTTCAAGCAAATTTCAATTTTCCAAGAAGTATCTAGCCTCTTTAAAAAGCTGTCCCAACAAACTATGAAAATCCAGGTGTTAAGGCAAAATTTTAATCCAACAGCTGGTAAATCTTGACAGAAATCTTAAAACATTAGCTTCACCTCATTTCCAGCTATATTTGGGCAAAAATCACACTCAACCCAATCCTGAATTTTATCATCTTACCTAAAGACGCACCAATAAACAACAAGGAAAAACAGAATTAGTTAAAAATAATGGAAAAATCTTTGTTCTTCGCTAAGCAAGAAAAGAAAATTGCTACGAAAGTGATTCACTTGATTCAGTCATGACGAAACAGATGTAAAGAATGGAACAATGTCGAATAAAACTTTTCCTTTGCTCCAGAAGAATGCATCCTATATATGTTTGTCATGAATACCTGTTATAGCTCATGTTTTTCACACAGCATCATAATTGATTAAATGTTAATTTTACATGCCTTTTAACATGCCCCATTCATGACATTCCATATTGTGATTTTGTGAATTTAATTTAAACTTTTTTACAGTATAGGTTTTGATTTCGAATATCATGAATTTCGTTTTCAAAGATAATTGACCCAAATTTTGAATCCCTGAAATGATAAAGGAAATCTAGGTGACAATGGGCTATTTTCTCACTGTTGAACAACAATAGAATAATCTCATGTCTGCTGTATTTGTCTGAAGTAGAAGTACAAGGCCTTAATAACTAAAATATAAAATCATTGACTTGGTTGGTATTAACAAAAGATGGGGTTGTGAAGAAAAACATTTTCCTTTTAGTTCAGTTTTCCATCAATGGCAGTTGACAGTTACAAGCAGTTATTTCCTGGAACTGTGAAGGAAGAGGAAGGAAATTCAGACAGTGAAATCAGCTCCAACAGAGCATTTCAGAGATTTAAAGAAAAGGTATGTCTTGTTTTCTTTATGTGAAATGAAATTGTGTCTGCTTTATCACAGCAAGGATGTTACACAATTGATCAATTTTTTTGTTTAAATATCTGGCCAACAAAACAAGCACATGTTTGTGAAACAAAATTTGTTTGTTAAGCCAAATTTTTGATCATTTGACCAGGCTGTCATGGCGGTGGCATAGCGAATTTCCCTGATATTTTCTTGTCAAGCAATGTTTTGTGACATAGTCAGGTGGTCAAACATTACTTGCAAAGCAAATCTCAAATGTTTCACCAACAATGTTTAAGTAATTGCTTAAGTCAACTGGAATTTAAATCATTTTTTTCTGTGCTGTGGACCTAGGTAATAAGTTTGATTCTATGTTGAATCTCCTTAACTTTTGTTTATCAATTATCAAAAGTTTTACCTTATGCTCTTTGCCAATCCATGAGCAATACCTTAGAAAATCAACCATAAGCCATCATTACAATAATCAAACAGTTTTTGTGCACAGTTTCAATTTATCTACTGGATAATGATAGTAGCAGTATTTCTGCAGTTTTTCAATCTTCTTTTCCAAATTCTAGTATTCAAAGTTTCTTAAGTTTCTCAAAATATCATAAAGTCATGAATTTCGATGAAGTGCTTCTGAAAAACAAAAATTATTGTGATGTCAAATTAAATGGGATTCTTTTTTTGTAAAAGGTTTCCTTTTTTGGGAAAAGGTTGGGGAAAGTGAAGAATAGATATTAAAACTCCCTTGGGATAGTTGAAACAATTTTGAATCCCAGTCTAGTCTTAGCGTTCCTGAAATCTGTCTACTCTTACCAATGTGAACTTTTGTACCACGAAGCGAGAAGAGACTATTCATAATCATAAGCCAAAGTTGCCCTGTGAAAGAAGTTCGGCCATTTTTGGTCATCATATAGCGCTGGTAGTTTCTTTTACTTGTTGCTCGCCTTTTCACAAAAAAACCTGAATTGTTATAGTCAATTGTTTTTTCATCTTACTTGCTGGTTCATATTACTGCAACTTCACGTTGTTGACACAACAGTGTTTCTCAATTGCGTATGATGCGAATGAGTCCCGAGTTGAACAAATTCAATAATTTGTGACATATCAATTCAATGGTATATTACCTACATTTTTACAAATTTATTTGATACTACATGTGAACAATAAGTGAGCTACTAAAAGAATCGGACGCAAAAACACAAATGTTTCCCAACACGCTGAGGCCTTTCCAACTCACGTTCTCACCAGATTGCGACTTTTTATTTCTCTTTACGTCATTAAATATAGAACAAAATTAATGCCACAAACAGTATTTCATTATTATATTATTACGATGATCTTATATTATGGATGGTGAAGGTGAAGGTGAAAGGTGAAGGTGAAATGGTGTTTTAGCGCCAGTCGCTAGGATCTCAGTAGTAGGTTAACTATTCGAGACATCGACCCTGGCTGTGACGCTACCGTGGCCTGACCACAGTGAGCTTCTGGCACCACGAGTCAGCTGCATACACCACGACGGCACAGCATTGCTCCTTGGACAAAGAGTAAGACAGAACAACACCACAGAGAGTGTGATCCAGCACAGGGCTGGCACAACACCTCCACAACCAACATAGAGCAGTAGCTACGTATATAAAACACAAGTAACACACAGTGGATGCAATGCGGACAATGAATATTAGGGATGTCGACCCATAAGAGCAATCAAACTATATCAGTAGTGTAACAACTGCTTCAAACCAACAAGAGCATTTAAAGGAACGAAGGAGAACGAGTTTAATTTAAAAAGGGCGTGAAGGATAGAGAGAAGCTGAATTTGAATTGAGTTTCAGCTCAAAATCGATCTTATGCAACGTTAATTGGATTTTTTCTGAATGAGTATTTTAATGAATATCTGGCCATTATTTAATCAGTAGTCGACTCTCAATTTAAACCGCCTTTGAGAAAGTTAGCAGGGATTCGGATGGTGGCCGTCCTCAGATTACACCAAGTGCAAACTGGTACCCGTTGCTAGTACATGTTTCTTGCAAAATAAGTCAACCCTGAACTGGTACTATACGAGCTTCCTAATTCTCAACTGCAGTTTGACAGACGTTGAATTTATATAGTGTTTTGGTGAATCTTGCTGTTGGTAAATGAACGGAGATTCCGATATTTCTGAGCAGATGAGAGCATTTTTTCACACCAGGTATACACGTTTGTTTTCGATGTTTTGTATCCACTAGGTTCGAACTGCACGTATAAGTGGCTTTCCAAAGCTTTACTAGTGTTTTGCCGGTACCAGCATAATGTATTTCGCCTTATTTATCACGAGTTGAAATATTGTAGATGCAAGTATAGGTTCTTAAGTTATTGTCCCCAATGCACTAGGTACCCTCGGTGTCTTTGAAGACCTAGGTAATTTTAATATAATCCGAATGTTTATACATTCGAACTTTGTTACATGATTCCTAATATCAAATCAAACACTTACTCTTCAGTGCCAGATAAACGGGGGATGCTGCTTAGTGGTTTTCTAAACATCCCTCAAGCTTTTAGGACCCCCATATCAATTTTCAGATTTTCAATGTTAAATGTTAGCAAGATTGAGCAAGATTTTGTCTTGTTGAGAAAAGCATGGTCACAGTGTTATTCTTTGTTTCTACAAGATACTATAATAACTCACGAGTTAAAATTTCCCGCCCCAGTTTATTAAGAAACCCCTTTAGATTTTTAGTTCTTATTTAAAGTCTTACCCTCGTTTAAAAGGAAACACCAGCGTGTACTGTGTAGTTGATACACCATTGCAAGAAGTAAATCGTGTTTGATGTGGTGTATACAAAGTACGGGGTCGGGCTACGAGGCTTTTGCAGCAGGTTATTTACACTTAAAAGATAGGTATGACTTGTAGAGGCGGGTTATTACGCTGTTAGTGATTGATGTCAATTGAAGGGCTTGCTTTTATGTTTACTATAATCGATGAGGGTCTTAAGCGGGCTTTTATTTTGGTTATTAGGTTATTATGCAAGCCCAATTTACACTAGTCATGTTTACACAACACACCATCCACAAAAACTACGCCACTTATGTATATACAGTATATGGCATATGCGTATCTTAAATTTCGCTCCTGGGAAAGGCGTACGGGATTTCGGCAAAGTAATTTTTAAGGGATTTCTTTTGACACAATTCGATTTGAAGTAAGACTGAAAGAGATTTTCAAGGATTGAATTACCTCTTGTGCACAAGTTTGACATATTGTATCTAGTTACCTTATATCATTGCGGCCGATGAATGTTTTTCTGTTAGTTTTTTTCTTTACTTTTTGCTCGGGATATTTTTTTCCATGAGAACTTCGAATGCGACTATATGTCACAGGGCTAGTCTTGATCAGTAGCCTACATCCGCATTTATTTCGCCGTTGATGGTAGCCGAGGAATGGCTCATTCGTCATCCCAGAGGAAATCGTGCTGCCGTGCTACCAACAGACCTTGCTACGAGCGGTAGCGTACGTCCAGACTTCTTTCACAATGGATGCAACCTGCATCGTTGATGGCCCAGGATTTGTCTCTGTCCTGGAATTACCCGGTACTCATTTACCTACCGATGGAGGGATGGATGGCTGAATTGACCTACGGCTCAAGAAATGCTAATTAAATTAACCATTGCTAGATCTAAACTAGGGGCTCTTGCCTGGCTGTACGGAAATTAATCGACTATGCAATGGCCTCTATAAAAATAATACCTCTTTAATATTATTGCTTTTTTAATAAATAAATAAATAATCTGGCCGTCTTAATTCAGATTTTTAGTGCAATAAAGCTGGAGTTTCCAAGAGCTACTGACGAAGAAAGACATGAAATAGCTGTTACAAGATGGAAAATTTTAAATGAGGAACAAAGACGCGTGAGTAAATGTGTTGTGATTTTTTGTTTTCACTACGGCCATTATAGAAGTTTCCTAGAATTTCGAGATACGGTCGTTTGATAGCGGCCACCTCCGATAAGCAGACCTCAAACGCTTTTCCAATGTATTATTAAACCTCTAAATAACGGTCACTTGGAGACTTTCCATGCAGTAAAGTAAGGTTAACGTGACGTAACTTATTGCTTGCATAGCACAGCGTAACTCATCAAAGCTTAACAACAAAGCGTAGTAGAAAAGAATAAAGTCGATCCAAGCAATATAGGGAAGTGGACAATAGCGGACCATCGCGGAAAATAGCTTAGTTCAACCTCGTCCTCGGCCCCAAACGCATTCCCTGAACCTGATACCGGCGAAAAAATATTCTAAAATACTGGCTGTTTCGGCCTAAGCGCCAAAAATGTAGATTAAGGAGATGTTCTAAGCAAGAAATGCAAAGAATGTTACTGCTAACTGTCAAGAAAGACAGCCAATTAAATTTTGAAGTGAAAAGGCCCGTAACAGGGTCGAATAGAACAGCGAAGTTCCACGTGGAGTCCTATTCACATCGGGGAAGAGGTTGAGCTTATTGAGCATACTGTTGAAAAGCATCGCATGGCAAAGCATATCACAAAATCTTTTACCTACCAACAGGCAATCTTAAGAAATATATAATGAACGCAAATCCGAATAGCATTGTCAGAGAGTTGTCGAGGCAAATCAAATAACAAATGTATTGATAAAACTTTTGTAAAGCATAGCTTACTATTAGATTTATTTATTGTATTACATAAGGAAAGGTATAGCTAGTACGTACCATTCAAAAGCATCATCAAGGTGAAATTCTTTCATTTTCATGCTTATATTTCAAAAGGGTTTTGCAAAGGAAATTACAGAAGACATTGTTGAGAAAGAGAGAGTCGAGGAAAATGCCAATGCCATCAGGCAGTATCAACCATGGGCAAGCAAAAATTTATCACAAGGTACTCTTTCTTCAAAATTTAACATGACAAAAGTTCTTTTCCATCAGAATTAAGGCTTTGTCTTATGCGAATAAATGAAAACTTGTGCAAAAGGTGATGGCTGTTTCTGTCCTCTGTTTTTATTGAGGACTTTTTAAAGGGATTTCTTGGAATGATTTTCTTTTATGCAATTGTATTTCACGCAACGGGAGCTGAGCATGAATTGGTCAGGCTTTCCGGTTATTTAGAATTTATTAATATTCGTTACTATGGAAATGATTCCCAAAATTTCCTTCAAAAATCCTTAATGTTTCTTAAGGTCGACAGGTCAGTCGCGATCAGTCAGTTAAAAAATGGCTGATTGGCAATCTTTCAAGTAGTTCTGACTATGCGCAATGTCGACATAAGTCTGGCTAAGACTCTTTGCAAATTCAGTGCAATAACGAGTGATATTCCATCGTTTTCAGGCATTACAAACCAAGTACAAGAAATCAGGCTGCCTGCTGAAGCGGTATCATCTGACCATATCAGAGAAATAAATAAAATTGGCGCATGTACATGGTGTAAAACCTTTGCCAGCTTAAATGACTATTCCTCGACTATCAAAGGACGCGAGATCTACTGCACTGGACTGTGTTCTCAAAAATGCTTTGAACAAGCTGCTCTCAAGATCTGTAATGTAGAATGTGGGTATGACATCTCCATGCAAACAATGCAAATAATGCCTAAGACGCGGCCTTCAGAAATAAAGATTGCAGTACCTACTGCTGGTATGGAAAATAACAAGAGGTTAATGGAAGAGGCATACGTCCAGCAACGGCATGAAACACCACAGCAAAATATCCTTCATGTGCCTGTTGCTGGGGAAAACCGTATATCTGTTGCGAGGAAAGACAGGCCTGTGGACATGAAAAATGCAGATCGTTCTGGTAAGGCATTAATTTTGGTATAATGGGCCTGACACCGTTACTTTGAAAAAGTTTTGTTGATTATAGTTTTTGAGGTTAATAGCTGGTGGATGTTGTATCACTAGCTGCTCACGGCCATTTATTATGATAGGAAGTTACTGTGGTGGCTGGTATAGCCCATTCTAACAGGGGTTAATTTTCACGATTATTCCACTATCCAGTTTCTCCCTCTTGCAAAATAGAGCTCATTGTAACTTGGTTTGATTTTCACAAAGACTGTATACTCTTTCACATTTCCTCTCCTTCTTGTTAAGTGTTTCGTGGAATTTTTCCTTTTCTGAATCATGAAGGATTTTTTCTTTTCAGAATGTTGGTAGGAATTCTTACTTGTTTATTATGCATTTCCAAAGTTCATAATAACCTCTTATCGTAATTTCCAGAGGAACTTTACAACATAGCAGAAAACACATTTGACTGGAATGATTACCTTGAAAAAACAACATCATCTGCGGCCCCAATTTCATGCTTCAAACAGGTAATAAATTTCTCGGTTTTCTATTCACAGCTTTGAAATATCTAGTTAAATTTCTTGTCAAGAAACATTGTAAAGATACCTAAAAAAGAATGTACTCAAATGGTCAGAAAACACAACTGTTATGTGGGATTGGGTCAATTTGTTATACGAATGTTGTTACGAATGTTCTTGCCGCGGCTTTTTTGCATCTATATTGTCGCAGCGTGTAGCCAATTTTTTTTGCATTGGCGACGCAAGACAACAAGTTTCACTACCTCTCGTAAAGTGGCTGAAATAAAGGTCGTTGCACATGGAGAGGATTCCCTGACTCGATATATCTACCATTTTCTAGAAAAATGTCACCCCGACCCAATTCTCTTTAAAAAGGTCTATTATTTCTTTAGGTGAATGTATATAAATGTAACTTAAAAGGCCAGAGATAACTTTCTGCTTTAAACGAGTCCCAATGGAACTTCATATTTCATAAGAGCTACCCAAACATGCTAATATCTAACATGTTAACCTATACGCTTTTTACAGACGAGCCAGAATCATCTTTGACACGGTTAAATGAGGAAGTTGATTTTTTACCTCTCGCATATGACATTTGTTTAATAATAAATTATCACAATCATCGCCATAATCATAGCCCATTTTTTAGGTGTTATCGGTATATGTATAAATATTGTTTTTGTAACTACAGAATTCATCATTATCTTGAATGCACTCTCATTCATTCATTTTTCAGAGCAGAATCTCGGTTCATAATGGTTTTAAAGTCAACATGAAAGTGGAATGCCGTGATCCTAATCAGGATTCAGTGTACTGCGTTGCTACAGTTATCACTGTCTTAGGCCCACGAATACGATTACGATTTGATGGAAGCGAGAAAATGGATGACATTTGGAGGTTAACAGATTCTGATGATATACGTCCAGTTGGGTGGTGCCAGACAACCAACAGAGGCATCCTTGGTCAACCCTTAGGTAATAGAAATATGTTCGATACGTATAATTACAAAACACGATCTTGTATCTATAGATAAGATGGATAATGAGACATTGGTTCGGAACTTGATTAGATTTACCTTAAGGCCTATAACCATATCTTCAAAGGCCGCAATTATGGATTTTTTCCAAATTTCAAGCCATTGAGTTTTCGATTATAAAATGGTATGGAATGTTCAAAAAGGAGTCTTGGTGCAAATTTTCACTGTTCTGGCCCTTGTATTATCGATTTAAGTTCCAGATTCTATAATAACTGTGAATAGAGTCTCAGGATGAAGCTTCTCAGCCCGACTCGTCTGAGCCCTTATGAATCCTAAACTTTGAAGACAAATAAAATCAACAATACGAGTGCCAAAGTATAAGAACTTTGCACCTAGATTAAATTTTGGCTGCTTACGAAATTAATGTCGAAAATTAATCAACAATCATGCTTGGTGTATTCTTATTGAACATTGTTATTCCATTTTCAAACAAATGTACCAATGCCAACTCGAATTTTGAGTTTTTGTCCCGTGCTTCCATTTGCACCTCCGCTTTCGGCCCAAAGTCAAACGCAGAACCAGTCACAAATAAAAATATATTGGATGCCAATCAAGCAACCCTCCCTTTGTTCTCCTTATATCATATAAGTTCTATATCTTTCACTGTATTCGCGTTATGCACGACTCTTTCATATTGGTATCTGCTATAAACAAATGTCCAAAGTTTATGAATCTTTTGTGCAAAATTTGTTAATTTCAGTTATCTTATAACCTGTTTTTCTGTTTTCCTATTTTGTTTCAATTTCTTCTAGGCTCTCTGATGTACAAAAGCAAATATATCGAATATATAAAAAAATCACTTCAAAGTGCAGAACTTGCACCACCAAGCCTGTTCCAAAGGGTATAATATCAAACATTATTCAAGCCTTTTTCAATTTTCTGAATCGGTCCGAAATTTTGTTCCAATAAGTTAATGTCTGCTAATGTGCGGATTCTAGATCGCCAAAGATGGATAATTTGCAAAGTCAACGAAACCTTAGGACCTATTCACCACAGGAGAACGAATCGGAAAGAAACGGTACTTTTCACAAAGTTTTCACACGGACTTGGAATAAGTCCAATATTTATCAATTGAAGTTGTTGTTGCGTCTTGGTCTAATCCATATGGCTCTTGGTGTCAACAGCTCAGCGAGGTCGGGGTTCGAGCCCTATGTACGGTAGCGTCACAGCCAGGGTCGAGGTCTCGATTAGTTACTGAGATCTTAGCGACTGGCGCTAAATACGCAATTTCACCTTCACTCATCTCCCTCGCAGAAATCCGTTATCTAAGATCTTTCATTGATGGCATAGATCCTTGTTTTAATAAAGATTCTAGTTTTCTCAAGACTGGCTTGCATTATCATCTTATAAGTTTATGTCACCCTGAAACTGCACCCAGTCGATATAATCTACTCAATTTTCCCAAAATCTGGTAGCTCTGCCTGGCCTGAAGTACAACTGCAAATTTATTATCCTTTCTGTTATACCATAAAAAGTTTTGTTGTCTGAAAACCGCAACTCAAGTTCTACCGTGCAGTGATTGGCTTGTTTAAGTTCGTCTTGTTAATGGGAGTTTCAGTGAACCAATAAAATCGCAGCTAATACTGTACTGTGATGGTTCTCAATCTGTAATCTAAATGAGACGATCCAAATACTACTTTAAGAAAAATTTGTGTTCCTTCTGCTAGAACACAAGTCTTTTTGCTGCATTTCTTGTGGCTTTTATGCCATGTGCACAAAAGCCATTGCTTTTAGGTTTCTTGAAGTGTGAATGAATGCATTAGCAAAGCGGGTGTTTTATTTTAAAAGGAGCCACCGATGCCAAGAGGGAACAATTTCAGGCCTGGTATGAAGCTTGAAGCAGTTGTTAAGAATAATCCTGCATTAATTGGAGTTGCAACAGTGTCACAAATCGACAACAACAGACTGAAAATTGATTTTGATGGTTATGTTGGCTCCGGATATTGGACGTGTTATTCTGATCGAGATCTCTTCCATGCTGGCTGGTGTTACGCTAATGGTTACCCTCTTCAACCTCCTGGCAAAGGTACATGACATTTAATTTCAAGTATTTCGTCTTTGTTCATCCGTCTTATTAGGCTTTTTTGGCAGTTTTGGTGCTGCAGGCTTCCCAGTTCATTGATTTATTAAGGCCCCAACTACACAATACCAGGTAGTTGGGTAGTTGCCGTATGGTTTTGTCTTGATTTTGTATTGGATAGGCCTTTGAGTTAAACTAAGACGAAGCTATCTGGTATAAACTCCCCGATTATCGCCATAAAAAATTCTCTGCCTTGGAGGAGGTATAAAGATCATAAGTGGCATCCTTTTGCGAGTTGGGATAAACTAATGAAATGTTCTGTACGCTTGTTAACTGAAATCTAAGATATATCTTCTGTTTTTTTTTACAGTTGATTCAGCTTCACGTGATCAGACATCGTAAGTTCCTCGCTTTTGTTGAAACTGCTTCTGAATGATTCTCAATTTGACTTTCTTCAGAGCATAAAATTTCTGAAATAAAACATAGTAAAGTAAAGCAAGGTTGCTGTTTTGAGGTCTACAACTAGCCTAGGGCTAATCAGTCGACGTAACACTTTACCCCAGGTGTGGATGCATATAGCACACAGCAATATGCAGCCACACACGGCGCTCATAACTACCGACCAATTAACCATTTATACACCTGGGTAGAGAGAGACGCATTTCGGGTTTGGGTTAGGATTAAGGTTAGCATTAGAGTTAGGATTAGGGTTAGGGTGTTAATAACTTGCCCAAATGATGTGTCCTGCACGCTTACCATTGCCCCACAGAGACCATTTGTTACAAAAAGCATAAGAAATATGTAGGTCGAGATGGGTGAAACTATTAGATTAGGGAAAGCGACAGAGTATTGCATTTCATTACACGTTCTGGCATGATAAAAACGTCAATAGAAGCTTCTTCAAAAGTTGGCAACTTGTTCTCTCCTCTGTTTTTATTAAGGATTTTGGAAAGGAATCCTGAGGATAAGAAGATATTATTCCTCAATTCTCTTCAAACATCCTTAATAAAAAAGCATGACAGAAACATCTGACGGAAAAAGACCAACAGAAACACAGAAACAGCTGCCGCCATCTTCTACAGAAGCCTCTATTCAGCGGCCTCGGATATCGTTTTATAGTTATTGTCGCTAATTTAATTATTCTTGACAGAGGCCTGACCTAACGATCAACTATTGTTTGTTTAACATCTGTAATTTGTCTGTCAATTAAAATATTCAAAGCTTTGGCCACGTCGCGGTGAATTGCTGCAACAAACAGACATGCTTGTAAACATTTTTCTAATCTTGCATGCTCTGAAGATTAGACTCAAGCAAGCAAGCAAGCAAGCAAGCAAGCAAGCAATCTTTATTTGTCAACGTAGGTCAGGGGTTCTGGCAGCTATACAGCTGATGTGGACCTGCAGCTTGTGCCCCCAGACTGATATTCTAGAACGAATACCCTGGGTACTCATTTACCGACCTCCGAAGGATGTACAGCTGAGTTGACTGTAGACTTGTGGAAAGTGATCCCGACGAGATTCGAACCCACGACCTTGCGATCGTGAGCCGGACGCCTTGACCACTCGGCCACACCACCAAACAGGTTCCCTAATAGAATGAAGTGGATTGAAATTGAAGGGGTCGACATAGAAGTGGGACTAGAATTGTTAGCATTTTGGTGCCTGTAAAACAGAGATGGTTGTCAGTTCGTAACACTTAAAATTGCTTTGTCTATTTCTCTTCGCTTTATTACTTGCATGGTTTTTTTAGCAGACTGGTTTCTCCTGAAAGGACACAAAGTAATTTTAATGTGAAGAATTCTCACATTCCAATGGCTTGTTTTGGTGAAGGTGAGAAAGCTTATCGGTATTTCCCTACATCTTTGTACCTAATACGGTGTTTGTGCATTCGTCTTATCTAACCGAAGCAGTATCAACTATTAAGTCATGCATCAGCCTTTTGAAGAACTTATGTCAATCAAGTATAAGGCACTGTTTACTCTGGAAATTCCAGCCTTTTAAACGATTTTCCTTCGAGTCCTTGTGGGCGTTGCTCAGTCGTCAGGAATTTTGTTTAGAATCGTAGTTTTAAAAAGGTAGACTTATTTCCTTCCTCCCACTCGTTGGGAAACAGCTTCTAACAAAAACAGCAACATACAACTGTTTCCTAAGAGTGAGTAGTGAGTACTATGAAGCAAACAGCAACCTGTTGTTGTAGTTGTTCGGGTTGCGAATAGTACGACTCGTGTAATAAGTCTAGTAAAAAGGTTTGCCATATTCAATATCGTTTTTATTTTGCAGTTGATGTTTATATAAACAAGGAGTGCGATCCTGGGCCATATCTAGATGCTGAAAAAGTCGGTCTCATTCCTTCCAAGTACCAAGGTGGCATTGCAGTTGTTTTGAAATCAATTCTTGAAGATCTTATTCAATGTGCATTCGATGCCAAGACCGTATTCGGTTTCTTAAAACCCGGTAAGCCTGCGTTTTTTCTTTTTTACCTGTAACTGCAAAATAATGAATCAATAGATACTTTATATCTAAAAAATGCTCGAACTGGATGCTGTCAATGCATCGTTCAGACTTTTTTGTTTTCATCACATGTTGTACGAGTCACGACCAAAGAATTTTTGTATCAACCACACTAAATGGCACATCCAACATGACCCACAAGCCACGACAAAAGAGTTTTTTCATCAACCACCTAAATGGCACAACCAATTAATTTGGTGTTGATGTACAGTGGTTCACCCCTTTATCATCCAGGAATGTTTTGCAAAACTGAAAAAATACTTTATCCTGATGCTGCTTATTATATCAAGGCGCTCCTACTCTGATTGTACCTACATAACATTTGCTATATCATCCATTCCTCTGGCAGAGATCCGACTAATCAGTTATCTCTTTGGGGATTACTGCGAAATTATTAATGCAATATTTTAATTGAAATTTAGGATATTCATGGAAGTTCAAAATGAACAGTGAGAGCGCAGCTTTTTGCAAAAATCACGAAGACGAGGATCAATTGAATATTCATCGGACAGAAATTAACCGACTAAGACGATCATAATTTCAAAAATGTTTTTCTGCAATAAAGCCAGACTTTAGCGCCATTTTCTATAGCCTAAAACCTTAATTTCTGCAGTGGCTTCACGCTTGAATTTGATAGAATATCAAGTCTTATAACTGAAAATTCATACCAGAAAATAGCTCACATACTGTATCTATCTGCGCTGAGTGCCTGGCATTATAGATAACGAGACAGTTACGATGAAGAACATGGCAACTACTCAGTTTTCTACAGCTTCCTTATTGGGCCTACTTTTATTTACATTTTCGTCAATCAAACTTCTGTGGCACTTTTGTCTAACTCCCTTCCTTTTATATTCTTGCAAAACTCGTCGAAATTTGCCCCGAAAATCACCTGTAAGAAATCAATTTTTCCGAGTCAGCAAAGTAGCATGTCGCGTTCTCTTTTGTATAGGGTACCATTCCAATCTCCCTGGGGCAACAGAGCTAGAAAAAGTTCCCACGTATTTAGCTTGTTATGTACGAAATGCTAAAGCAACTTCAACTAATTTATAACATGATGAAACGTTAGCTAGAAAGTGCGGAAAGTGCGACAAAATAGCCGTAAGAAGGCTAATATGGCAACCATGATAATTAGCCTGCATAAAAGTGCCGGGGAATGGTTCTCTTTTATATAGGTTACCATTCAATTTCTCCCGGGGGCCACCAGAACTAGAGAACGTTCCCTGTTTACAATGTACTTAGCTTGTAACGTGCCAGATTCTAAAGCCACTTCAACTACGTTATAACGTGATGAAACTGATGCTAAGAGTGCGGAAAGTGCAATAAAATTAGCCCCAACAAGGCCAACGTGGCAAGCATGATAATTAGACTGCATAAAAGTGCCTGGGAATGGTTTGCCTGTGGGCATGTAGATTGTGCCGGCCTGTGCATAATATATGACCTTTCATGCTTTGCTTTTCTGTTTTAGGTCGGGGAAACATCGTTATCAATGCGGAATGTGATGGTGTTGTTTATAAATGTTACTTAAGCAACGTTGACCGTGTCTCTACATTTTGGAAAGTCATGGAACAATTCGGTGACAATCTACGCTGTTGCTCCAATTTAATAAGCGGTTTTCAATAACAAGCAACATGTCCTCTGTGTTCAAGGGTTGCGAGTATGAAACAGACACTAGCTTGTGGACAGAAAAGACGCAGTTCTACCAATCCCATAACAGAGAATGCTGTTTCTTGTTCATCAAATACTCCTGACAGTACAGCTGTGAATGTAATCACTGAGGAGAGTATTGTCGGACACAGAGAATCAGCACGGGAAATACAGAAGAAGCCACGCTTAGAATATGGTATGAACATTTTATTAAGCCTTAACTGGTGACGTGAAATGTCTCCCGAACTATATCAACTCTTAGCCAATTTTTACGGCACCCCGAGGCCTGTTGAACCTATATTGTGCCATATTAATGTATACATGTGTATAAATGCTGGTATGCCGTCGAGGTTCTTATTATGGCCAACTGCGGGAGACGTACCTGTGAAGAGCTCTTACTTAAAAAACACCTTTGATGTGTTTCATTAGTGAATTTAGGAGGAAATATTTCCTTAGTTACAGAAGTTCAACGAATTTCATCGTGTTTGCGCTCAGTTGTATTGCTGCGGAGCACGAGAAGCGCCTGCGTAGCAGCACGATATTCTGATGCAAATTGGATTTATGTATGTGTTTTTGTAGCCTAGACTTGCCACACAATTTTTACTTGTGTATCAAGTCTTTTTTGTGGTGAAACAATATGGCGCGCAAGAAAGTCATGCAAAGCCTTGATTTCGAAGCAAGATAACATTATTTAACATCAATAAGCAAGGAAAATAAAGATAGATATTCGAATTCAAACGTTCAAACAATATTTAATTCATTAATGAGATCCTTAAATGTACCATTGCTTCGGCGATCTACGGAGAAGCCTTTTTCCGAATACACAAACTGCATAATGGCCTAAGTTTCTGCTTTAGGCCTATTCCTACTTTTCATTTCAACATACTTGTGACAGTCTCCTGCAATACTTGCATTCTACCTCGAGCAGCACTCCCTTAACGATGTTAACGGCTAGTAAAAGATTTTGTGTCTGTCTTTCGTGATAACGTAAGTAACATACAATGGGTCATCGATTATTTCTGTGTATGCGTCCATAATGCTTGGGCTAACGAAACTGTTACTTTGACCAATGCTTGAGCATTGGCCTAACGCAAGGTGTGCACATTCGGGGCGAAAACAAAGGACCCCCGACGATTATGGCTACAAAGGGGCCCTATGATCTCGAATCACGGAAAAAGGCAAATGGCTTAGTTTAACGGTCGGGTTTCACAGCTACACCCTTGCTTTGAAAAGTGGAGAGAAACGAGCTTAAATGAATTTTTACATGCGCCGTAGCGAGCAGACATTCTATCCATTCTCACAATGCAGTTAAACAGCTACCCGACCTCTAGGCCAATGCGTTGACGAAGTTAGATGCAAGCTAAGCAGTGGGAAAATGATAATTCGTTCACAACAGCAAATGTTCAAGATAGCGAGCATTTACGTTAGTGGATATAAATCGCGATTGGTTCGTGCACAATCGCATTTTCTCTGAATTATTTCAGAGGAAGCTTCATGTAACGGTAGCGGACACCTGCCGGAAAAAATTTTTGACTGACCGCTGTAGTGAAATGCCCGCTATATGGAGGTTTGTTTGCAAGAAAAGAACTTTGGAACCAAGTTCTTTGTCTGTTGTTTGGAATCAGTCTTTGTACAAAGGCCCCATAGAGGTGTCCCTGAATGTAGGTTCAACGGAAGTTTTTTTACTGACTATCTCTTCAGTATCAATGTACAGTATGTTACTAGTATTCATTTCTATTGATATATGCTGCATGAGATTTAACAGCTTTTTGAGCTTTAGATACGGCTTTTAATTATCAGACTGAGAATAGACTACGCTAATAGCTGTTCTCCAACTGTGTTTGATAATGGGAAGCAGTTATACGCTTTTGACTAACAGCTGTCTCTAGTTCTTTTCTAAATGTTTTCTGTTAAATGTACAGCCTGCTTTGCTTGACATTAGAAAATGATCTTTGTCTTGCTCGTTTGCCTAAAATACATTTTGACGGACAGGCATTTTTTTTAGTAAACAGATGTTGAGTTTGAGGCAAAATAGCCCTCGGATTGCGGGTAATAAATTTAAGGATTGGGGGCAGAGTTTTAGAATTTAGGTTTTAGGATGAAAGTCGCATTGCTGGTTTTTTGTAATTTTTAGGGTCTCAGATTTAGGTTTTGCTTTCACGACAATGAGTGAAGTCCAATGTTTGAATTTGAGATTTTAGAGGAAGTTTCCAAAGTAAACGATTGGACCTATTTCTGAGTGACTATTTCTCAGTTAATGCCCCCTAAATTTTGGCGGATTACAAAAACGATCAGAAGCAATGACCAGGAAACTGTTTTATAGCTACCTGAAGGCTCTTCTGTACGTTCAGGCCAGATTTCTATGGGAGTATTATTTAAGCCAACTTGTAATGATCAGTTTTTCATCTAAGGTCGTAAGTCGTTCAGTGGTTCAACTCTAATCCTAGTGAGTCTACCCTAGTGTTAGTGAACTCCAACGTCTTCATTTTCGGTTTGGTGTTTTGATCCACGTGAGATATAAATCACAAGAATGTTGTATGAAAATGGAGTGCTCATCTTAAAGCAATTACAGCATATGTTGCCCAGCATTATAGCTAAACTACGCGGAGTGTTAACAGAGGGATGGATTGGTCTATTGAATACTTGGACACGTGTTTACTACAAGTTGGAACATAGTCAATAGAAAAAAACACTGGTCTGGAGGTCTATTGTTCTAACTTATCGTTCAGTTTTTTACTCATCACTTGACCAAAACCAGTGCACAGAATTCCGCAAACGATTTAAATCAACACAAACTGCAATAGAAACACGGCTGCAAATCATGTTTATACCACGGATTTCGAAAGTTTGTAAGATATTGTCGCAGCAGATTGTTTCAAAACAAGTTGTCTTAACTCTGTACAATATCAAGACCCGTCATTTTGTCTGCGATGAGATTTGCACCATAAAATTGCCCGTTAGAAAACTTCCGCCTTAGTTAGTTGTTTCGGTCTATTTCTGACGTTTATACTCTAAAGAGTGTCAGACGAATAAAAGAGCGGTGCTACGAGTTTGTGTCGTACCTGGTTGTATCCCACTAAATACTTTATCTGTCCCAAAAAAGTGGAATTTTTTTCGTAGAATTGTGTCGGCTTCTTGCTTGTATTTTGCTATCAAATTCTGTCAAAATTTAAGTATTGCAATGAGAAAATGGTAGCCAAGATTAACACAAGATCAACGGATGACTTTATTTTCCTTTAATGAAGCTTTGATCCACTATGTCAAGTGGAAGCAACAGGATGAAGGGCCTACTAATGCCTAATCGCTGGGGGAGGCTTGAAAGGTCAAAGTGTTGATATTTCATGCAACTTCTAATAATTAGGGTATTGAATAAGCAGGGGGTTTGGAACTTCACCCCCAGGAACTTTGATACACTTGATAATCTCCAAGTACTCGAGTTCTGGGAAAAGCTAAGGAACTCTCTCTAGCAGTGTCGATTCGTAGCTTTTAAAGGATTAAATATGATGAAGCTTTACTTGGTCCTACGTGGAATGTCATTTTAATTCAAAAACCCGCAAAATGTTGTTCAGATCTACTGGACACTCAGCTAAAGCCAACCATATGAACTTAGGGGTTTCTTACGATAATTCAGGTTCGGTTTTGTTCTGCAAAGCTCTTGGAAAAGGCGCTTCTGTTGCAATACACTTTTTGGGAAAATTTTTTGAAATTTTCTAATGGCTAAGCCCCATCGCGATTACCATTCCCTCTTTTTATTGGCTGGAAAATTAAATATTGATGTTTATAGACTATGTTGCTTTCATGGTCGGTTTTAGTGACTAGCCCTTGTTTACAGCCGTCTCTCTCCAATGATGTCCCTGGACATCCTCGCTTCCCTAGGTTACATAATGACAAGCTGGTCCACTTTTTTATAGACCAGCCTAATGTGCCTAAAAACTTCCACTTTCAACCAATTTATTTAAGTTATTTATTTAAGTCCGCCATCTTCGAGAAAAATGTTGCGCCGACCCAGACCTCTTTGAAAAGGTCTATTCTTTGATGATTAAGAATGAATTGTAATTTGAATTTTTGAATTGGAAAGCTGAATATAAATTTGGAAAAGACATACTGAAGACTATGTGTGAAATTAATATTATTTGGAGAAAATAAATGATACATAAATGATACAATTACTCAACGATATTGCTAAAAGTGAACAGTGGTTAAGTCCATAAGAGAATTAGCTTAAATTCCTATGGTGGATATTTATGAAGGAACGAAATGCTGAAATGCTAAATTAAACTTAAACTTGTTAGTTGCCGGATACATTAGCTGCCGAATTACTTGACAGATTGGGATCGATCTGTTTCATCCTATTCTGGGCACTCGCACCTTCACAGCTTAATTTGTTACGTACATTCGTAGCAATAAGAGACCAATTTTGTATTTCTTATTTTTTTTCACATGTTTTTTATTTCGTTGCGCTTGAAAATCGTTTAACGAATGGGGGTCGAAGGGTGCAAGGTTTTTTCCTAGAAAGAACCTTATGTAATAAAAATTTCGGAACAAAAATATCTAAATATTATTATAATATTTAGATAGTTGTGTTCCGAAATTTTGAAATATCAAAATTTTAGAATCTGTAGGCATCAAAATGGCAAACTAAACTCATTTTTAGTAACTAATATTTCACTCCGCCATTAACGGGGAGCATCATCTGAGATGATGATGATGATGATGATGATGATGTTGATGATGATGATGATGATGTTGATGATGATGATGATGATTCTGATGATGCTCCCCGTTAATGGCGGAGTGAAATATTAGTTACTAAAAATGAGGTTATTTTGCCATTTTGATGTCTATAATATTATTATTTCCTTGGCTAACCTAAAATGACGTCTTTAAAAGATTAGAATCTGTAGGCTAAAAAAATGTGATTTAAGCTATAGACATTGCAGCGACGTTTTTTGTTCCTTCATTTGCACTGTACCGTTTGAAATGTTTCAAGAAAAATTTCAGAGGACTTCAAATCCGAATTCGGCCCTTCATGCGAATTTCCATATCTTGTCTTCACGATACTTATTTTAGAGCGATGAAAAGTTTGAAAATTTACAAGGGATTACAATATACTCAGTATCGCTCGGGGTGGAATTTTACTCTTTAAGTCATTTTCACGGTCAAACCCCTTATGGGTTTTCTAATTTTTCATCGCTGTACAATCATATGTTGAGGACTAGAGGCACGAAAATTTGCCTTATTTTGAAATAAAAATTCGTACATATCATCTGATCCGAGGAACAATTCACTCCTTGTAATCTCGTACTCCCTCAGTTGAATCTCTATTGTTCTGATAGGAATCTTGTAAGAATAATGTTGTTTCAATAGGAATCTCGTACGCTTTTTCGAGCAGTGAAATGCCCCTCTACCCATAGTAGTGTCTAGCCTCTTTTCGAAGAGCACTCAAATTGAGGCCGGGTTGACTCTCATACACCTTTTCAACTAAGCGCCTCGTTTAAAAAATTGGAAATAAATGCATAGAAGCATTTCGACTTCAGATTTGAATCCAGCGCTTTTATTTTAGTGTTGGGGCAAATTTTACGCTTCTAGTCCTTACGATGTTGATTCTATAGCGATAAAAATGTTTGAAAATTTATAACGGATTTGACCATGGAAAATGATGGAGGGTGTCAGCGACTCTTCACGGTCGAATCTTTTATAAAATTTCAAACTTTAACGCCTATAAAATCGACATCCTAAGGGTAAGATTAAGAATCACAAACTTTGCGTCAACCCTAAAGAAGGTGCTGAATTCGAATCTGAAGTCGAGATCTCTCCTAGCCTGCGTTGCAGGGTTGCAGACTCAACTGGTGTTTACTTCCAGAAGAGTTGAGTTGAATTGAAAGTTTCTTGGCTAGATCTCTCCGTGACATAATTTTCAATTATTTTGAAAACGAGGCCCTTAGGTGAAAAGGTGTATTGGAAAGCCTCTCCGCTTTTGTGTTTCTTGTTTACTTTTTTTTAACCGGTTTGAAAACTTTTACAGTTTTTCTTTATCTCATGTGCAGTTTCTTTATATCAAATTTATATCATTTATAATTATTTTGCTTTGAATAATTTTCTATTCTTGGCGAATAATTTTCTTTTAGAGAGCACAGACAGGCCCGAAATCTTCTGGGAAATAACAGGCGTGAAATTTTAATTCTGTAAAAACCCGTAGATTAAATAAAATCGAAAGCTGTGGAGTTTAATTGAGAGTCACTGCCTATCTTGCAATGAATTCTAAAAATGCGGATAAAAAAATGGATCATTCGAAACGATTTTCGAAGGAAAATATGATCAAAGTAACAAATCGAAATATTATTCTGGATTATAATTTGCAGAGAGAGAATCTGAGGATCAATAAGATGATGGGCATCGCACAGAAAGAATCAAGACAAATTGAAACAGCTAGAAGACTCATTGCAAACGAAATCAACTCAAGGAAAATAAAGCACGCGGACAACATTTTCTCATCACCTCAAACTAATAGCAATAAACGTCCGGACACAGTTAATGTTTTATCTCACTCTAAACAGAGCCTCAATTCGGTTCTTCTCAAAGCAAAAGCTTTTAAACCCGATCAGTGTGGCATGTATTATTCGAAGAGTCAAGATGATTGTCTGCCGCAGATTACAAGCCAAACTGGAGCGCTAAAATCCGCTGCGGATCTTGAGAAAATTTCGCGATTGAAAGATGTTAATCCCGATGAGAAAGTACGTCGTTATATTGAACATTTGGAACATGTATCTGACATTGCAAGTGTTGATGATTCAATTGTAAGGCCCGCGACTGTCAGTAGTTTTCATACAAGTCATGGCTCTTATGAACAGAAATCTTTACTTGCTAAAACACAAGAATTTGTTGGGATGATAAGAGCCCAAAGGTCGATGCTAAGACGTCTCGCCAAACCAAGAAGAAAGGAGCTTCGAAAATACTAAGCAGGAGGCATTCTGTAATGGGTATTACACTGAATGTGCCTTTTATACCAGGAAAATCTCCCGAATTGTATAATGAAAGATCTGATTATCAAGCTAACATTGGTTACCCGAAAACCAGTCAATTAACTGAGACTGTACGCACACGTCGTAGCTCTGTACCGGCTATTGATTCACATTTTAAACCTAATGCTGATTATAACAATAATATTGAGCTTAAAAGAGATTGTCTCAAAAGCAGAAATGGTTCAGTAAGCGATTCGAGTCAATTACGGTCATCAACGCCAATCTCAACCAGAAATCCATTTTCAGGAAAGGCATTTCGACGTTGCTCTGTACCAACCATCAGTTTAGGCCTTCCGCGTGATATGAAGAAACAGAACGATTTTACCGTCTTAGAGGAGGTTTCCGTATCTTCAGATGGAGACAGCAAGTTTATGCACAATGATCAAATGGGTTTAGGGAATGATGGGCAGAGAAGCTCCTCTTTGCTTAATCGAAGACGATCAATACCGAACTGAGATCTGTCTAAATTAACTGCTTGTAGAGTAGACTTGTAAATAAAATGATGTAAAATATGTTTTGAAAGTGTGCTTGATTGTATGATAGTAGCAAATTACTTAAGAAATAGGTATGCGCTGTACTTCTATTTCTGTCCACGCATGAACTATATGGTCCAGAAAAAAGTTTTTGTTTTCTGCACTAATCTGATTCCTGATAGTATTTGAATGACAACATAACTTATAAATTCTCTTGAAGAAGCTCCTCTCTTTTGTAAGACTGCAAAGCCCTAGTCAAACATTTTTGTCAAAAATTTAAATTTTTGCTTGTCTAACACAATGTTTACCGTTGGGCCATGTCGCAAGAACACTTTTCGTCAAAAGTTTTTTCTTGTATTGCCAGAGGGATATTTTGGGCATTTTTGCTTCACAAGCAATTTTTGTGCCTTGGCAAAACGTTCAAACCTTGCTTGATAAGCAAATTTCAAATGTTGAAACCATAATTATTTAATGTTTCGCCTTCGGACCATACGAGCCTATAGCCGCAATAGGTTTAAGGGAGGCCTCTCCAGATTGGTTGCTGGTGGTCTCTCATAAAACATCGCGAAAAAAGGGCGCCTTGTTTCTGTTTGAAATATAAAAGCCACCTTTTGACTCAAATTTGCTAAACTGGCCATTTATTTAGCGACCTATCCCTAAGTTAAGGCCAATATCCATTATGTTGTAAAGATTGCATCCCATTGGATGCTTATTCGGGCCCAGTCCCCGGGTTTCCCAACACGTTGTTTTGTTACAACGCACGCCTTTGAATTGAAGGTCTTGGTTTTGTAATCGAAATAGACAGTCACGAAATATGTATGGGATTCGCCCGATATGAATTCAAGTTAAACGTCGCTTTGTATATAGTTTAGTTATTATTCTTTTGTGTTCATAAATATATATAAAATTGGAATGTCTCTCTTCTTCGGACCCTAAACACTCACTTTACAACACATTAAAGCGAGTCCCGACGATTGCCGTCGACCGACGAATATTGAGTGCGCATTCTATGTTTTCACAATCCCAGGCTTTTCGCTAAGATTCGTCCGGTAGTCAAAAGTCACGTAAATTCATTCAGATTTAAAATTAGAATTTTTTCTTCCCTTTAAATGTTGGAGGGATCGCAAAATGTTGTTAATGTCACATGCTTTTTGTTTTTCGAAGGCTCTGGGGAAATAGATTTTCACTTCGTTAGCGATCGAGCGATGATATGGACATTGGTTTCTCGGTGATTCGCTGGCAATCGCACGAACAGATAGCCAAGATTCTCTGTAATAGAGATCGGCTATTAGGCTTTATGATTAGCATTAAGGATCGAAGTGGTTTTCGATTGTAGTGCCTTTTTACTTGCGTCGGTCAAAAATAACCGCCTATAACGTTAACTTCGACGTATTGTTTAGTAACCTTAAACCAAATGTTTCCGGGTTATCTCCTGAACCGCTAGCTGCCATCAGCGAGATACACGCAAGTGAACATTAAGGCAGTCAACGCCGAATGCCAAGGGCGGATATCTGTCAAGCAATTCGCGCCAAAGGAAAATTTTAATGCCTAGCTACATTTTTTATTGTATGTTCTTAATCGTCGCACCGAATAGCCAAAAACAGATTTTTCTTCTTAACTAAGGGAAGTGACTGGACCAGATCGAGTGGTGTGGTCGTCCCGAGAATGATTAAGTCCCCAGAATCGCCTTGGAAGTCATTTTTTACTCATATAAGGGTCGTCTAACTATGAGGGACTGGTGGAAAAGAGCTTCAAAAACCGGACAAAAATTTCCAGCGGAGCCGAAAAATTGGAGTCCCAATCAGAATCGAGTATTTCAGTTTTGAACAATAGGCAATGATTTTAAGCCAATCAACCTTCAGTAGATTTATGTTTTATGCCTGCTTGGAAACGAAACTGGTCTGACGCTCTGACGTTTTATTGCATAGCAACAAGGAAAGGTATCATGGCGGTTTCTTTCATTGAAGCTTCAGAGAAAAGGTACAAACTTATGCATTGAGGATTTGTTTCTTTTCATTATAATCAATTGAATTGCAGGTTAAACATTTTATGCAATCTTCGTTGCTGGTTCACGCTCTTTCTGTTTGTTTAATGCATCGCAGCAACAAGAATCTGATGCCATTAGGCCTAGCCGTGTTTTTATTTCAGTTGAAAAATTGAAAACGAGGCTGTCGATTTTGGTCCGTTTTGGCATTCGCAGTCGAGCGAATAGCGAATTAGGAAGTATAAAAGAGTTTGAAGTATAGAAAGCGACTATTGCACCCTTAGAAATCATCATTAGTATAAAACGTAACCTATTTACATAAAACCTTGAAGCATTCCATGCTTTTCTACATTTAAATTTTCCCAAAATGAATATTTACACATAATAAGTTAATAAATTAATCTATCCCCTTTTCGGAGCTTGGGAAATTTACTCGTAACATCCTTGCGCAAAGCCCTGGCCAAACGTCGCCAGCATTACAGCCAACATTTCTCCGAAATTCTTTTTGCATGTTTGGGCAAAATGTGTTTTTGAATCTTTTTCAAAAACACCTTTATATCATCCAACAAGATGGCCAAACGCTGCAAACATTTGGCACAACGTGAATGTTGGTCAATGTCAACCTCGCCCCAGGCCCCAAATCGAACTTTCTCGAATCTCAACTGTCAAATCGATTTTGACCCTTGTACCAGCCACAAAATCTGCCAAAATACTGGCAATTTTGGCCTAGGCATAAAACAAGATGTAGATTCCGAAAGCAGATGTTCTCAGAAAGGGAATGCAAAGAATTTCATTGATAAATGTCAGGCAAGATACAATTTCTCATGCAGCGTCATTTTTTGGTTTTTATAGATGTTTTCTACATAGTTTTCGGCCTATTTTGGTGTGAAATTTTGAAGAAACTGTGACGCCTCTTAAAATTTCTATTGTTTGAACAGCCAATCAAATTGCGAATAGACAAGGCCCATACCAGTATATTCCAGGGTCGAATATAGACAGCAGAGTTTAAGTAGAGGCCTATTCACCCTGGGGACGAGGTTGGGCCAATGTTGGGTGAAATGATGGCTACGTTTAGCCGGGGCTTAAACTTCTTACTTGCCCACTTGTATTTCTAAGACGAAGTTTAAATGAATGCTACTTCAGAAATTATTTGAAGAAGTGATTAAGATTACTGTTGAAATCAAGCCACAAGCACCACGATTTAAAATCCTGATAGCTCAGTCGCATCAACCAGTATCTAAGTTCAAATGTTAGTAAAAAAAAGTGCATATTTGGCCCATTTGGCTCTAATTTCTTAATAACTAATCAAAAGCAAACTTTGAGCGTTATTTTTTTGAGTCGCTTACTCCGCAGGACGAATGCGTTCGCGCGAATAGGCCTATCGATTTTGTTTTGTCGCAATTAAGAAAGGCTTCCACAAAAGATGGCGACTGTTTCTGGCGTTGGTTTTGTTAAGGATTTTCGAAGGAATTCTGGGACTAATTTCCTTAGTTACTACAGCTGAATACAAACGTTGAATTTGTTGCATTCCAGTAACTAGGGAAATTATTCCCAGAACTCCCTTCAGAAATCCTTAACAAAAACAAGGTTCTGTCAGAAACGGCCGCCATCTTTTGCGGAACAGTCTATTAAGAAAGGTTTTCACAAAGATGTCAGCTGTTCCTGTCCTTTGGTTGTATATAAAAGAATTTTGAAGAGAACTCTGGGAGTTATGCCCATACGTAGGTATTTTACCCCAATTTCACCTGAGTTAAAATTGGTCGGGCCCTGTACTTAGCCCTTGTCTAAACGATCAGGCATTGTTTGTCAAAACTTTTAAAATTTCTTATCTAGCAATGTTTGATCGTTTGACCACGCCATAAGCATTGCATGACAAGCATGAATAAGTGAAATTCGTTGCCTGGAGTATTTTAGAAACTTCAACAATTTTTGCTTGACGCAAGTAAACATGGTTTGGGGACCATTGTTTTTACGTGGCCAAGCGGTACTAAATAGTGCTTGACAAACACACAGTTAAATTGTTTTAAAAACAATGTTTCATTTGGCCAGGGCCTTTCGTTCAATTCATCGAATTCTCGAAACTAAGGAGATTATTCCAGGAATTCCCTACAAAATCTTTGATAGCAAGCGCTGAACAAAGAGCTATTGCCATATCTTAAGGAAGCCTCCTCATTATTCAATTTCTGCTACACAGTTGAAAAGCCCTCGATTATCCCGGTGAAAAGTGAAGTCGTCTACAGAGCGTCTACACTACGTTATATTATGCGTTGTTATTACTTTCAGTAGTCGATGACTTTTGGGACTGACAGGAATGACTTTAGAACCGATCTTTCCAGAATTTGCTGTGTGAACTGGTGAGTGATATATTGCTTGCGTCTTCTCTGGCGATTTCGTGAGCTCTCTTTGGCTCCCTGTTTCATTTGGCTCCTCTGGCAAGAAGATCCTTGTTCTGCAAAATACTGCAAAGGAATTGAAATCAGTGTTTAAGGAAGTGAAATTGCAATATAATCGTGGATGGTGGAATGAAAGAGGAGACAAAATCCCGTCATTTTGCTACTTTGATAGCCTTGTTATCATATAGGCTTTGAAAAGAATTTCTGAGTGTTTGAAAAAATTTATTCTTCTCGAGAGCAAATTGAAAATTTCTCTCCCTATCAACAGAAAAAATATGGTTGCTAAGGAAAAGAATTTAAAATGCCCCATCGAAAACAAGAGTCTTACCCCTCAAATAGTTGATATATTGCAAACATTTAATAGTGGAAGAGCAACGTTATTGGGCAAAACAATTGCAAAGCAAATTCTGATCGCATCAAATGTAGCCGGCAATATCTTAAAGATACTGCTTTATTTGTATTTAATCGGTAGAAGGGTCCCCCTTAAAAAATTAAAAGAATAAAATTTAAAATTAGCATGCAAAGAACAAGCCCAAGCTGCTTCTGAAATTCCAAATTCTTGTATATTGGGTTTCGATTGAACAAATTCTTTTTAAGAAAAGACGATGCTAGTTGTGGCTTAAAAGGAACAAATGAAAAGGATTTCGACATTGAGTATTTCACGCTTTCCATAACTGACATCGTAATCTACTTACGGCTTAGGTTGACGGGCAAAATGATCAATCCATGAACTAAGCCAAGAACAACAATAGTGAATATCATCTTGAAGAATATTCGAAAAACTTCTGATGAAGCAAACGCCGTTACAAGCATGCCGAGAAAAGTGCTGAAACCTAAAAGAAATAAACAATGTTTAAATATTTGAGAAAGTCATGTTAGTTGTGGTCAGTGGCATTATTATCATTACAGGTAGCGGAAAAGAATCAGCAGAGGAATCACAATTGCATTTCCTTTTCTAGTTTGTGTTATTGAATTGTGCGTCCGCATAAACCTGGTTTAGTGTGACATCTAGCTAACATACGTTCTGAAACGCGCTTCTCTCCTCAAAATTGGTTACATTACTGTCAAACCTCTATTAACCACCCTCTTTCAATTGGTTCCAATTTAGAAGTTCTATTTTGGAAATATGCCCCTTCTTGGCCATTTTGACCATTCGACCGTTCAGTAATAAACTATGTACGGCATGAGCTGTTTATCAAATGATGTTTTATCCCCCATTTTCGTGTTATAACTACTGACGTCTATGTAACTACAAATTCTTTGCGATCTAAGGTAAACTTTTTCATATAGCTCGTTCGCCAGCCGTTTTCTTTCAGAGGGTTGGTGTGACATCTAGCTAACATACATTCTGAAACGCGCTTCTCTCCTCAAAATTGACTACAGTACTGTGAAACCTCTATTGACCACCCTCTTTCATGTGGCTCCAATTTGGAACTTCCAATTTGGAGATATGCCCCTTCTTGGCCATTTTGACCATTCGACCGTTCAGTACTAAACTATGTACGACATGAGCTGTTTATCAAATGATATGTTATCCCCCATTTTTGTGCTATAACTACTGACCTCTATGTAACTACGAATTCCTGGCGATCTAAGGTAAACTTTGTTATATAGTTCGTTCGCCAGCCGTTTTCTTTCAGAGGACAACATTTTAATATCAGTCAGTCCCTAACTTTAGTCCTACCGCCCAAGAAAAATCTGCATCCAAATTCTTCTAATTTTTCGAGGCTGAAATGTTTCTTTATATTAGCAAGGACGTTCACTAAATTAACGGTGAAATTGTACCTTGGTAATCAATAAACCATATTACACTAGCCACCCCATTTTTGAAGTTTTCGGACTCCAACATGGTCGGTAACAAGAGGTTTCGTGGGAATGTGTTGATATTAAAGACAGCATTTGTTAATACTTAATGAAAACTTATTACTTATTACTTATTACGTTAATACTTATTTTACATTGTTATTAGGTTTAGGTTCTATAGAAATTAATTAGCTTTTAGCATATGTATTTTTTTGCACGGCCCCCTGAAAAACAGTCGCATGACTGACGGGGCAACCGTGATTAAATAATAAAAAATGAAATGAAAAATGAAAATGAAATGAATGAAAAGAAAGTTGTTTTGGTTTTGAAATAGAATGCGATTTTATGTGATAATAACGCAATATCTTACCTCCCATTGCAACACTTGCTCCCATTGTTCTCAGTGCATCAATGACACGCCCTTCCGGTGTTTCCACAGTTGACACGACGTACGCATGCGCAATATGTGCGCTGTAGTCAACGGAGAATCCAATGGCCATTACAATAACGATCATGGAAATTGAATTCAAAGACACATTCCAGATGTACATAACGGCTAATAGTTCGAAGATGAGACTGACAAAACCAGCAACAACAAAAAATGTTACACCAGGATGGACCAAGTAAGGAAGTGTCACCATGATAACTGCGGAGCCTGATGCAGCCAAGTTCCTTATAGTGTCTCTTAGAATAATAACAAATTGTTCGTAATAGATGAAGTTCAGTGCTATTGGAAAAGCATTGAGGCAACACGCAGCATCCATTTCTGATCTTAATGAAAGCATAGCATCTTTTTTGAATATAGAATGATGATTGTTTTTAGTCCGTACGATTATTCTTGACGCTTTGATTTTTCTGGCTTCAATATTCAGATTTCTTTTATGCATCGTGTAATTTGGCTCGTTTAGAAACTTAGGCAGATTTCTAGTGAAGTTCAGTCCAGCAATTGAACGAGAGGTATCTTGTTTTGACCAGAATATGTAATCGGATAGCCAGTTTGACTGGTAATCTTGGTACTTTGGGTTTTTTCTCGCCGTTTCAGATAACTGTACATATTGACTTTGTATCGCTTTGTTACTATAGTTGTGTTCGCCAATAACCACTATGCTAACATCAAAAGCTTGGGTAAAATATGCTCTTTTGATATCAAAGAATTTCTTCTGATAGGAGCTGTCTTGTCCAAGAGTACTTGAATCGAAGCTTTGGTCCAGAAATGTTGTTCCATAGATTGACACACCCAGTGAGGCCATACCGAGTATAACGACTACTATTCTAACTGGAGTTTTCATTAGAATCTTTCCCCAAGTGAACATCACCTAGAAATAGATATTTTTATATAGGTCGAGTATATCTTTAGTTTGAAATGGGCCGAAGTCTGCAGCACCAAATTTGCTGACGGGGCGGTAATATGTTTGAATTAGCATAGTCCCTTTTCATAGGCCCAGCTGATTGAATAATCCTACCTTACAAAATATTGCATATCAAGGTAAAACGTTGGTTGGTTATGTTTTGGGAAAACTCACTTGACCCAGACCTTTATGCAAAGGAAGGAAGGGAATAGATTTTAGGAGATGCCATTCTTGTTGCTGTATTATTGAGACTGTATAGACAGTAGTGCGTTAATATGCTTTTGTATGTGTAGTGTGAGACTTTTTAATTGCGTTATAAGATTTTAAAACAAACATGCTATGCTAGCACTTCTAATTAATGCTTAGCCGTCCTTCGGTGATATTTTCGGTGCAGCAGATAATGTATCAATACCGTTTTTCACAATGTATTACGATTTGGTACAGGAAACGGTGTCGGGTATACATTTTTCAAATATTGGTATAAGTTCATGTACGTTTTATATGCTTGGGCGACACGTTCCTTATAACATTTGATCATATGCCCCCTAGGCATTACTGTAAGGACGATAGTGCGTCTGGCCTCGGCGAATCTGGGCAACTTGTAACATAGCTATCAGATGAAAGTACATAAATAGTCTAGAGTACAATTAGGAATAGGTAACCAAGAGCTGAAGTTTTCAATTTTTGGTGAACATGCACAAAAGATAAAAACAGTTTTCAAGCAAGAGTTTTCTTACCCTAGTTGAGATGCTACTTTGTTCAATATACCATGGATTTTCTTTGCTTTCTTCTTTGTGACACAGTATTGGGTCCCTTCTCCATTGTTCCACGCGATTTATGTCAAATTTCATCAGTGCCAAGAAGAACGTCACCATTAATATAAACACGAAGCTGATAGACAGTGCAGCATATATACAGAAGTATTGAATTCCCTTGAAATCAGTCACAGTGCTTATCACAAACGCAATCAGATCTGTGAGAGTTGTCATTAAAATAGAGGAGCCTGCACAAGATAGAGTTGCAACTAACCTTGTACTGCCACGAACGCCAACTTCCCGTTGATCAAGAGTATCAACTAGTATGAACATGTCGTCAATGCCGACTCCGAGTACCATGAATGGCAGCACGCCAACGATGCCTATAAATGGTGTTGCAGTATACATTACCAGTCCAAAAGAGCTCCCAATACCAAGGAACACTGTCAATATGCCACCAAGTGTTAATAAAACATGTCCGTTGATAGGCCTACGTATTTTTATGTTCATTAGTACGCAGAATGACACCATCAATACGAAAGCAACTATGATTAGCTTCAAATCACTGAGAGCACTTTCTGATATTGAATCGTCAAGACTTCGGTGTGCATAGAAGTACAAATCTATACCAAGACCTTTTAAAGGCGTTTCTTGTCCCTTCAGGTAGTTGATGAATCTTTCTTCCCATGCCATTATTTTCTCATAAATATCATCAGTTGTATGGTATTTCATGAAATAAACCATTCGAACTGCAACTGCAGAAGTGATATTACCATTGCTATCAAAACTCAGTTTTGCAAATATATCTGGAAAATTCTTCTTCGCTTGCTTTAGGTTGGACATAAGTAAATTTTCATTATGATAAAATGCGTTTAAACTTGCAGTCAAGTTGGCATTAATTTGGCTTTTGTTGAAACTAAAAAGTTCCAGTATATTCAGAGTTGAGCAAATTGTTGTTGAGTTCACAGTTTGTCCCAAACACATTTTGTCATATTCATTTAGCTTTGTGACACCATTATGAAGATCCAGAGCCTTCTGAAATAGTCTCTCATTTAAAACGTTGCCTTTATTACTCATTGTTAGAACAATCTCTTCTACTCTCGTTTTGAAAGTGAAATATTTCGATGCTTTATCCAAGTCCTTTATGGAGCGACTATTCTGAGGGATGAATAGCCTATCACTTCGTTTTTCCATTTTGTATTTGTGAAGTCCTGTAGCAAGTATAGCAACGAATAGGAATGACATAGCGATGGTTAGTTTTGGTCTTTTTGCGACTACTTCGGCAAGCTTTTGAAATGCGATTTCCAGTCCTTTGTGTAAGCTCAAGCACACCCAGACCCATTTATCCCAGGCCTTGGTCAGACAGGACCTGAAGAGGGAAAATAAGAAATCTTAAAACAGTTTTCCATTCTTCATATACACTCTTTCTTTTTATAAGAACCAGGAAATTTCGATTAAGGCTGGCTGTTCTTAATTCCTTGGTTACTACGAAAGCTATATTTTTCAATGAAAGTCTGGAGTGGTATTAGGTGTGTGCGAAAATGCAGCATTCTTGTCTATTTCTTTGTTTGCTTGCTTTTTAAGTTCAGTCTGACTGTCTTGCTTACATATTTAGTTGACATTCTTAGGGCCTTTGAAAAGGCCAGCCTCAGCTTGTCCTTAAATTGTTCTTAAAATCTGGGCGAAATCCAGGCTCGTGTTCTTATAAAATTGTTCTTATAAAAAAAGTGTATTTTCTAAACAATCAAACAAAAGGATAAGAAAGATGTTTAGCTGGTTTGGAATTAACCTCGAAACCGTTTTGAAGCAGTAAATAGCATAGCGACAATAGAGTACCCAAGTAATGACGTCACAAAAATCTAATTTTAGAATTTCGAAATTTGCTCTTCAGTTTCTGAAAGAACATCAAAAATAATGCCTATATCAAGCATTGGCTGAGATATGGCCATCCGAAGAAATACATTTCAATAGGAAATCACTGTACTTTGCGCCTTGTTCAAAACTTTTTGAACAGAAGCAAAAATACAGTGATTTTCTATTGAAATGTATTTCTTTGGATGGCCATATATCAGTTATTTCACGAATAAGAATTATTTTTGACACTCTTTCACAAAACGACGAGCAAATTTCGAAATTCTTAAAATAGATTTTTGATGACGTCACATTTTGGTAGTCTATCGCAATGGAAATGATAATCTCTACGCTGTCTACCTATTATTTTGTTTGTTGAAGATTTCGGCTTCCCTTCGCCTTGACGTAGGCCTTGCAAAAGGTTAAGAACGCCTTTGAAACCTGCCAAAGCTACCGTTTCTGAATTCAGCACCAATCAACCTTGAATTGCGAGTCTGCTATGTCGATCGTCTGCGGTATCAGTCCCAGTCCCAATCATAAACACCCATAAATTCTGTTACTTAAAGCCGAAGTTAAGTTACAAGCCACATAAGCATCGAAGGCAAAGAGAAGGCGCCCTGAGAATTGTCACAAAACAGCGTCGTGCATAGGCCCTTGTCATTTCTGGCGAGCCAAATAATAGATAGCCGACCCATAGCCAAGCTGTGCTGACTGGTTATGTTGTATTTGTATTTTCATATAGCAACTACGTTCTTTTGGTTAGTGGGTGGATGTATACAGATGATTACGTACCTTCATGCAGCCGAAATTGATAACGTGAGGCAGAGTAAGATAAAGTGCTTTCTTTTATATATATATTTATGTATGCAAGCTCGTGCGAGTGAATTTAAATGCAAAACAGATTTCCAGCAGCACTATTAATCTCAAACTGCAGCTTGTGCTGCTGTTGCCAAAATAGTATTCTTTGAAAGAAGGTACTTGTTTGCCGGTCTTTAAAGGAACGAAAGGTTTTCATTTGACTTTGGAGCTATGATTTCGATATAACCGCAACAGAAACAAAAGAATAGCCCGTAGTATTGGAAAATCCAAGTCTCTAACAGCACTCATTTTTTGTAACAAACCTGTTGTAAGAAATGGCACAAGCACGTGTCCCCAAACTTAAGCCCTGTACGCACTACAGAAAGAAGCCTAGGCTCGGTCAGATTTTTGAAAACCAAGTATTTACCATAAGAAACTAAATACGAAATTTTCTATGCAAATAGTTCGGAAAAAATTAATGTAGTGATTGTGATTAAGATTATTTTCTAGTTCAATACTTCATGTTAATTGAGCAATCTGTTTTGCATTTAAATTCACTCGCACGAGCTTGCAACAGAAGTATATATATAAAAAGAAAACATTTTATCTTACTCTGCCTGACTTTATCAATTTCGGCTGCTTGAAGGTACGTAATCGTCTGTATACATCCACCCACTACCTAAATAACGTAGTTGCAATATGGTAGTACAAATACGCAATAACCAGTCAGTACAGATATTGCTTAGCTTCAAGACGGTCGTGTTATTTATTGTTCGCCTGGCTTATCTATGATTCTACAATTAAGAAACTCAGGTACAAGGATTTTGCAAAGTTTCTTAAAAAGGTAAGATAAGTATGCTAAGCTACCCTGTTAACTGATAATATCTAGATTTACGCAGTGTATCAATTTCTTACCTCTTGACAGGAGCAGCAGCTTTTTCTGACATGATCTCTAAGGAAGAACCAACACTTCACTTCACTTTTTGGGCATTTTTCTGAATTTTTCAGCACGTCTGTCGGCTTCTCTTCTAAAAGCCTTCAAACCAGAGATCTGTTTGAACAAAAAAAATTGTTAATTGAAATATATGCAGTAGAAATAAAACAATATCAATAAAAGCACCTACAAAAATTGTTGCGCTGTAGAATAAGCCTTTTTCTGAGTATTGACATGTTGTAAATAATTTGACAAGCGGCATATTTAATGCTGTTCAAAAAGATATCGTTCCACACCTGAAACCTTGCGACTGTCGAAGGTAGATGAACAATTTTGACCGTTAAAAGTAACAACTTCTCAATATAATAAAGGCTCTCTGATGCGGCGGAGGAGTAAACCAGCTAGCTCAGTGGTGCCAGCGAGCTTGCTCGTTGAGTTGAGAGCTCGTGCCCCGACCACGGTAGCTTCACAGGAAGGGTCGGTTCTCTTTAGTTTATCCACTTCTAGGAGCGTGTTCTTCTAAACCAAGCAATTCTTTTTGCGATAGCCTTCTTTTTCGGAATCTGTGTTTTTGAAAACAGCAGGTTTTCGAGCTCTCAAAAACCTTCTGCTATCAAAGCAGAAGATTGCCGATACTTTCGAGAGATTGAAGGTTTGAAGTTTGATTGAGACTTCAATTTTACAAGTTTCCAGGATGCATTTCACGAAGGGGTCTGGGGACGAAGCAAATAAAATTTTTGGCGCGAAAGTTTCCAGAATTCCCCTTTTTTGAAAATCATGGATTCGGAAATTCGGAATGTTTTGGTGGTTCAGAAGAAAGCGTTATGTTTCCGGGCGTCAGGATTGAAAAGCTGTAAAGGACTTCAAAAGCCCAGACTTATTATACGAGGCTCTGTGTCCGCTCGCAAAATCTAGACTAAGAGCCACAACAACACAATGTGACTCATTTCCTCGCTCAAAGCCAGCCACTTTCGATTAAGCCTGCCTTTCAAATTCAAATGTTGAAAACTTTATAGTGCGCGACAAAATTTGTAGCGAGAGACACGCAAATGTTTCTGGGAGACAACAGAAACATTTCTTGTCTTCGTGATTCAGGGGTGGGACATGTTGCTTTCTTGTAACTCGCATGTTAAGCCACCCTGTGAGACACGCGGAATACAATGTCGCACGCGACATTTCTCCTAGTTTAGCCGTAGCTTTACCCTATCTTGATTCTTCTTTCTTTTAATCCATTACTGGGTGAAGCTATCTTTTCTAACAAAGAATTTGTTCGATTTTGTACTATACAGTATACCTTTCTGTGTCAAAAAAGACTTTAGTAGAGTGTTCCTATATGGTACAAATGATTCTGATTCTAATTCTATGCTAAAGACTTTTTCAAAGAAGCGTTTGATATACCGATGCCGATTTGGCCAGCTGCTCTCATATCACTAAACCCTTTTCATTTCCATACATTGATTTATTTACCTATACTGTTTCTAACAACACGCTTTGTTGAAAACTTATTTAGACTTATTACATTCGTCGTAGTCTACGCTCCTCCACACTACACCACCCTGCTCCAACTCTGAGGAAACAGCTGTGTGTTGTTGTAGTTGTTAGAAGCTGTTTCGAAAGAGTGGGAGGAAGGTAATAAGTCTACGCGCAGCAAAACGCTGTAAAACCTTCCTAATCTAGCTACAGACAATGAATTAATTAAAATGAACTAAAAGTAGACTTTTAGAAGACTAACCAATAAAAATCAATAATTGGCTTAAGAAAGAACCCGCCCATAGTGCATAGTCAAGGATGTACTCTGAAATCGCCGCCTATGGCTCTGATGACCTAGCCGATATCGTTGAACTGGTATACTTCTATATCAGAGTGAGTATATGGAGAGGTCACTATATATAGTAAGCGTAGCGGACTCTTTGCAAGAATCTATTCCTATGTTTCCAATGTTTCTTTCTCGCAGTAAATTAAAGGAGAATTTTTGGTGCTTTTTGACAAACGTATGGCTCATGACTTTTTCATTACTCCGGATTAAAATTATTTTAGTGTAAAAAAGGTTTGCTAAAATCGATCGTTCCTGTATAATATGGGATTCATTTTTTGTAAAAAATATAAACCAGCCTTCTTCCGAATACTTTCCGCTCCTAAATGTTATTATTTTAGTGAAGATATTAGTAGCTTACGGACTACAGATAGACCGTAACGTACTGTGGGTACTGTAAGTTCAACGTTTACACTGCACCACTTGTCCGGGATAATTTTTAACCGCAACATGTGCTGAACTGAATGATTAAGCTTGAATGGCGCAAGTTGCTTGACAACCATTTTGTCTACTGTAAATATTGAATCAAATATTAACAAACAAAACCTTCTTTGGTTACACCGTGGTTACACTGTATTTACATTTTACTTGAAATTCTCGTTAAGAAGAATCAGAACTCTCAAAATAATACAGTATTAATACTTCATTTTCTAGAGTCCTTTTGAGAACGATTTGTATTCGAGCGGTTTGAAATTCTGTGACAACTAAAAATGAATTTTCTGGGAAATCAAATGCAGGGGCCGAAGGGGGTGGCGAAATAGACATTAGTTTTGCGTTGAGAAAAATTGTGTATGGAATTGATAGTATTACAGTCGAAGAGATCACTTTTGATTTTTGTCCATTGGAATAAAAAGAAATCACGGGATGTGATCGTTGTTTTAAAGAAATGTTAAAATCATTCACAGAGAAAATGAAAGATGAAAAGATATACCAACTGAGCCTTTACATAAATTCCGTTTGTAATTTCTTCGGAGCTTTCAAACATGATAGACTTTGTCGTCGACGTCAGCAAGTACTTGCTGCATTTTTGAAACCTCTGATTAATTTTTGATGTTTTCATTTTTATGTTCTGATTAATTCCGCCGTATTTTAGTCTGTTTGAGGATCGTAGAGATATAGCTGCTTTCGTCTTAAAAGATTTGCATGTTGTTTAGGGTAGGCCTGTTTTAATTAATTATTTGAATGAACAAACTGATAACTTACCTGAGCAGATAACGAGAGATTGGTTGCACTGTACAAATCTTGAAACTCCGAAAGAAATGTATCACTCTTGAAACGTCAATAAACAAAAACTTGATAAAATTCACTCTTTATACTTTTATTCAGCAATCAAAACCCTTAATTGAATAGGTGTATGAAATCGAATGTGTTTCAATGCCACAATCTAAATACTCCGAATTCATGTGTGTTGCTGATAGAAGATCGTGTAATTTACGTCGATTATATTCACGGTGAATGCAGAATTTTATTACAATTATTCACCTTTAGTGTTACGGAACAGGTGTAGGCTTTCTTTAGGCATATCACCTTCACTTGTATATATAGCACGCTAGCGAATCTATAATCACCATTTTGGTGGATAATCACTACTGTAGGGGTACTTTTTGCGTACTGTGATGGTAGTTGCTGTGTAATGTGATGGATAATCACTTTTGTGATGGGATATTATGCTGGTTTATGGTGAATTCGAAATCATAGCAAAACTCTATAGATCAAGCAAGAAAAAGCCACAAAATCCACCACAGTACGCAAAAATACCACAACATCAAGCATAATAACCCACCACATCAAGCATAATAACCCACCACAGTAGTGATTTTCCACCACGGTACGCCAAAATTACCCTAACCCTAACCCTAACCCATCACATTATACTAAGCATAATAGCCCACCACAGTAGTGATTATCCACCACAATACGCAGAAAGTACCACCACAGTACGCAGAAAGGGCCACCACAGTAGTGATTATCCACCACAATAGTGATTATAGATTCGCTAGCATGTATAGTAGCGAATAACTGAAGGGAAAACAATATGCTTGTTTAATTGAACGCTCAGAGGAAATCAAATTCATGGCATAGATTTAATACTTAACTATTTCTAAGAACACCACGAAAAGCTAAAAAGATTAATTTTATGACGAATAACTGGAATATTGGACTTAAACAGAAGTAAGAATTACTTAATTAAAAAAGTTCCCTTAAATATTAAATGAGAATAGAGACCACAAGCTAAGTTTGAGTAGACCTGTTTGATTCTACTATTGGAATTACATAGCTAATATTTTACAACGAGCAGGTGACGATATGAAATTTTAAAGGCGAGAAACTTTCATTTTTAATGAAGCATAGAACAAGAGCTACTTCATATAAGAGGAAGTCAGGTTGTGTCGTTCGTCATAGTTCTCTTTATTAATGATAACCCTTCAGGAGGCAGCTGAATTCAGCAGGTATTCGAGTTCGGCGAAAGAAAACCTTAATATGCGCTCTTTCTTTTTATACAAGCCAATTCAACAACAAAGAGGCAAAAACTTCTATAGGAGCCGTTATAATTCAACGTTTTGACGTCACATTAAGTGGCACTATATGTCAATTACCCTAGCCAGATCAACCTCGTCCCCAGGCCCCAAATCGAATTTCCTCGAATCTCAACCGTCAAATCGATTTGGGCCCTGGTACCGGCCACAAAAATCTGCCAAAATACTGGCAAATTTGGCCTAGGCATACAAACAAGATGTAGATTCCAAAAGCAGATGTTCTTAGAAAGGAAATGCAAATAACTTCATTGATAACTGTAAGGCAAGATACAATATCTCACGTAGCATCATATTTTGGTTTTTATGGATATTTTTTAAATAGTTTTCGGCCTATGTTGGTGTGCAATTTTGAAGAAACTCTGACGTCACTTAAAATTTCTATTGTTTAAACAGCCAATCAAACTGCGTATAGACAAGGCCGATACCAGGGTCGAATATGGACAGCGGAGTTTCACGTAGAGGCCTATTCGCCCTGGGGACGAGGTTGTAGCCAGATATGATTTGTTCTTTTCAATGTTTGGAAATTTGCGAGGCCTTACGAACGTTTCAAATTTATGGTTGTCGTCATCTGCAGTACAGCCATACGTACTGCACTCAAACTTCTAATAAGAAATTTATAATTCTGTTGTCTTGAGCCACAAGACCCTGCAGCAGTAGATCGTTCTGTATTGAGAAACCTTTTTCTTGTATTAGGACGCTCGTCACCATGAAGGAGACGAGGATGTTGCTAAACGTACCTAGGAGTAGTAGATCAATCGTAAATTTGAGTCGCTTTTGCTCAGTTCAGTCATATTTCCTTGAAAGTATAGTCTACTGTCACCACAACAATTAATTCAAGACAAAAGCTATGCACATCAAGTAAGAATGGGGACACTAAAACCTTTCTAAAAGACCAAAGTGCGCTCCCTTATATGGGCCCAATGCGTATCTATGTCATCTATCGTCAGAGCTATCCTAGTTGTCACCCAGCTTGATGACTAAATTAAAGTAGTCTAAAGAATAAGAATGTAATTCAACTGTTAATTATCAAGTAACTTCATTTGTATGGTGCTATCTCGACTTCAACCGAAAAAAAAATTCTGACAAGATCATCCTACTTGTGTATTTTGAAAGCAAAGAATGTTTCCATCAAATGTTTGAAATCAATGAACATCTTCTCAGATGAATTTGTCCCAAACACGTATTTTTTTACTTCTGGTCATTTTCGTACGAATTATTTTCGAATTTCTCCTAATAACAACATTCTTCAAGGCTTTTATCAAAAATTTTATCAGATCTGATAAGTCGATAGTGAGAAGACTTTTCACTTTCGTTAGCAATAACGCATTCTGAAACTTCAATATTTTTTCTTTAAATATTTTTGCTCATAAAATTCTTCTTCACAATTGAAAAACTGCAAGCTAACAAACTCCGTATATAGTAAATAGTTAATAGTACAATAAATATAGAAATTCTACGTTACCTGAAAATTTATATCGATGTGATGTCTTGCTAACAAATCAGGAATATCAACAACTCAATATTATATCATTTTAGAATTGTTCATTGATCAAGTCTTGCCAGTCCGCAATTCCTGTAAATTTCTTAAGACGTAGATCAACTTGCTATTATCTGATAAACCCAAGTCAAATGAGCTGCTTCAGACGAACATAGGACTGTACATCGAGAGAAGAAGGACGACCGACAAAGTTTAGATGATTAGCATATGAATCAAGAACTGTTTCAAGCAACAGGTATCTGCATAAATTTCATTTTTAATAACCTCAACATGCAGCTGCTGCCCGATTGAACCTTTTACTTTATCCTCGATCTAAACATTACAGTTATATTCAAGCAAAATTTGGAGATTCTAGTGCGCATGTCCTTTATATCCTATTGCCCACTGAATAAGACGTTAAGAACTTGACCAGGAAATAAAGCGAACCCCCAATCTAGTTACTAATCAATCTAGTCCTGCTTATTGAGTTAATTAATCTCCCTGAACTTTACCCTTGACGCTCTCTCTGATGCTGTTCAACATAATAATAATAATATAAACATAATTTGAATATTTTAAAAGGATATATACACTTTTAGATAAGATCTGCTATCAATAGGTGTCTTTTATTAAAAATAAACATAAGTACAAACAGTTATTCAGCAACCCATAAAAAACCTTCCGACCCTAACGGTAATCCCTCGTCCTTACCCGAAGTAGATGTAGAGCTCTAATGTTAAACCCGAACAGAAAGTTTGTGTATAGCCGGTGTGGTGCAGCTTGACGATAAAGGTGCTATTCCGTGAGTTTGAATGCCGATATCTTCAGAATAATGAATTACAGACCAACAGTCAACTCAGCTGTCCATTCTTCCGCCATCGATGGTCCGAACACAGGATATTCGTTTTAGATATCAGTGTGGGCCCGCTCAATCTGCAGGTCCGTATCGGGTGTCGGATGCTGACCACAACCTGACCTGTATCTGCTTACTAGCTTGCTTGCCTGCTTTATACGAATTGTGAGCCATGCGTATCATTTCGTCTTATTGACCTTCGCTGCAGTTGTAGCTACTAACGGAGCTGAACGATGACTTAGTTAAGGAGAGTCTTGAATTCTTAAAGGCAAGGTCTCTTCAATCTCAGAAAATTGCTTATCGCGGATGGGTTGCTGGTTAATACCTCTTTTCAAAGATTTGACTCTGTTTATACTCACTGCTTACTGCGTTTAGTATACGCCAAATGCAAGCTAACGCCCGCCAGGCTGTGCTTAAGCCCAATACTACGGAATGTGCCATATAGGAGGTAGTATAGCTGTACCAAATGAGAATAAAACTTGTAGACACCAGTTGCCATGCTTCTAGTGGGAGGATATTGTGCTCGACGAAGTAGTACGACGCATCAAAGAGAGAATTATTTTGAGAATCTTGTAAAGATCCCCTGGAAAATCTTTGTACAAGAGCCCAAAACAAAACAAAAGCGGCTGAAATGTGGTTGTATGATGCTTTTTTATTCAATAATGCGTTAGTTCGAACAAATCTTCAAGCATATTTCAACAGCGTGTGCATGATGGTAGTATGCTATATGCGAGAGCACGTTTTACGTGAGTACGTTATTAAGAGAGCATACAGTGTTCTAAATTTATTTTCTCTAACAATTTGTGTCACTTAAGGCCTGGCTAAACTAGGAGACATGTTGCGCGTGACATTGTCACACGTGTCTCCCAGTTTAGCCACCTTGAAAACTTTATAGTGCGCGACAAAATTTGTAGCGAGAGACACGCAAATGTTTCTGGGAGACAACAGAAACATTTCTTGTCTTCGTGATTCAGGGGTGGGACATGTTGCTTTCTTGTAACTCGCATGTTAAGCCACCCTGTGAGACACGCGGAATACAATGTCGCACGCGACATTTCTCCTAGTTTAGCCGTAGCTTTACCCTATCTTGATTCTTCTTTCTTTTAATCCATTACTGGGTGAAGCTATCTTTTCTAACAAAGAATTTGTTCGATTTTGTACTATACAGTATACCTTTCTGTGTCAAAAAAGACTTTAGTAGAGTGTTCCTATATGGTACAAATGATTCTGATTCTAATTCTATGCTAAAGACTTTTTCAAAGAAGCGTTTGATATACCGATGCCGATTTGGCCAGCTGCTCTCATATCACTAAACCCCTTTTCATTTCCATACATTGATTTATTTACCTATACTGTTTCTAACAACACGCTTTGTTGAAAACTTATATAAACTATCATGGTTGCCCGATTTTTATGAAAATCTCCTTTTGTGACTGTCAGTTTTCGCAGTTTTCCTTATTTTAATGGATATACAGAGGTTATCCCCGCTGACTTAAATTAAACCTTCTGCCTTATGGCCGTAGAAACTAATATGCAAGTGATATGATTCTCGTTGTGACTTTTTCATTCTGCTTTTTGTTGAATGAAGTCTTTGCAACAAGCTAGAGATTCTCGGAGGGGTATCTAAGCCTAGTTTTGGATGGGGACGTGCCATTTCAGTCCAAAATTTGGACTCATAATTCCGCCATTGTCTGAAAATTTGTGATCCATAATTCCGCAAACCTGATGAATGTTATGCCCGATATTCCGCAAGGCAAAGAACATTTTCAGATAAAATCATCTCATGAAAAGTAAGTAATGTTTAAAGGGCAACCTTGCTGATAGTCCGAAGAGTTATCAGTTCGGACTGCACATTTTGTAAATGCTAAGCTTAATTCTTCAAAATTTCTCCAGATTAGTTCCCATAATTCTGCATGTTTCCTCAAATGGTACCCATAATTCCGCGCATACGTCTAAAAACGATATCAATAATTCCGCACTTTTCAGAAAAAGGTACCCCTAAATTAGACTTATTACATTCGTCGTAGTCTACGCTCCTCCACACTACACCACCCCGCTCCAACTCTGAGGAAACAGCTGTATGTTGTTGTAGTTGTTAGAAGCTGTTTCCGAAAGAGTGGGAGGAAGGTAATAAGTCTACCCCTAAATAATGGCACGTCCCCGTACCCCACAAAACGGTTAAGTTACCTCCCCCCCGAGTAGAGATTCGTGCCGTCCAGGCAGTTATGATTTTTATTGGTTGTAGTTTCATGAGTCAGCGCGCAGCAAAACGCTGTAAAACCTTCCTAATCTAGCTACAGACAATGAATTAATTAAAATGAACTAAAAGTAGACTTTTAGAAGACTAACCAATAAAAATCAATAATTGGCTTAAGAAAGAACCCGCCCATAGTGCATAGTCAAGGATGTACTCTGAAATCGCCGCCTATGGCTCTGATGACCTAGCCGATATCGTTGAACTGGTATACTTCTATATCAGAGTGAGTATATGGAGAGGTCACTATATATAGTAAGCGTAGCGGACTCTTTGCAAGAATCTATTCCTATGTTTCCAATGTTTCTTTCTCGCAGTAAATTAAAGGAGAATTTTGGTGCTTTTTGACAAACGTATGGCTCATGACTTTTCATTACTCCGGATTAAAATTATTTTAGTGTAAAAAGGTTTGCTAAAATCGATCGTTCCTGTATAATATGGGATTCATTTTTTGTAAAAAATATAAACCAGCCTTCTTCCGAATACTTTCCGCTCCTAAATGTTATTATTTTAGTGAAGATATTAGTAGCTTACGGACTACAGATAGACCGTAACGTACTGTGGGTACTGTAAGTTCAACGTTTACACTGCACCACTTGTCCGGGATAATTTTTAACCGCAACATGTGCTGAACTGAATGATTAAGCTTGAATGGCGCAAGTTGCTTGACAACCATTTTGTCTACTGTAAATATTGAATCAAATATTAACAAACAAAACCTTCTTTGGTTACACCGTGGTTACACTGTATTTACATTTTACTTGAAATTCTCGTTAAGAAGAATCAGAACTCTCAAAATAATACAGTATTAATACTTCATTTTCTAGAGTCCTTTTGAGAACGATTTGTATTCGAGCGGTTTGAAATTCTGTGACAACTAAAAATGAATTTTCTGGGAAATCAAATGCAGGGGCCGAAGGGGGTGGCGAAATAGACATTAGTTTTGCGTTGAGAAAAATTGTGTATGGAATTGATAGTATTACAGTCGAAGAGATCACTTTTGATTTTTGTCCATTGAATAAAAAGAAATCACGGATGTGATCGTTGTTTTAAAGAAATGTTAAAATCATTCACAGAGAAAATGAAAGATGAAAAGATATACCAACTGAGCCTTTACATAAATTCCGTTTGTAATTTCTTCGGAGCTTTCAAACATGATAGACTTTGTCGTCGACGTCAGCAAGTACTTGCTGCATTTTTGAAACCTCTGATTAATTTTTGATGTTTTCATTTTTATGTTCTGATTAATTCCGCCGTATTTTAGTCTGTTTGAGGATCGTAGAGATATAGCTGCTTTCGTCTTAAAAGATTTGCATGTTGTTTAGGGTAGGCCTGTTTTAATTAATTATTTGAATGAACAAACTGATAACTTACCTGAGCAGATAACGAGAGATTGGTTGCACTGTACAAATCTTGAAACTCCGAAAGAAATGTATCACTCTTGAAACGTCAATAAACAAAAAACTTGATAAAATTCACTCTTTATACTTTTATTCAGCAATCAAAAATTGTCGTTTCCTTTTTTGTGAGTCATTCACTGATAAAATCCGACATAAGTTGTATTTCTTGAACGAATAATGTGTATGTTTGCAAAAGAATGTTAGCTTACGTTTTGTTACGAAGACAATGTTTAGTAAATAACATAAATCGATAGCTAGAAACGATTGTCTAAAAATGACGTTAAAACAAATGGATAAAGGGAAAACGAGACGCAATTTACACATATGTTAACTGAGATTTCTCGCTCTGTAATATCTAATTGGCCTGAGAGATTTTTAAGATTCTCTTGTGTGACATTTATTGTTTATTTCATCCCTTTTTAATATTGTGACCAACAAAACTGTTCTAATTATAAAATAGGAGATAACTAAAAAGGATGTAAATTCTCGTTGCTGGGGAGTTGACCGCAGCCCAGGTTCTTCTTTTTTTTCATGAAGATTCTGTTCCTTCTGAAAAATTAGTTCATCAGGATAAACCATGCCTAATCTGAAAAAATTTAGTCCAGGTCTCTTCAGAAGTCGAAAAGAGGATACAATTTCAGTTCAGTCAGCCTTCTTTGAGGGGGTCATTGGGCATGACGGTTTGCGGTTCGACATTACAGTTTTTACCTTAAAAAGTATGGTTTTACGGTTTTTCAGTTTGCGATTTCGGTTCGGTTTTAAGGTAGAACATGTACGCTTGTACGCGAGGGGCAATTCACTCCTTGAAAATCTCGTACACCTTTGCTGGAAGTCCTATTGTCTTCTCGGAAATCCCTTGAAAGTCCTTCTGTTTCAATGGAAATCTCGTACGCCTTTTTGCAGAGTGAAATGCCCCTCGCGTGTACGGTTTTCGGCCAAAAGTTTTGCGATTTTACGGTTTTTGACCCTCCGTATGACCAGCCCCTTCTTTACCGACCCTACCTAAAATCTAGGGGAGATTCACTCCTTAAAAATATAGTATATCCGAGGGGTATTTGACTCTTCGAAAAAGCGTATGAGATTCCTACTGGAACAAAAAATTCTTACAAGATTCCTGTGAAAATAATAGAGATTCAAACCGAGGAATTACGAAATTCCAAGGAATTAATAGACCCCTTGCATTGTTTACAATGCGCATGAGTGGTTGTATCGTGAGCGCGCAGCGTGCAGGGCAAAACAGCTTTGTGTTGGTTTGGTTGTGTTGTGTTGTGTCGCTAAAGAGATACTGTAAGTTTGATCGTAGCCGCTGGCGTGCATCCTTTTTTGAAAATCTGTTGTTCTCATGGAAATCCCTTGGAAATCCTTTTGTTTTAGTTAAAAACTGGTACCCTTTTTGAAAAGTGAGAAGTCCCTCGCTTAGAATTTCTTTCAAGAGATTTTCTTTCAAAAAAGGCGGAATCTAAGTGACCAGTCATTATTTATGACCAGGTTGGGGGCCGAAGAGAAAGTATTTTGCACCATCAAAATAGTTTTACCCCATCAATTTTTTGAAAAAAATATTATTTAACCCACAACTACAATGCAGAAAAACTTACCCTAAACTTGCACCTTTCTTGGCACAAAGAGAGGCAATTAATTTTTTCAAAGCCAGAAGCGTAGACATTTTACTGCGTGTTCGTTTACATATCCATGAATCGGTTTTGTGATGAAATATACCCTTGTGTTCAAGATATTTTTGCCTACCCAACCTAATTTAGCTAATACCTAACTAATAGTTACCCGAACCATTTTCTCTTCCGCCCCGACCCCGGTAATAAATAATGACCGATCCCTGAATACCTTTCGCCCCTTTCCTTCGAACAAAATATGATTTACACTTTCAAAGCATGCGATGAAGGGTTATAATCGATACATTTAGTTTTAAAAAATTCTTGGCTAGTAATTGCCACACCTTAATCGCAGCATTTAAGCACGGCGTAAATGTGGTTTAACGGAGAAAGCGGAGCCTCGTTTTCACCTTTCAGCCTCTATCCGACACTCCGTCAGTTGGCACGCCTTCCATGGCATTGCCCTCTGAACCATCTGTCTTTTTCTGCTTTCTTTTAAGTACGTTGGTGTTTTTACTCTCCCTTGCCCTTCCAACTCAAGTCTCTTATTTTTACAGATTCACAATGCACGGCACGCTAGCGGTTTGTTTTTTCTTCCTTCAGTGTTATTCCTTGCCTCCTTCATAGCTATCGAAGAACATAGAGTAAAAATGTTTTTTATGCGCGCGCATTTTCAAAATGGTGTTGCTAGCAAGGACAAATTTATGCCCGAATCTGGCAGGGACAAAAAAATGTTGTTGAAAGAGCGAAAATAGGAAATTAACACCAATCTTTCTGCAAAACTGATAGCCCCTGGCCTAGAAAAATTGGTGTCCACCATCTATACTTGATGATTTATTAAAAACGATGACCCTCAAAGTAAAATAACTTTCGAATCCACGTTTCTCGCAGTCAGAAATAAAGGAACTTTGAGAGAAGAAAAACAATATAAATGCAAATTTTTGGAAGGAACTCACCTTGCTTTCCATCTTGGCAATTCTTTTAAACACGCCGTCCGAAGTGTTTGATCGTGTGGCAAAGGGCCGATTTTGTGAAATACGCTTTTTTGCACTATAGTATTTTGAAGCAAAAATCTGCAGCCCATCCAGCAAATTCAAGATGCTTTCTGTGCAATCCTGCTCGAGCTATTGCCAAGCAATGATGTTTTCCCCAAGCCTTTTACTTTCTACTTCAAGAATTTCGCACGAACACGTTTTCACAACGCTTGCGGGAGGGACGATCGCAGAAAGAAACCACCACCCCCCTAAGGCCGGCCTAAAGTCAGCCACCATTACCCCAATGCCCTCTGCAGACACAATGTGCCGTGTGGTCAGCAGCTGAAACATGGCTGAAACATTTTTACGCTATGTTTAGCTATCGATGAAATGGTGCTGAGCGCAGTGCCATGGTTTTCATCACGATCATTGCAGTTACATCGAGACGCCACGGCAGCTCCTTCGCAGATTTGCTTCGCATTTGTTTCGTGAAACAATAGAAAAACAAGGTTTCGGATATCGGATGTTACCCATAATATAGGGTCTGTGCGTGTGCCCTGTCTGTGTCTACGTACTTTATATGTAGGTGGGTCTATAATATCTCGGCGGCACATCCCCGTCCATCCATAGGTCATGTACCCCCGTGGTTGACTATGACATTGACTAATGCCATGGAAAACGCAATGGCATTGAATCGCATTGACTATGAACACAAAAAGCATTTGCTAAATCTGACGAGATGGTATTTTTGTATTTATAAAAGCCTGTCTGTGTTTCCTTATGAACACTGATTAAAGTAACCAACAAATTAATAGCTATTGAAAATGGACCAAACATACTGAACTATATATAAAAAGACTGGAACGATAACTCTATTGTTCTGAAGTTTTGTTTATGCGTAACCAATTTTGCGCGCCTGAGGAATGTCTGCACGTATGGGTTTTCAGAAGAACAAGGGCTCAATACGTAAAATATGCATTCACATATTGCTCGATTTTGTGCAAGAAAATTGGTTTAACCTAGTGGTTTTTGGGTGGAAACATGAAAGAAATAGCTACTGCAACTGAACCTGGAGTTATAATTTCAAAATTCGTTTTTGAAACGAAGAACGGCTGTGTTGAAGTTGCTGTAAACAAAGCTTAGGCCACCCGATCACTGACTTCAAAAAGTTGCAGAGTTAGAAGAACTTATCATATAATATATTTTAAAAAGGTTAAAGTTTCATGGAAAAACAGAAATAAAGACATTATGAAAGAACATCTGGACCGAGTAAATTAAGAATAAACTGCTGTATATAAAGTATGAGAGCAGGCTTCGTTCAGGTCGGTTCAGGTGACGATAAAATCCAAGATTTCAATGTCAATACGTTATATATAAAGATATTTAGCATCATAACTATGTAAAACTGTTTCCTAAAATGTATTATTCATATATTTTAGTGGTTTTCATCTCAGATCTAGTAGCTGGACTTGATATTTCGAAGGCGGCCTACCGAAAAGTTGTTACGTGCAACGTCGTTTTGGTCCATAAATCCGATCAGAATCAATATAAGCTAGTTTCAACAATCTTAAATTACTCTCAAATCTGCGTTTTTAAACATATGAAAGTAATTTTTCTTGATTTATCTCGAATTCATCGTCATATTTGGCTTCAAACCAGTCTTGCACGGCAATTTTTCTCATTTTTCCATACTGAACCTTATGTTCGCGCATCTCGCGCATACGTGCAAGCTCTCTCTCCATGTCCGCCATTCTTGGTTACGCTTTTTGCACAATAAGGTTATCGTTCCAGTCTTTTTATATATAGTTCAATGTTTAACACAAACTGAAAATAATGTAATTTTTCAACTATGTACAAGCGCTTAAATAATTTTTTCGATTTCAATGGTTGCGCTTATTCTTGCGGTATGCTTAATCAATTCGCATTTCTTTTCGAAGGAATGCGTTTAATCGAGGGAATTATCTTGCTAAATTTTTCAGTTGTAATTAGTGTTTATTATGTGGGTTGTAATTTATTATGGGGTGCAAATAATCGACTGAGTGCGAAAAATCGAATGATATGGTGCACTGTTCCTTGCAGAACTTCAAGTTCCAGTCACCAACTGTCGTTGCCATTTAGGAATATTATTCACTGTATAGCTACGACTGTACGAAATGCTACAAGTTAGGGATTGGGGTACTTGAGCAATTGACGAGTCCCCAGCCGAGTCAGTATCTGTCTCATCTCAAGGTTAACTATTTAGCCATTCTCAATGCAAAGGTCTGCTATAGCTTTTATTCTTCTTATCCACAACAAGAATATACGGTTAAGCTAAAATCTATTGCTACCGATCTCCATTCTAGCGAAACTTGACGCAATGCTGCGATTAATAAATCATTAATTAAGAGGCGGGTTTTTTCGTTGATGTGGTGAAAAAAGTCCTCCAGGGGCTGGTTTTATACTTAATATCCTCACTGGGTTATCTTTGTGAATGTGGTAGAAAAAAATTGCGTAATAGCTAATAAACAAAAATATCCCTAGTATCCCTACAAGCCTTATCCACCAAAACAAGCTTGTCTAAAAAGCTGCCCCTGTACAGCATATCCACCAGTGTTGTACCTATATGTTGCTATTCTGAGTTGTCTTAGTGCCGTCGCTCTCTGCTATCATATTATTCGAAAACACCACTCTTTCAAGGACCCCCATTATTGATTTTCTGCAATTCTCCCACCACATTCTGTTTTCGTAAAATCAAGATGACACTTAAGTTGAAGAGCACCTAAACTATTATTTTATCAAACAACAGTGTATGAACGTTTTCATTAGGTAATTTAAGTACTCTATTTACTTATGGAAAAGTCGCTAGCATTTCTTCGAGATTTCCTTGCATTCGACAAGCAGAGCTCAACCGGTGCGAGTCGGTCTAGCTTTTCTTCGACAAAAACTCAAACCAATCCGCTTATTTCAACCCAAGCTAATTTCTTGCAGAAACCTCCAACAACCCCCGCTTATTTCAACCACCCAAGGAATAAATGTTATCACCTATGCTGTATGACCTTGTAAGTTTCTAAATAATCCATTCTACCAACATCAAAATCTACTGAGTATGAAAAGAGCCCAAACGGGCATCGCATCGAGGCCAGGTCCACCTTACGCAAGAGTCAGCCAATTGTGTAATCGCAAAAACCGACCATGATGCCAGTTGGGAAAAAATTGAATGACAGAGAAAGTCACCAAAACTTTTTTTTGAAATCTTTGATGTTCATCTTTCTTTGAGTCTTTCTTTCGCGTCTTTCATTCATGTTGCTGTCTTTATAGCCTCACCCACGCACCAGATTTTGCCACAAAAGACCAACACTTTTGTCTAGAGCTCAATCGGATACGGCCCCTCCTAAATAACGGTTCAAGACTCTAAAGTGCTTGCAGTCAGGGACAGTGCGCCAATATGGTAGATTTTTCGTTGAAAACAGCAGAATCCTGCCCACGAGCATTAGGAGATCCTCGAGGCATTTCGGTGCTTCATGATGTTTTGATATCAGTTCAGAACTGAAGCTTGGAATCTCTCCTTTTCTCTGGCATATGGAGATTTCCAACCTTCCATTTAGAATTTTGAACATAAGTTGTACTCAGTCTTTTCCCGAGAGTATCATGGCCTCTTTTGACAACATTGGAAAGTCTACGATTATCATACAGCCTTGATGAAGATGAATCCGATCTTTTCATCGTGAGGGAAGGAAGCGTTGGCATAGTCAGTCGTCGCCCTCGACTTTGACAGATTTCCTTACCCAGCTTATCAATACTTTCACAGCGAGAATTGCAGTTTGTATTGTACAGTGTATCCGTGGTTAATTCTTGCTTTCCATGCACTAACTGAGGCAACATAGATTTTCCAGCAGATGGGCGGCGTGGTATATTTGGAGAGCGCAAGAACACTTTTACTTTTTGCAAACTATCTTCCAACTCTCCCTCTTCCAAAATTGGCTCTTCTAAATCTTGTACCTTCACTCGATCAAATGACCCCCGAAATCTCCAATGCTTAGCGTATTCCGGCGAGAAGTGTTTGTCAAACTCGTAGTTCATTCTAGGACATTATTTCTCTCATATTTTTCTGATTCCTTGCGTCTGAATTTTCCTCGTGCAAATACTTTTCATTTCTTTTTCAGCGAATTGAATTTCTTTATCAAACACGGCCTTTTCCAAACCCAACCGATTCTCAAGAAAATTATTATTTTTAAGAACTCGGTTGAAACAGCGCTGAGATAAACTGTGTCTTCTTGCATCCATTATACTTCTTCTATTTCTGACGAAATCTTCGCCTCTAATATCACCGTCAGCTTCTAAAAGATAATCTAGATACTTTAGATGTCCAATTCCAAACTTGCTGAAGCCCTTAAAACATAACAGAAATTTATCGCACGGCCAGGCGAAGGAGGGTAATAAAATCTCCCTTTAACGTAATTTGTTAGAAATTTCTTGTCTCATTGCACGTGAAAATTTTTAAGAGTCTGAATGGCAATCCCTGATGGGCTGTTTTATCAAATTCTCATTCCGGTCATTTTTAGACGTCCAGTAGAATACGTCAAAAATACCACAACAAAAGATTTTTATGGCAGAGTTTCAGATTTCTGTAATATCAAGAAAATTACCAACCTTCCTGAAAGCCCGAATTTTCAGATAAAAGCCTTACAAGGAAATCAAGCGCCACCAGGGGAGCATGGAAACTGGAGAATACCCTCCTAGCTTTACCTTAACTTGTACAACGGAATACAGAGGGGTGGGGTATAATTCCGGCACAACGGTTTCTAGTGTGATAGATAATGCCGGTCTGAATTCAGCAAATGGATGGTAAAATGACAGACTTGTGAAAATTGTCAAAATTGGCCCATAAGTACAGAATCCTAGAATACCGGCCGAAATTTTTTAAAAATCCTGGTTTCTGCTAAAAAAATCTTCCGTAAAGCCCCTGTCCTAAAGCATTATTTTCTATAAAAAAAATCTTGTGAAAAATCTAGTTGTTGGCCACCTTGTATAGCGCTGTAGAGTGGTTTTCTTCTATATAAAGTTTTTCAACGTAGTCAAAAAAATCTGGTGGGTTTTTTTCCTGTATAACGTTTTTATGGTTGTTTGGCCGGTTTCTCGACTTATAGCGTACTTTGAAAAAAAGCGCGCCAAAATCTTTCAGTCGCTACTTTTCACTCGCTGTCACTCAACAAGGAAGAACGAGCACTGCTCTTCGCTTGAATAGTGAAAAGTCCGACCAGAAATATAGTCGTTTTGCCGGGGCTTAAAATCCTGTTTCATGGCATATTTTTGAGGCGATTCTGGAATCCTAACAGAAGACAGCAATCAAGTGCCGTGTCTAAAAAAGCCCGTTGTAACAACTATTCTACATATATCATTTTGATAAAAATCTTCCTTGATATCAACATTAATGATTTCGCTCTCGAGTCGAGATATTTCTAATACATAATGAAAAGAAAAGAAATAAAGAAAAATACTAGCAAGACTAATGAAGTTTTTACCCTACAGAGGCTGGGGTGGGGGCAATGGGCTGGCAGGTAGCAACTTACAGGCATAATTTCTAAACCACTGAGGGTTTCTCAATGAAGCGCCCAAAATTTTCCGAAAAATCTGTTCAGGATGATATTAATGGATAAATTTTTTGTTGCGGAGCGCTAATTTTGAGGGCGTCATCATTTTTCCTTCTATGGTAACAAATGTGGCACACGTCACGGCCCCATTCGAATGTCAAGAGATGCAGAACATATTTTTGTATAATTGTTCCAAGTTTCATGAGCTTTAGACACAAAAATTTTACAATGGGGGTCCAATAGCCCTCCCCCCTGCTAGATATGATTCGAAAAGCCCAGCCTTTGTAGGGTTAAGCAATCCAATTTCTGAAAACATTATTTAATGTCTAGTTTGTTCTCTACAAGGGGCTTTTCACTCTTCCAAAAAATTTGAACTAAAACAAGAAGATTTCAAATTTTCGTAAGAACAATAGGTTGTCGAGCAAGGATGTGCGAGATTTTGAAGAAGTGAATCCATCGTCGCTTCTATATTAGTCTCCCTAAAAAGTCACTGCAAGTGTCGTATTATATGCATCATTGCGAAATTTGAAATAACACGTTAAATATATTTACTTCAAGGTTCTAGAACACTAATGTGCTAAATGACAGTTAAGGCTTTTAATGGTGATTTGAATCTTAAAATTGATGTGGAAAACCAAATGGACTTCGTCACGCTAATATTTCATAATGAATGGCTAGGCTTGTTGCAACGTACACGCAAATTAAGTGTTGTACATTCACATTAAGCATAAATTTGCGTAATTAGATTCAAAGGAGTCTGGGAGAGTGTGTTGCCTGTAGCTGCTTTTTATTTCACTTTCCTCGTTTGATATTATTTAGACGCAAACAGCTTAAATATACAACTATTGAATAGAATAACTTCTATTTACAATAATAAAAATCTGAAGAATATACACGTTTTTTTTATACGAAACTAAAAAATTGATCCAGTACTGAAAGTTTCTTAAAATTGTCAGATTTTGAGTACTCGAAGTTGCTTAAGAGTTTCTTGAATATCCATATTGGCAACATAGCTATTCTATCTGAATGATGTTCCAAACCCATTTTTTGATCGTATTTGAAAGCAAATGGGGTTTCCTGTTTGTCTGCTTGTCACAGAAATGCTTTATTGCAAACGAAACACGGGAAATAAAAGAAAATTTTTCGCTATCTGAGGTGAAAAGTTTCCTATGTAAAGCATTTCCAGTACTGGAGTTTCTTAAATTTTTGGCTATTCGAGACTCTGGGTTTCTTATAAAGAGTTTCTTATAAAAAATACGTGTATAAGCTGCCTACTTTTCTAATTAACCTAATCAAGCTGTTCTTCCAGGGAGTTCTGTTTCTTGCTTCCAGGGAGTTCTGTTTCTTCCAGGGAGTTCTGTTGTCTTGCTCTTTATATATGCTCTGAATTGCTTTTCGAAACGATCTAATGTTGTAAGACCACGAATTTCTGCGGGTGTATAGTTCCATGTCTTGAGAGCTGTGTAGTCAAAACCTTTCTTAGCATATTTTTTCTTATATATTGGTAATTGGAGATCTTTACAGAGCCTATCGTGTTGCAGGTCGAGTGGACAGACCTCGATTGGTATTAATCCCACAGACTTTCAGGGCTTATTTTTTTCAAGATCTTGTATGTAATTGCCTTTAAAAACAAGCTAGGCATGTTAATAAGCTAATCCTGGTTTCCATATAGCCAAAAGTGGCTGTCTGTGCAAGCGCTAAGACACGTCTGTGCCAGTGCTGAGACAGTGCTGTGACGTTTTTAGTTTTAATGGAACCACGTCCTTGCCGGTGGTTCTACCGTGGCTGGGCAGTTGCTCTACCGCGGTAGTGCGGCCATAAAAAGTTGAATTGCCCTTATGACGCCTCTCCCACTAGAAGATTTTAACATGTGGCGCAGTCGTCGGCGACGAGTCTTTTGCACTTGCCTTTGTTCTTATTGAGCACATAACTGTTACAAGTCAATCAAATGCGAGCAAATATGAAATCATTTTATAGCAACCACACTGTCTCAGCACTGGTACAGCTGTGCCTCAGCCCTAGGCCCGCCACGTATTGCTATATTGAACCGTGTCTCAGCACTTGCACAGCCACTCGTGGCTATATGAAAACCAGACTTTAGTTTGCTCTAGTTGTGTTAAATAAACAGTATAATTTTGAGCAAAACTTAAGTGAAGTTAAGGTATTTATAGCTAATGCTACGGTTAACATGTTCGCAAAATATGTAGTTTTGAATATAATATTAGGTGCAAAAAGTAACCATTCTTAAAGCGTGCCGCAGTTGCTGACGAAAGTGCTGATAAAAATGCCATTCATGGCACTCAAGAAAATTCTCAACGTGTGCGAATAATTTAGCTGAAAAATTATTCATTTGCACCCGTGAGGAGAACTTCTGTTTTGTTTGATATATTTTTCCACTTGAGCAAAAATTCTCGTGGTGTGCAAGGCGTTAGCATTTTCCTCAATATCTATTTTTCCGTTTTTGGAAACATTTTCACCCGAAGAACCTCTAAAAAATGCTAATTACGGAGATAAATGTTGTTTTTTGTGCAAAAAGAAGTAATACCTTAATTTGTTCTCATAAAAATACTTTACATGCAAGCATTCCTATTCTGCATATTTCAGGGTTTTTTAAAGAAAATTTTAGAACTGCACATTAGGGTGTTTTTATCTTTTATATCTAGACCTCATATCTTCAAATGGACTACTGTTTATTCTCTGAAGCAGAACAAATAGCTACCTATCATTTTCAAGAAATGCCTTTTGGGGTTACAATGGCAAGCCTTCATGACTGCGAGGGAAAGTGTAGAAGTTATAATTAACTCATGATGACGTAAATATGACAAAATCTACTCATGCAGGGGTGCATGGGAAAATATTTAATATTGTATGTTTCTAGAATCCCTCTGGTTGTCATTTTATGACTCAAGCTCAAATAGTATGCAAAAAAATGTTACCAGACCATGCCATTTTAATAAACATAACTGCACAATTAAGCTTTTAGAACTGCACAAAAATTTCTAGAACTACACATTTTGTGTAGAACTGCACGCTAAAAAAGACCCTGGCATATTTCTTTATATGGCTAACATTATTATGCAATAAAGTAAAAAAAAACTGAGTTAATTCAGAAACAGGTTTGATTATGTAACCTTGCTGAAAATATTATTACACTTGGATATAATATCATTTTTTATTTTACAAACAAATTATGTAACAGATTTTTTAATATATATACAACATGAAACTTTCAGAAACCAAACGAAAACTGCTTAACACGATCAACAGTTGAATTAATTCTGTTGAAAGAAAAATATATCTGCAAATATGTACACTGTTGCACAAATTGTTATGATTTTGATCTGCTGCAATATCAGATCATCATTGCAAAACAATGCTTATGATGTTTTCAAGGCAGCAATGAAAATGAACAAGAGATCAATTGGCCTAACAATCAACAAAGATTTCTCAGCTCAAAAAATTTGCAGTTCCTTTTCTGATTGTCAACCAACAGAATGCTGTGTCTCAAAGAGACGTGGAAGTGGCAGTGGTGTATGTATGAAAAGACCATCTCTTGGAGATCATTGTGGATTATCTGCATCGTCACTCAGCTGCCCATGTATACAAGGTACAACCTGCTCTAAACAGGCAATGGATAAATCAACATTCAATAGAAAATTATCATTCAGATGTAAATACGTGAAATATGAGCAAGAAGAAATAGAGGAATAACTATCTGATGCCATTTTATTGTCACTTCTATGAATGTAATGATGGAGCCAAACTAAAGAAGTAGAGAAGTTTGAGGTTGTGAACAACTAAGATGTCAGCAAAGGAGCTTGTTGAAAAGTTCACATCGAAAGTTCAAGGAAATGTTTACGCTGGGATTCCTCGATAGAGTATTGATAAACATTCACTGAACAGCATTTCTTCATAAGCATTCATTTAACAAGTTGTATTTTCATGTTTTTACAAAACGTATTTTTGTATGAAAGAAATATTTAGCTTCTAATTTATGTTTTTAAATATGTGAATAAACTATATGTAAATTCAAAGGTTTTACAAAAATATTGCTGATCTGAAAACTTTCCTATCTTTCCGTCTCTCTTCTCCAGTACTTTAAAATCTTCATTTACAATCATATGCAATATCATCTGCATTGATGCGTTGACATGTTTATCTTCAAAATCAGACTTTCTGACATGTATTACCCTTGGTATACTGTTGGTATGTAGCTGATTGAAAGAAACTATATTAATATATCCATTTGAGTATTAGCATATTATCGACAATAAGTAACTCTTTGCATCTTGAATACAATCTGCATTGCTCTTCGTTTCTTGTTAAGTCGATAGAAACTGCATTAATATCTCCGTGAATGTAAAAGAAGTTTTTGCACACTAAGCAACTCTTTGCATCATGAACGAGACCTGCACTCCTATCCATTCCTTGCTAATTGATAAAAACTGCATATATATATCTCCACTAAAATGTAAAAAAGATTTTGCGCAATGAGCAACTCATCGCATCATCAATAAGATCTGCATTGCTCCTCGTTTCTTTTTAAATCGATAGAAACTGCATTATTATCCCCATTAATGTAGAAGAAGATTTTCCACAATAAGCAACTCATCGCATCATGAATGAGACCTGCATTGCTCTTCGTTTCTTTCTAAATCGATAGAAACTGCACTAATATCTCCATTACTGTAGAGGAAGATTTTCCACAATAAGCAACTCATCGCATTGTGAATAAGGCCAGCATTGCTCTTCGTTTCTTCTTAAATCGATAGAAACTGCATTAATATCTCCATTAATGTAGAAGAAGATTTTCCACAATAGGCAACTCATTGCATCATGAATGAGACCTGCATTGCTCTTTGTTTCTTTTTAAAGCGATAGAAACTGCATTGATATCTCCATTCATGTAGAAGAAGATTTTCCACAATAAGCAACTCATTGCATCATGAATGAGACCTGCATTGCTCTACGTTTCTTGTTAAATCGATAGAAACTGCATGAATATCTCCATTAATGTATATGAAGATTTTCCACAATAAGCAACTCATCGCATCATGAATGAGACCTGCATTGCTCTTTGTTTCTTTTTAAAGCGATAGAAACTGCATTAATATCTCCATTAATGTCTATGAAGATTATCCACAATAAGCAACTCATCGCATCATGAATGAGACCTGCATTGCTCTTCGCTTCTTTTTAAATCGATAGAAACTGCATTGATATTTCCATTAATGTATATGAAGATTATCCACAATAAGCAACTCATCGCATCATGAATGAGACCTGCATTGCTCTTCTTTTCGTTTTAAAACGATAAAAATTGCATTAATATCCTCATTAATGTAAATGAAGATTTTCCACAATAATTAATCCAATAATCCATTTAAAGAGGCCTACTACTGCGATTTTAACATGTTTCGAAAAAACATTTCCCTCAATTTTTAATATTTTGGAAAATTTCTTCGATGCTCAAGCTCTTTATTTGCCAAGATTCTGTTTATCTATCTTCTGTCGATTTTACTTGTTGCTGTTCTTTTTTATTCGTCTCATTACCAGAATGATTAAAATGAACTTTGTGTCTGCTTTTCTTAATCCGCCTTCTGAATTCATTGTGACGTCATGTGAAAATGAAGGAATTTATTACGTAACAATGAAAAATTGATTTCTATTCTTTTGTTGCAGTCCATGTAATATTTTCGTTATTGTATGACAAAATTTTAAACTGTTGCAATGCCACTTTTTCATTTTGAATCAATCTTATACAGGGTGGCCCAAAAAAAAGGGACCCCCTTAGGAAAATAATTTCTGTATAAATTTCCTCAAGGAGGAATTTTATCAAATTTATACCAGGTAATATTCAAGTCAAGTGCGCAATCGTGTAGAAATATGTTGGTGATAATAAGAGCTTCCATCTCGGCGCAATGGGACATTAAATTTATGATGTCCCAAAATCTGCTGTTTACATTCCATAATTGCGTACTGTACTGCAATCGTGCGTGAAGGAGAATCATGATCCCAGAGTAAAATTGTCACGACCGTTAATGTATGGTCAGTCATATTAGTGAAGTGTTTTGAGCAGGATTGAGGACATTTTGAATATCATTTGACTGAAAGAATAAGTTATTGATTTTTCTGTTTTGTTGCGTAAGGATTACGTAAGGGTATAAAGTTGCATATTTTGTTACAGTACGTTTTTGGATTGTAAAGTTTTAAGTCAATTTATTCAGAGATACTAACCCATATCATCATGATATTTACACGATATATCTCACTTGAGTTGAATATCATGTAGTATTAATTTCATGAAATTCCAACTTAAGAATAAATTATTAATAAATTATTTAGTTAGGGGGTCCCTTTTTTCTGGGCCACCCTGTATATAGCTTTAATACAGTAGATCATTCCCCATTGGCATATCCAGCATCGTAATGGAAGATTTTTGCAATTTTAACCAGCATTTTGCATTATAAAGGAGAGCAATTTTCTCTTCATTTCATAAATAGCACCCAGAGCTACACGTTAAGATATTTTAAAAATATTTCCTCAGTTTGTTATGATCATTATAATCAGCATTTTTGTGTAGCATGGCAACTCTATTGCTTTTAGCATTGGTTTTCTAAGACGGAAAATGCTATGAAAGAACGTTTTGAATGACATGATTCATTACTGTTTGGGTGAATGTAGAAAGGCAAAAATTGAAAAAACGATTTCCCTGGTCTTTTATAGTGTATAAATACTCCTTGATTGATTCTATAAACATACCCTTTAATATTGATAAAGCAAGCAAAATACACTCATTATTTCTTGTAAAACCTCTCATAAGAATCCACGCAAGCCCTTCACATGAAAATCAAGAAAGTCTTTCTGCATTGATTTTAAAGTGCTCTGAAAACCTAAAAACTCCACCTATTTTTCATCTTAATTTTGGATATCTTTTCATGTGGCTTTAGTAATATCTATACAGTATCTGCAAGCAATTGACACGTCTTGATATGATATTCCTGATTTTCTCAACTTTTCTTGATCGAAAATGATACATTAGGATATCCACCAATATTTTCAGAAATTAGCAAATTTTCTTTCTTGGCAATGGAAGAAACTTTTTAAGAATCTTAGCTATACTAGGTAAAATTAAATGAACAGAAACCCAAGGAAACCCAATCTATAATTGTTGACGGATCATATAGATTCCTCATGTAAAAACTGAATGTACCTGTTTTCTTCAAAAATTTTAGGCCATGAAAGTATATTTAGTATCATCTTCATGCAATTCAATCAGGCATGTATACTTACATCCATTTCCTGTTAGATTGTTTCGCTCTACATAGGCACAGAAATACCCAATCCTACACTTTAACACACTCCAGCATTCAGAGCTTTTAATGGACTTATGCAATAGACTTCCAACAATTTGTATTAAAAAACAGATCCACAACAGAACATTGCTGTTACATAACATTGTTGATAAAGTTTTCATTATATCATCATTATTTAACAAACAACTTATGTAAGAGATTTCATATATATACAACATGAAGACTTTCAAAAATCCAAAGACAACTGATCAAGCAACATACATTGTTGAATCAAAATTTCCTTATAAGAATAAGAAAGTAACTGCAAAGATGAATATGTACACTGTTGTGCAAATTGTAATGCTTTTGGTCTGCAGCAATATCAGATCATCGTTGCAAAACAATACTTATGATATTTTCAAGGCAGCAATGAAAATGAACAAGAGATCAATTGGCCCAACAATAAATAAAGATATCTCATCTCAAAAGATTTGCAGTTCCTTTTCTGACTGTCAACCAACAGAATGCTGTGTTTCAAACAGACGTGGAAGGGGCAATGGTGTATGTATGAAAAGACCATCACTGGGAGATCATTGTGGATTATCTGCATCGCCACTCAGCTGCCCATGTATACAAGGTACAACCTGCTCTAAACAGGCAATGGATAAATCAACATTCAATAGAAAATTATCATTCAGATGTAAATACGTGAAATATGAGAAAGAAGAAATAGAGGAATAACTATCTGATGTCAACCTATTGTGACTTCTATGAATGTAATGATCCAGCCATTCTACAGAAGTAAAGAATAGACCACTTCAACTAAGGGCCTCGTTTTCAAAAACAATTTAAATTAGGCCATAGAGAAATTTTGACTTCAGATTCGAATTCAGCATCTTCTTTTTAGTGTTGAGGCAAAGTTTTATGCTTCTAGTCCCAAAGATATTGATTTTATAGGTGTTAAAAATTTGAAATTCTATAAAGGATTTGACGGTGAAAAATCGCTGGGGGTGAAATTTTACACCCTCAATCATTTTACACGGTCAAATCCCTTATAAATTTTCAAACTTTTAATCGCTATAGAATCAACATCGTAAGGACTAGAAGCGTAAAACTTTGCCTCAACACAAAAAGAAGGTGCTGAATTCGAATCTGAAGTCGAAATTTCTCTATAACCTAATTTTCAATTTTTTTGAAAACGAGGCTCTTAGTTGAAATGGTCTATTGTCGTTATGTTGCAAACATGAAAATGAGGCTGTGAACTACCAAAGTTGTCAGCAAATGAGGTTGTTGTAAAAAGCACATTGAATTTGAAGGCGATTTTGCACCGGGATTCCCCGATAGATTGATTATTTATGAACATTCTAAGAACAGGAATTCATCATAATTTCTCTTTGTAATAGCTTGTATTGTACATATTTTGTATGTCGTGTTTTTATATGAAAGAAACTTTCTACGTTTAATTTTATAAATGTATATATGTAAATCAACCTACAAAGTAATTATCCAATGTATAATTTCAAAGATTTTTAAAAAAAAAATAATACTGACCTGAAAAACGTTTCTCTTTACAGTCTTTCTACTTCATCACTTCAAGATCCTCACTAACAATCATATGCAAATCTGCAAAAATATGATTATTTTTAAAAGCAGACTTTATGGCATGCATAATCCTTAGTGCATTTCTAGCTAATTGACACACAGAAATTTTATTAATGTTTCCTTTATGAACAAGCAGATTTTGACAATAACCAACTCTTTGCATCAGAGATCTTCATTACTTTCAGTTTGTTGCTTTATCGATGGAAACTGCATTAATATCTCCATTTATGTATAAGCAGATTTTGTACAATAAGCATTTCTTTGCATCATGAGAAAGATCAGCATTACTCTTCCGTGGTTGGTATGCTTTCATAGACACTGCATTCATATCTCCATTTATGTATAAGTAGGTTTTGTACAATAAGCATCTTTTTGTATCATGAGAAAGATCAGCATTACTCTCCGTTGGTTGCTATACTTTCATGGACACTGCATTAATATTTCCATTTATTTTAAAGCAGATTATGCACAATAAGCACCTCTTTGCATCTCGAGGGAGATCAGCATTACTCTCCGTTGGCTGTTGTACTTCCATCAACACTGTATTAATATCTCCATTTAATATAAGCAGATTTTCCACAATAAACAACTCTTTGCATTATGAACAAGACCTGTATTGCTCTCCGTTTGTTGCTATACATTCATAGACACTGCATTCATTTCTTCATTTATGTATAGGCAGATCTTGCACAGTAAACAAATTTTTGTATCATGAACGAAACCTGCATTACTCTACGTTTGTTACAACATTGATATAAACTGCATTAATATCTCCATTAATGAATAAGTCTATTTTTACACCATAAGCATCTCCTGGCATCATGATTCATGATAGAGATTAGCATTACTTCCCGTTTGTTGCTATACATTTAAGACACTGCATTCATTTCTCTATTTATGTATAGGCAGATCTTGCACAGTAAAAGAATATTTATATCATGAACGAAACCTGCATTACTCTCCGTTTGTTGCAACATTGATATAAATTGCATTAATATCTCCATTAATGTATAAGTTGATATTGCATAAAAGAAAATCTCTGTATCATGAACGAGACCGTTTCTCTTTTGTTTGCTACTTTGAAAGGAACTGCATGAATATCTTCATTAGTTTCTTAGTAGATAATGCACAATAAACAACTCTATTGATAATATAAGAGAACTGCATTACTCTCCAATTTTTGCTACATTCATAAAAACTACATTCATATCTCTATTAATTTTAGTTGAACATTATTAATTTGATATGTCATTGCCACAAGCTCCAGCCCTCAGATCGTTCAATGTACTTATGCAATAGGCTTCCAACAATTTCTAATAAAAAACAGTTTCAAAACCAGTGTTGCATAACATTTTTGAGAAAGTTATCATTATATCATCATTATTTAACAAACATCTTATGTAAGAGATTTCATATATATACAACACGAAGACTTTCAGAAATCCAAAGACAACTGATCATACAAGATAAACTGTTGAGTTGATTTACTTGTAATAATTGAACATATCTGTAAAGATGAATATGTACACGGTGGTGCAAATTGTAATGCTTTTGGTCTGCAGCAATATCAGATCATCTTTACAAAACAATACTTATGATATTTTCGAGGCAGCAATGAAAATGAACAAAAGATCAAACGGCCTAGCAACAAATAAAGATATCTCCTCTCAAAAAATTTGCAGTTCCTTTTCTGACTGTCAACCAACAGAATGCTGTGTCTCAAACAGACGTGGAAGTGGCAGTGGTGTATGTATGAAAAGACCATCTCTTGGAGATCATTGTGGATTATCTGCATCGTCACTCAGCTGCCCATGTATACAAGGTACAACCTGCTCTAAGCAAGGAATGGATAAATCAACATTCAATAGAAAATTATCATTCAGATGTAAATACGTGAAATATGAGCAAGAAGAAATAGAGGAATAACTATCTGTTGTCATTCAGTTGTCACTTCTATGAATGCAATGATAGAGCCAAACTGAAGAAGTAAAGAAGTTTTGAGGTTGTGAACAACTAAGATGTCAGCAAAGGAGCTTGTTGAAAAGTTCACATCGAAAGTTCAAGAAAATGTTTACGCTGGGATTCTTCCATGGATTATTGATGAACATTCACTGAACAGCATTTCTTCATAAGCTTTCATTTTAACAAGTTGTATTTCCATGTTTTTACATTTCGCATTTTTGTATGCAAGAAACTTTTTAGCTTATAATATATGCTTGTAAAAATGTAAATAAGCAATATAGAAATTCAAAAGTTTTTTAAGAAATATTGCTGATTTGCAGAAGTTTTCTCTCTTTTCAATCTCGCTTCGCACATGCCACACAGTAATAAACCCTGGCATCATGAAGGAGACCTGTATCACTCTCCTTTTGTTGCTAAATTGATAGATACTGCAATAATATCTCCATTAATGTATGAGCAGATTTTCCATAATAAGATGCTCTTTTCATCATGAACGAAATCTATATTCCTCTCCATTTCTTGCTTAATTGACAAAAACTGCATTAATATCTGCATTAATTTAGAAGCATATTTTGAACAATAAGCAACAACTCTATGCATCATGAGCGAGGCCTGCATTATTCTCCATTTGTTGCTCTATGGAATGGTACTTCTTCATTTCTAAGCAGTAGATTTTGCAAAATATGCAGCTCTTTGTTTGCACCATGAGCTTTGGTGCATAATTCTTCGATTGTTGCTGCATCTGTAGATATTGCATTTATATCTTTTTTTACTCAATAGTTAACTTTTTTGTTATATACATTTTTTGGATCATAAGCTTGTCCCCCTTACAATTTGTATGTCAATGCAGTAGAAGATACCCCATTAGTGTCGACATTTTCTTATTGAAATATATTTCATGATTTTCCATTAAAGGAAATTCTCTGGATGAAACGCAAGGTCTGCATTGCCTGCATTATTCTCCGTATTTGGCAACATCAGATGCCGTATTATTCTCTTCATGTTATATAACCAGACAATTTACTAAAAGCGTAACGCGCTGGATCATAAGTGAGACCAGCATTTGTCTTCGTTTATATGACTGCATTAGTAGATACCGTATTAGTATTTCCATGTTGTGTGATCAGATTTTGCGTTAAATGCAGCTCTTAATCATTTAAAGAGGCCTACCTTACTCTCTACATATATGGCTGCAATAGCATTTACAAACGAAATCTGCATTACTCCTCGTCGCTAGCTGTGTTAGTAAGATCCAGTATGTAGATATAAGCAATCACTAAGATTTAAAATTTGTATTGTTTACCTAGTATAACCACTACTGCGATTTTAACATGTTTCGAAAAGACATTTCCCTCCATTTTTAATATTTTGGAAGATTTCTTCGATGCTCAAGCTCTTTATTTGCTATGATTCTGTTGATCTATCTTCTGTCGATTTTACTTGTTGCTGTTCTTTGTTATTCCTCTCATTGCCAGAATGATTCAAATGAACTTTGTGTCTGCTTTTTTTAATCCGCGTTCTGATTTCGTTTGTGACGTCATGTGAAAATGAAGAAATTCATTACGTAACAATGAAAAATTGATTTCCATTCTTTTGTTGTAGTCCATGTAATATTTTTGTTATTGTATGACGACATGTTAAACTGTTGCAATGCCACTTTTTCATTTTGAATCAATCTTATATATAGCTTTAATACAGTATATCATTCCCCTTTGGCATCTCCAGCATCGTAATGGAAGATTTTTGCAATTTCAACCAGCATTTTATATTATAAAGGGGACCAATTTTCACTTCATTTCATATATAGCACCCATAGCTACACATTAAGATATTGTAACAATATTTCCTCATCTTGTTATGATCATTATAATCAGCATTTTTGTGTAGCATAGCAAATTTATTGTTTTTAGTATACGATACCATACGATATTTAGTCGATTGATTTCTAAGAATCAGTGTCGCAGATAAGCTATGAGCAATGTGTATATTTTATTTGTGCAACTAACACAAAATACCGTGAGTAAGTGTGCTATATAGCACTGCATGAATTACTTGCATTGATACAAGCAATAGATATGTGCCACCACTTTTATTAAGTAGATATTGCTATTTTAGATAGCTTGTTTAGTATGCAACAGAAGCTGAAGCTGTATGTTCCAAAAACTTCAAGATCAATGGTTTTCTAAGACGGAAGATGCTGTGAAAGAACGTTTTGAATGACATGATTGATTACTGTTTTGGTGAATGTAGAAAAGGCAAAAATTTAGAAAGCTCTTTCCCTGGTCTTTCATAGTGTATAAATACTCCTTGATTAATTATATAAACATACCCTTTCATATTGATAAAGCAAGCAAAATACACTCATTATTTCTTGTAAAACCTCTCATAAGAATCCACGCAAGCCCTTCACATGACAATTAAGAAAGTCTTCTTGAATTGATTTTAAGGTGTTCTGAAACCTAAAAACTTCAACTGTTTATTTTTTAACTTAAATTTGGATATCTCTTCATGTGGCTTTAGTGTATCTACAGTATGTGCAAGCAATTGACACATCTTGATATGATATTCCTAGTTTTATCAACTTTTCTTGATCGAAAATATTACATTAGGATATCCACGAATATTTTCAGAAATTTAGCAAATTTTCTTTCTTGGGAAGTGAAGAAACTTTTCAAGAAGCTTAAACTAGGTAAAATTAAAAGGGCAGAAACCCAAAAAAAATTGTTGACGGACCATATAGATTTTTTTGAAGAAAATGAATGTACCTGTCCTTTTCAAACATTTTAGGCCATGAAGGTATATTTAGTAGCTTCTTCATGCAAGTCAATCAGGCATGTATACTTACATCCATATGCTGTTATTTTTTTTCGTTCTACATAGGCACAGAAATACCCAATCCTACACATTAACACATTGCGGCATTCCGAGCTTTTAATGGACTTATGCAATAGTCTTCCAACAATTTCTAATAAAAAACAGATCCATTGTAACAGATCCATTGCAACAACAGTACATTGCTGTTACATAACACTGTTGATAAAGTTATCATTATATCATCATTATTTAACAAACAACTTATGTAAGAGATTTCATATATATACAACACGAAGACTTTCAGAAATCCAAAGACAACTGATCAAACAAGATAAACTGTTGAATTAATTTACTTGTAATAATTCAACATATCTGTAAAGATGAATATGTACACGGTGGTGCAAATTGTAATGCTTTTGGTCTGCAGCAATATCAGATCATCTTTACAAAACAATACTTATGATGTTTTCGAGGCTGCAATGAAAATGAACAAAAGATCAAACGGCCTAGCAACAAATAAAGATATCTGCTCTAAAAAAATTTGCAGTTCCTTTTCTGACTGTCAACCAACAGAATGCTGTGTCTCAAACAGACGTGGAAGTGGCAGTGGTGTATGTATGAAAAGACCATCTCTTGGAGATCATTGTGGATTATCTGCATCGTCACTCAGCTGCCCATGTATACAAGGTACAACCTGCTCTAAACAGGCAATGGATAAATCAACATTCAATAGAAAATTATCATTCAGATGTAAATACGTGAAATATGAGCAAGAAGAAATAGAGGAATAACTATCTGCTGTCATTCAGATGTCACTTCTATGAATGTAATGATGGAGCCAAACTGAGGAAGCAGAGAAGTTTTGAGGTTGTGAACAACTAAGATGTCAGCAAAGGAGCTTGTTGAGAAGCTCACATCGAAAGTTTAAGAAAATGTTTACGCTGGGATTCCTCGAGTGATTATTGATAAACATTCAATGAACAGCATTTCTTCATAGGCAATCATTTTAACAAGTTGTATTTCCATGTTTTTACATTTCGCATTTTTGTATGCAAAAAACTTTTTAGCTTATAATATATGTTTGTAAAAATGTAAATAAGCAATATAGAAATTCAAAAGTTTTTTAAGAAATATTGCTGATTTGAAGAAGTTTTCTCTCTTTTCAATCTCGCTTCGCACATGCCACACAGTAATAAACCCTGGCATCATGAAGGAGACCTGTATCACTCTCCTTTTGTTGCTAAATTGATTGATACTGCATTAATATCTCTATTAATGTATAAGCAGATTTTCCATAATAAGCAGCTCTTTTCATCATGAACGAAATCTATATTTCTCTCCATTTCTTGCTTAATTGACAAAAACTGCATTAATATCTGCATTAATTTAGAAGCATATTTTGAACAATAAGCAACAACTCTATGCATCATGGCCTGCATTATTCTCCAGTTGTTGCTCTATGGAATGGTACTTCTTCATTTCTAAGCAGTAGATTTTGCAAAATATGCAGCTCTTTGTTTGCACCATGAACTTTGGTGCATAATTCTTCGATTGTTGCTGCATCTGTAGATATTGCATTTATATCTTTTTTACTCAATAGTTAACTTTTTTATTATATACATTTTTTGGATCATAAGCTTGTCCACCTTACAATTTGTATGTCAATGCAGTAGAAGATACCCCATTAGTGTCGACATTTTCTTATTGAAATATATTTCATGATTTTCCATTAAAGGAAATTCTCTGGATGAAACGCAAGGTCTGCATTGCCTGCATTATTCTCCGTATTTGGCAACATCAGATGCCGTATTATTCTCTTCATGTTATAGAACCAGACAATTTACTAAAAGCGTAACGCGCTGGATCATAAGTGAGACCAGCATTTGTCTTCGTTTATATGACTGCATTAGTAGATACCGTATTAGTATTTCCATGTTGTGTGATCAGATTTTGCGTTAAATGCAGCTCTTAATCATTTAAAGAGGCCTACCTTACTCTCTACATATATGGCTGCAATAGCATTTACAAACGAAATCTGCATTACTCCTCGTCGCTAGCTGTGTTAGTAAGATCCAGTATGTAGATATAAGCAATCACTAAGATTTAAAATTTGTATTGTTTACCTAGTATAACCACTACTGCGATTTTAACATGTTTCGAAAAGACATTTCCCTCCATTTTTAATATTTTGGAAGATTTCTTCGATGCTCAAGCTCTTTATTTGCTATGATTCTGTTGATCTATCTTCTGTTGTTGCTGTTCTTTGTTATTCCTCTCATTGCCAGAATGATTCAAATGAACTTTGTGACTTCTTTTTTTAATCCGCGTTCTGATTTCGTTTGTGACGTCATGTGAAAATGAAGAAATTCATTACGTAACAATGAAAAATTGATTTCCATTCTTTTGTTGTAGTCCATGTAATATTTTTGTTATTGTATGACGACTTGTTAAACTGTTGCAATGCCACTTTTTCATTTTGAATCAATCTTATATATAGCTTTAATACAGTATATCATTCCCCTTTGGCATCTCCAGCATCGTAATGGAAGATTTTTGCAATTTCAACCAGCATTTTATATTATAAAGGGGACCAATTTTCACTTCATTTCACATATAGCACCCATAGCTACACATTAAGATATTGTAACAATATTTCCTCATCTTGTTATGATCATTATAATCAGCATTTTTGTGTAGCATAGCAAATTTATTGTTTTTAGTATACGATACCATACGATATTTAGTCGATTGATTTCTAAGAATCAGTGTCGCAGATAAGCTATGAGCAATGTGTATATTTTATTTGTGCAACTAACACAAAATACCGTGAGTAAGTGTGCTATATAGCACTGCATGAATTACTTGCATTGATACAAGCAATAGATATGTGCCACCACTTTTATTAAGTAGATATTGCTATTTTAGATAGCTTGTTTAGTATGCAACAGAAGCTGAAGCTGTATGTTCCAAAAACTTCAAGATCAATGGTTTTCTAAGACGGAAGATGCTGTGAAAGAACGTTTTGAATGACATGATTGATTACTGTTTTGGTGAATGTAGAAAAGGCAAAAATTTAGAAAACTCTTTCCCTGGTCTTTCATAGTGTATAAATACTCCTTGATTAATTATATAAACATACCCTTTCATATTGATAAAGCAAGCAAAATACATTCATTATTTCTTGTAAAACCTCTCATAAGAATCCACGCAAGCCCTTCACATGAAAATCAAGAAAGTCTTTCTGCATTGATTTTAAAGTGCTCTGAAAACCTAAAAACTCCACCTATTTTTCATCTTAATTTTGGATATCTTTTCATGTGGCTTTAGTAATATCTATACAGTATCTGCAAGCAATTGACACGTCTTGATATGATATTCCTGATTTTCTCAACTTTTCTTGATCGAAAATGATACATTAGGATATCCACCAATATTTTCAGAAATTAGCAAATTTTCTTTCTTGGGAATGGAAGAAACTTTTTAAGAATCTTATACTAGGTAAAATTAAATGAACAGAAACCCAAGGAAACCCAATCTATAATTGTTGACGGATCATATAGATTCTTCATGTAAAAACTGAATGTACCTGTTTTCTTCAAAAATTTTAGGCCATGAAAGTTTAGTATCATCTTCATGCAATTCAATCAGGCATGTATACTTACATCCATTTCCTGTTAGATTTTTTCGCTCTACATAGGCACAGAAATACCAAATCCTACACATTAACACACTCCAGCATTCAGAGCTTTTAATGGACTTATGCAATAGACTTCCAACAATTTGTATTAAAAAACAGATCCACAACAGAACATTGCTGTTACATAACATTGTTGATAAAGTTTTCATTATATCATCATTATTTAACAAACAACTTATGTAAGAGATTTCATATATATACAACATGAAGACTTTCAAAAATCCAAAGACAACTGATCAAGCAACATACATTGTTGAATCAAAATTTCCTTATAAGAATAAGAAAGTAACTGCAAAGATGAATATGTACACTGTTGTGCAAATTGTAATGCTTTTGGTCTGCAGCAATATCAGATCATCGTTGCAAAACAATACTTATGATATTTTCAAGGCAGCAATGAAAATGAACAAGAGATCAATTGGCCTAACAATAAATAAAGATATCTCATCTCAAAAGATTTGCAGTTCCTTTTCTGACTGTCAACCAACAGAATGCTGTGTTTCAAACAGACGTGGAAGTGGCAATGGTGTATGTATGAAAAGACCATCACTGGGAGATCATTGTGGATTATCTGCATCGCCACTCAGCTGCCCATGTATACAAGGTACAACCTGCTCTAAACAGGCAATGGATAAATCAACATTCAATAGAAAATTATCATTCAGATGTAAATACGTGAAATATGAGCAAGAAGAAATAGAGGAATAACTATCTGATGCCATCTTATTGTCACTTCTATGAATGCAACGATGGAGCTAAACTGCAGAAGTAAAGATCTTTCAATATGTCCCTAAGCTGATGGTGATGTTGTGAACAACTAAGATGTCAGGGGAAGAGCTCGCTCAAAAAACCACATCGAGAGTTGAATGCAATGTTTACGCCGGAATTTCTTGATGGATTATTAATGAACATTCTATAAACAGAACTTCTTAGTAAGCAATCATTTTAACAAATTGTATTACCATGCCTTTATGTTTCATATTTTTGTATGAAAGAAACTTTTTACCTTATAATTTATGTTTGTAAATATGTAAATAAGCAATATGTAAATTGAAAAGTTTTTGAAGAAATATTGAGCATCTGAAAAAATTTTCTCTCTTTTCAATCTCACTACTTCATTACTTCATAATCCTTACTTACCGTCAAATACAATATCTGCATTGTTGCGTCGGCATGCATCATTTCTTGGTAATTTATAGAAATTGCATTAATGTAAAAGAAGATTTTGCACAATAAGCAACAACTCTTTGCATCATGAACGAGACCTGCATTGCTATCCATTTCTTGCTTATTGATAGAAACTGCATTAATATCTCCATTAATGAAAAAGAAGATTTTGCGCAATGAGTAACAACTCTTTGCATCAAGAGCGAGACCTGCATTGCTATCAATTTCTTGCTAATTGATAGAAACTGCATTAATATCTCCATTAATGAAAAAGAAGATTTTGCGCAATGAGTAACAACTCTTTGCATCATGAACGAGATCTGCATTGCTATCCATTTCTTGCTAATTGATAGAAACTGCATTAATATCTCCATTAATGAAAAAGAAGATTTTGCGCAATGAGTAACAACTCTTTGCATCATGAGCGAGACCTGCATTGCTATCCATTTCTTGCTAATTGATAGAAACTGCATTAATATCTCCATTACTGTAATGAAAAAGACGATTTTGCACAATAAGCAACTCTTTGCATCATGAACGAAATCTGCACGACTCTCTGTTGGTTGCCAATCTGATAGAAACTGCATAAATGCATTAATATCTTCATTGATGTAAAAGCAGATTTTGTGCAATAAGCAACCCTTTGCATCATGAACGAGGCCTGCATCACTCTCCGTTGGTTGGTTAATTGATAGAAACTGCATTAATATCTTGGTATAAGTAGGTTTTGCACAATATTTTACTCATGGCGTCATGAACGAGACCTATATTGTTCTCCGTATCTTGTTAAATTGATAGAATCTGCATTATCTCCATTAATGTATAAGCATATTTTACACAATTAGCAACTCTTTGCATCATGAGCGAGATTTGCATTTTATCTCCATTTATAAGCAAGTTGATTTTGCAAAATAAGCAACCCTTTATTTGCACCATTAACGTGATCAGCATAACTCTCCGATTGTTGCCGTATTTGAAGGTATTGCATTTATATCTTCATTATTTAATAGTTAAATTTTGTGTTGAATGCGACTTTTTGGACCATACACAAGACTTCCATTACTCTTCATTTGGAATGCAGTAATAGATAGCACGTTTATATCTTCATTATTTTTTAGACATATTTTGCATAATATTGTACAAACGACGATCCTTTGGATCAAAGGCGAGACCTGCATCGCCTGCATTAATTTCCGTGCTTGGCAGCATCATTAGATACCATATCATTATCTTCATGTTATGTAACCAGATATTTTACTAACAGCAATGCGTTGGATCATAATGGAGAGAGACTTGCACTTGTTTTTCGTGTAGCTTCATTAGTAGATAAAGTATTATTATCTCTATGTTGTATTACCAGATTTTCGATTAAAAAGTTGTTTGGATCATAGGTGACACCTGCATCAATCCCCTTAAGTGGGCTGCCTCAGTAGATGCCGTATTATAATCTTCATGTAGTATAATATGATTTTGCATTGAAGTCAAATTTTTGAAGCATGGGTCAGACTTGTATCACTCCCAGTACGGAGTTGCTTTGTTAGATAGCGTATTATAACCTCATTGTTGGATAACAATATTTTGCATTAAAGACAACTCTTTAGATCATAAATGAGACCTGTATTTCTTCCCGTACTTTATAATCTTCATTTTGTATAGCAAGATTTTGCATTAACAACAACTCTTTTTATAAAAAGTGAGACCTGCATCACTCCCAGTACTGGCTGCTTTATTAGATACTGTATTATAATTTTTATGCTGTATGTCGATATTTTGCATTCAAGACAACTCTCAATCATTAACAAGTCCTATGTTGCTCTCTTCATATGTGTAAACATAGTCAAAAGAAATGGGATAGTCTGGAAACTAACAATGATCATTGTTGTATCTTTTGTCCTCCTTTCACTAGTGCCCAGTACTCGCGAAAGTGCACACCGCACCTCGCAGAGTCAATGATTCTTTCTTCTCACTGCGACCACAACACAACACGAATATGCCAAGAAAATGCCTGGATCAAACTGTAGAATATATGGTTGCAGTGTTTCTAGAAGAAGTCGCTATAAAGATATTAGTATTTTCACTGTACCCAAGATTGATGACGATTTTCACAATTCATGGCGTGCAAAATTCGTCGCTGCAGTTACCAGAGATCGTGTCATAGATGCCAGCCTTCGAAGGCAAATAGAAAACAAATCCATTGGAATATGTCAGCTGCATTTCACACCAGATCAAATCATAATTCGTAAGTAGTAAGAAATGTGTTTTACTGTTTTTTTAGAATGTTAAGAAAAAGTTGATTTAATATTAAGAACTTCGTAAGAATGCTCTACAATGAACTGTTATGGTTTACTGTTTAGATCGATCAAGGAAGTCTCTTGTACCTGGCTCAATCCCCACACTGAACATGCCCAAGAAAAGCATACCATCTGAAAGGTAAGGTTTCAACATGGTTTCAAAAATTCAAATATTTCCACGAATTCTTTATTTGAAATATATCAATAAAACAACTAAAATTCAGTATAAATCATTTTATTGGTTTCAACATGTCTTTGGGGCTAATACCAGAATTTGAGGATGATTTCCTCTTTTATATACCTCTTGACCTGGAATTTAATCAATAGTAAATTTGCATCTATAGATCTTCAAGTGCTGATGGCCGCCAATCTTCTTGTACTGTCATTAAAAAGCTCGAAGATGCAAAAGAATCTAATGAAACCATGTTGGTTAAAAAATGTTACAAAACATTTGATGAATTTGTTCAACGAAGCATGGCTTTGAAACTGTCACCAGAGTGGAGCATTTCAGTCCTGGCTCCTGAAAGCATTTTGGTTTTGAAACAAGAGGTACAGTTTCAAATTAAAACCTTTGAAATTCATGTCAAGAGTAATCTTGAATTTACTATAAGAGTATTTGGCTGGCTCCTGCCTCAAAATAGCACCATCTATGCGCAATATGAAAGATCAATGTTTAATGTTACCTTGTCAGCTCTGATATTTCAATTGGAAAAATGTTTAATTTGCCCTGGAGTTTTTGAGAATGATCTGAAGAGTTTACCTTCCTTTCTACATCATGTTGTTCCCATGACATATGATTACACATCACATGCAAATGAATCACCTATTCATCAAAAGACATACATTAGATCCCCTGGTTGTCTAATGATTGTTGAGAAAGAGGAAATCTGCACCGAGTGCTGCATATTGTCAAAGAAAGAGACAAAATTGTCAAAAAGAAAGTATGAATGTCTTGCTGTTCCTGCAAAACTGAATGCACCTATCACAGTCACAAACCCAGTCAGGGTAAAATTAGCCCTCCAAAAGCAAAGAGAGGAAAATAAGCAGCTGCATAAAGAGATTTCAAGATTACAGGAAGAAATCTCTTTAAACTCCATCCCAGTCAGTGCTGAGTTAAACAGTGACATGCATGCAATAATTTCCCAGACAGATAAAGATGCAGTGTCTCCTTTCATGAAGCTGTTTTGGGACGAGCAGCAAAAATACATCAATTGTTCAAGAAAGGGGATCAGGTATCATCCAATGCTGATAAGATACTGTTTAAATTTAGCATCAAAATCACCTGCAACATATGATGACATAAGGTATGATAAAGAAAAAGGAACAGGTTTCCTTATTCTACCTAGTCGTCGTCGTTTAAGAGACTATAAGAACTACATACGCCCTGAGAGGGGGTTCAACAGTGCAGTAATCAAAGAATTATGTGAGAAGACAAGAAATTTTGCTGAAAATGAAAAATTCATGGTTTTGTCATTTGATGAAATGAAAGTCCAACAAGACCTTGTGTGGGACAAACACACAGGGGACCTCATTGGTTTTGTGGATCTTGGAGACAAAGCACTAAATTCTGCTACCTTGGGAAAGACAAATGAACTTGCCAGCCATGTTCTAGTTTTCATGGTGAGAAGTGTTGTTAACCCGATGAAGTTTAGTTTGGCTACCTTTGCTACAACAGGATCTTCCTCTTTTCAAATGTTTCCACTCTTATGGAAAGCAATAAGCATTTTGGAATTAACATGTGGACTGAAGGTTATTGCAGTAGTCTGCGATGGGGCTTCAGCCAACCGTAAATTGTTTAGAATGCACAAGCTCTTGGGTGGTGACAACTCTTCAGCATCTGTATCCAAAGTTACCCACAAAGTGCAAAATATATTCAACCATGATCCTGAGCCACGTTATCTGCACTTATTTGCAGATGCTCCACATTTAATGAAAACAGCCCGGAATTGTTTTTCAAATTCAGGTGCTGGCAAGTCAACAAGGTACATGTGGAATGATGGTTCCTACATTCTTTGGAATCACTTTACAAAGATGTACAATGAAGACAAGGATTGTGGTCTTCATCTTCTGCCAAAATTAACTGAAGAGCATGTGAATTTGAATTCATATTCAGTGATGAATGTGAAACTTGCAACTCAGGTTCTTAGTTCATCAGTAGCAGAAATTTTAAGTGCGTATGGCCCAGCTGAAGCTGCAGGGACAGCAAAGTTTTGTTCCATGATGGACAAATTTTTTGACTGCCTCAATGTGCGCAACACAACAGAGCACAGAAGGAAGCTGAAGCAATTCCTCAAACCATATACATCAGCAGATGATTCAAGATTTGACTGGCTAATAAACACTTTTCTTGGTTATTTTAGTGCTTGGAAAACGTCAATTGAGAACCGTCCTGGGGATTATACGGAGAAACAGAAAGCAAGCATGTTTGTGTCTTTGCAAACATATGAAGGCTTGCAAATCACATGTTTGTCACTAGTTGATTGCACACGCTACCTTCTGAACCAAGGCGTTGATTATGTGCTTTCTGAGCGTTTTAACCAAGATTCATTGGAGAACTACTTTGGCCAGCAAAGGAGCCTTGGTAGACGAAAAGACAACCCTACAGTGAGGGATTTTGGCTATAATGACAATTCAATTAGAAACCAGCTTGCTGTTACTCCTATTGCTGGGAATGTTGGTGGTGTAAAGTTTGGGCAGATATCAGATCTTCATATAATCGATGATACACCTGTGCCTTCTCGAAAGGCGAAAAAAGAAAAGCATTCCAGCTTTTAAATGTTTCAAAAGGTTCAAATATAGTTGACATAGTCTATGGTATAACAGGTAACCTGCAATGATGTTGAACATTTTGCTCAGCTTTTATAAGCAAAGTAGTTGACAATTTTTTATTCAAGTGAAGCAAACAGGTTAACAACATTTTGGGTCACCCATTAAATTATGATAATTGTGAACTGAGCAAGTAACATTAACTTTTAGTGTCCCATATCTAAAGTTGCAGTTGATTTTTTTATTTCTTTCCGTAGAGACTTTTCTTTTACTTTTTTGTTAGATTGCTTGTGACTTTGTTTTAAATCTTTGGCATAGGAAAAAGTTCTGACACGGAGATACAGAGTTAGCATGTGCTCCAAGAGATTAAAGGCTATTTCTTTGCTTACATCAACATCTGTTGACTGGTATAAGCTTTTGAAAATGCTAAGAATGGTGCAGTTCTTCAACAATAACCCAACAGTGGCATTAGTGTCAACCCTTTTTACATTTCCGGAAGTAGCCTTACGGAAGTATGCTTCTGCAACACGAAACATTGCAACCACCTCTTTCTTTACTTTCCAAAGCCCTCCTCTATCCTTCAGAGAGACCAACTTGTATGTGACATTATTTGCCATTTTATCATCACATTTAGCAGATAAAAGGATTGCCATGTATTTCTGACTCAACTCGGATGAACCTTTCTTGTATCGCAAGCGCCTGTAAAGTGTTCCACAGATGTAGCCACTTAGATACACAAGGCTGTCTTCTTCACTTTTTGATAAGACAAGATGGTCAGCTTCTGTTATTATTACATCATCCCCATAGGTACAGTCAGTAATGAATGCCAAAATATGGTTTGCAAGCTCCATTCCCAAAAGCAAGGATGAGTCGTGAGTTAAGCCACTGAAGAAAGGATTTGTGTCACTGATGATTTTGTAAAATCTTGGATAAAATTTCTCTGCATTTCCAGCAGCATCATTTATGATATTCTCCAGCTTATCATAAATATGATTTGCTTCAAGTATTGTGATCGTATGACCCTGGAATTCAGATTGAATTTTCTCAGGGTAGCACTGATCTTTGGCAAGCTTCATTGAACTCTTTTCAATGAGCACTTTCAATTGGAGGGGATGCAAAACTTGTGCTGCGTAACCTTTATCTCCAGTTTCATCATCCTCATGAACCTTATGCTTGATTGTTGTATGACGTCTCAATCCACGTTGTGATTTGCACACTTTAGGGCATTTACTGCAACAATATGTAGCATCTTGCATAGATTCTTCTACCTAGAAAATTGGCATACATTTATATCAGTCTCACCACAGTTTTCCAAAATAAATCTCCATTGTAGAAAATTCCACCAAAATTATTGTAATAAATATACTATTAAAATATATATTTATATATATATTTATAATCAATTATTTTCCAGAAATTCTTAAGGAAAAGAAATTCTAAATTTTAGTCCAGTCCAGTATCCAGCTTCGGTCGTATAAAACCCTCCCGTTTTACTGGTACTGGCCTAGATAGTCTTTTGCTTGAGAGTTTCGTTTTCGCTAAAAATGTCGTTAACTACTCCCATATAAGTTTGCTAGCTTACCTCAGAAGTTATTAGATTCATGTTTTCTTCAAATTCTGGATTATTTTCAAGCTCGTCGTCTTCCAACAACGCCAAAATAGCGTCGAAATCGTCACCATCGTAATAATCACAACTACTCGCCATTGTATAATTTTATCAAGTGTGCACCTTCGTCACGCTTGATTGCGTGTTGTGAGTTAGCTTGAACTCACAATACGCACAACAAAGGCCATTGTCCTAGTTTCCAGACTATCCCTTTCTTTTGACTATGTTTTATGTTCGAAGAATTTCGAACATATTGGTGTGGGTGGATGGATGTCACTCACTCACTCACTCACCAACTTACTAACTAACCAACGCTTGAACAATGGAAAACGTGTAACAATAGAAATCGACTTAAGAGTGCCATTAGGGCCATTGTCTTGACCATTGATGCACAATTTGTGGTTAGTTCTTTCTTCACAATCGCGGCCTGCAAGCCTTTTTGTCAATCTTCGGTCATGTGACAATTATTCTACTGATTCGTAATAGTTCACTATGAGTCATTGTTGTTTACTTTTTAAACGATGGCAAATTGCCACTTGGTCTAGTTAATGACATTTCAAACATTCTCATCATCAATCATAGAGTCTGGGCAAGAGCGGCAATTTCAAAATACTTTTCAAAGCAAATCGTCATTATTCTCATCATCATCATCATCATAATCATCATCATCATCATCATGATTACCATCATTTGCGATGTGGCTGTGGCAAGATCTAAAGGAACGGCATCACCACCACAAACACCCCTACAACCATCACCACGACCACCCCTATCACCACCACCACAACCACCCTACAACCATCACCACGACCACCCTTATCACCACGACCGCCCCCCATCACCACCAACACAGCCACCCCTACAATCATCACCACGATCACTCCTATCACAGCCACCACAACCACCCCTACCTTCAGCACCACAACCACCTCTACCACCACCACACCCACCCTACCACCACAATCACCCCCTACCAACCAGCATCATGGTCATCGTGGTCATTAACATTATCATCATAACCACCACCATTATCATAATAGGCATTATCGTCATCCTTGTACACCGAAATAGCTATATTCAGCCAGAGTCGTTCTTCGAACATGCCTATAGGGCCCCTATGTTTTAGATACAGGTGTAGAGTTTAGGAGTCAGTAAGATTGTTAGAATTTTTATTGTTTACCTGATTTAATCACTGCTGCGATTTTGACTTGCTTCCAAAGAAACACTTTCTTCTATGCTTAATATTTTGGACGATTTCATCGATGCTCAAGCTCTGTATTTGCTAAAACTCTATTGTTCCATCTTCTTCCGATTTAACTTCTCTGTACTCTTTTTCATGCTTCTAATTTCAAAATAATTCAAATGAACTCTGTGACTGGCTTGTTTATGCCGTCTTCTGAATTCGTCTGTGACGTCAAGAGAATATGATGGAATTTATTACGTCACAAAGAAAATTTGATCGCAAATCTTTTGTGTAGTCCATGTAATACTTTCATTATTGCATGTGAACATTTCCCACCAATTGCAATGCCACTTTTTCCATTTCCAGTCAATCGTATCTTTAACTATAGCTTTATCTAATAAAGATGAGCATTCTGCATTGGTATCTCCAGTATCGAAAGGATGGATTTTGCAATTGTAGTTAGCTGTCTGTATTTCAATTGAGAGTAATTTGCACTTTTCTTTATACATAGCTGCGCATTAAGATATTGTTAGAATATTTCCTCATGTTGTTATTGTCATTATGATCAGCATGATCAGCATTCTTAATTTATTCAAGCTCTTTTTATCTTTTAATTGTGCATTGTATTTAATTTGTATAAATTAACCAGTGCTACCATGCTTATTTACCTGAAGGTGCTAACTGTAACTTTGCGAAACGTTAAAGTCACATTTTTCTTTTCTTTCCAATGGCCTAGCCATTTATTTATTTTAATTTATACTACTTGGATTTTTCGAATGAATTCGTCGAAATGACTTGATTATCAAAGGAAAATATTTCTTGAGCGGCTCTGCCGTTCTTGTATGAATTGCTCTGTCGCACTGTACAATATTTTTGGTCGCCGTATTGGTTTTAGAAGTCATTTTGATATAATATTCCTGATTTTCTCAAATTTTCTTGATCGAAAATATTACATTAGGGTATCCACGAATGTTTTTAGAAATTTAGCAAATTTTCTTTCTTGGGAAGTGAAGAAACTTTTTAAGAATCTTAAATTAGGTAAAATTAAATGAGCAGAAACCCAAAGGAAACCCAATTGATAATTGTTGACGGATCATATATATTCTTCATATAGAAACTGAATGCACCAGTTCTCTTCAAACATTTTAGGCCTTGAAGGTATATTTAGTAGCTTCTTCCTGCAATTCAATCAGGCATGTATAATTACATCGATTTTCTGTTAGATTTTTTCGTTCTACATAGGCACAGAAATACCCAATCATACACATTAACACACTGCAGCATTCAGAGCTTTTAATGGACTTATGCAATTGATTTGCAACAATTTCTAATGAAAAGCAGATCAATAACAGAACATTGCTGTTACGTAACATTGTTGATAAAGTTTTCATGATATCATCATTATTTAACAAACATCTTATGTAAGAGATCTCATATATATACAACACGAAGACTTTCAGAAATCCAAAGACAACTGATCATACAAGATAAACTGTTGAATTGATTTACTTGTAATAATTGAACATATCTGTAAAGATGAATATGTACACGGTGGTGCTAATTGTAATGCTTTTGGTCTGCAGCAATATCAGATCATCTTTACAAAACAATACTTATGATATTTTCGAGGCAGCAATGAAAATGAACAAAAGATCAAACGGCCTAGCAACAAATAAAGATATCTCCTCTCAAAAAATTTGCAGTTCCTTTTCTGACTGTCAACCAGCAGAATGCTGTGTCTCAAACAGACGTGGAAGTGGCAGTGGTGTATGTATGAAAAGACCATCTCTTGGAGATCATTGTGGATTATCTGCATCGTCACTCAGCTGCCCATGTATACAAGGTACAACCTGCTCTAAACAAGCAATGGATAAATCAACATTCAATAGAAAATTATCATTCAGATGTAAATACGTGAAATATGAGCAAGAAGAAATAGAGGAATAACTATCTGTTGTCATTCAGTTGTCACTTCTATGAATGCAATGATAGAGCCAAACTGAAGAAGTAAAGAAGTTTTGAGGTTGTGAACAACTAAGATGTCAGCAAAGGAGCTTGTTGAAAAGTTCACATCGAAGGGTCAAGGAAATGTTTACGCTGGGATTCCTTGATGGATTATTGATGAACATTCACTGAACAGCATTTCTTTATAAGCAACCATTTTAACAAATTGTATTACCATGTTTTTACATTTCGTATTTTTGTATGAAAGAAATTTTTTAACTTATACTTTATGCTTGTAAATATGTAAGTAAGCAATACGTAAATTCGAGAGTTTTTAGAAAAATATTGCTGATCTGAAAAATTGTCTCTCTTTTCAATCTCTCTAGCTCAGTACTTTAAAATCCTTACTTACCGTCATCTGCAATATCTGCATTGATGCACTGACATGTTTTTTTTTAAGCAGACTTTCCGACATGTATTACCCTTGGTATACTGTTGGCATAAACATTTTTATGGCTTAAACTAATTGAGTTGGCTGTAAACGATAGGCGCATGCTAAACTAGTGTCATCAGCGTACATATTGACTTTTGAGTGTCTTAACGACAAACAATGGTCTCCCTCTGAAGACCCACTTAAGGTGTATTAATATTTTAGCTTTATTTCTTTGTTCAAGGTGCCTCAGATGCAATAGATGAAGATCTCATTGAGGATATTGAAGAAGATTTAATTGTCCGAGATAATATTTATGCTAACATGTTTGCTTCTTTCATAGACGCTGAATTCATTTCTCTGTATAAGCAAATTTTCCGTAGTAGGCTACTCTTTGCATGATGAATTAGATCTGCATTGCTCCCCATTTCTTGATAAATTGAAAGGAACTTCATTGATACCTCCAGTTATATAAAAAGCAGATTTTGCGTAACAAGCAACAACTCTTTGCATTATGAACAAGATCTGCATTACTCTCTGTTGGTTGCCAATTGGATAGAAACTGAATTAATGCATTAATATCTTCATTGATGTAAAAGCAGATTTTGCGCAATAAGCAACTATTTGCATCATGAACGAGACCTGCATTGCTATCCATTTCTTGCTAATTGATAGAAACTGCATTAATATCTCCATTAATGTAACAGGAGAATGACTTTATCTACATCTTTTAATGTCACTTCAGTATAACTAAGCTGTTGAAGAGCTTTGTTATGAATTTCTTCACTTTCTCAACTCTTCTTACTCGAGAATATTACAATAGGTTATCCACAATGCTTTAAGGACTTATCTATAACTTGTCTTGTGATTCGATGGCGAAAGGAGTCAATTCTGTTTGCAATGGATGATGTATTGGTCCATCGCTCAGAGTTGTATAGGAATGACAGGTGCAGCAAATGTATTGAAGGTTCTCACTTTGGTGGCTAGACTGATATGCTCTGATCTATATGTTTGCTTAAACTCCTTCACGATATCAATGGTAAGCCCTTTCCTTATGTTAATCTTTTTCAGTATCAAGATTTTTGAGCCAAGTAATTTAGTACAGTCTTTCCAGTTTTTTTTTTAGTTACCTTTGGTTTATATGTTCTGACCATTGCCGTCTGTGAGTCTTGTGTTTGAGGAGTGTTTGCATCGTTGGTATTAGAACAGTTTGGGGATGGGTGCTTAGGAATTGTATACTTTTTAGTCTTGTTGGTATTTACTGATAGATCATATGCCTCGGGAAGCTTTTTTTCTTTTGACTCAAGCTCACCAATTTGACATTTGCATTTTCCTCCATAATGGCGATGGAGAAAGCGAAAAAAGTTCAATTAAATTATACATAACGAAACTATAGTTTTATTGTTTCTCTGAATTTTACATGTCTTGTACCTCAATCTTTGCTATGCCTATCTACTATACGTGCTCTTTGACCAATGCAAAATCCTTTATACATATAAGTCTTATGTTTAAAGGATGTCTGCATAGATATTCTTTGAACATTAAAGGGTGCTCGTGGAATAGACGAATGCATGTACACCTATCTGACTCTTTTTTTGCCAAAACGTATTGTGTGACGATAGGTTTTGCAACTTATTTGCTGCCCTATTCAGCGTAATCAGTGCCCTGTACTCAGCTGGGAATCAATGCAGCTATGTGGTTCCCGGGGGGTAACTTCAATAGATCAGTGACGGGGGTGTGCCATTTTCATAAGAAAAATTTGACCCTAAAATTTATGAAAATTTTTAAAAAGTATACCCAAAAGTTCATAAAGCAATATGAATATCATACTTGAAATACCCAAAAATCTGTTTTTGAATTATGCAGCTGAAAGTTATTTGGCAGTTATTGTGACTTTATCAAAATTGATCATCTTAGCAAAAATTATACCCCCAAGTTTGTAAATTAAGCAAAACTGACACCCCAAAATTTTTTTCCCAACCCGTAGAAGGGTACCTCAAAAAATGGCACTTCCCGTACCCATTCATATAGGAGTTACCACCCGGGATGGGGTTCCTTGCTTAACATTTCCCACATTACGACAACTTGGCTATTTTCATGCTCATAGCAAGTAAGCCTCATTTCCCAGCTAAATTGATTAATTTAAATACTTTTCTGCCTCGCACTATTCAAGAAAAGCTGCCAGCTCAACTATTGCAGATTCTGTTCTTACTTATTTTCAAATCTAAGGTTGTTCTTTATAGTGCATTGCATAGTTTTGACTGATTTTTGGGAATCGTTAAATGCCTGTCTCTTTCAACTACAGGGCAACTACAGTATAGAGCAAGGTTCTTCAGGCAATTGTCAAATGGGAAAGCATGGCATGGGGGAGGGGAACACAATTCGGGGAAAGCACTATTCACTATACAAAAAGATGTAAGGAAAGGAGAAAACAGACGACGGATGGAAAATAAAAGAATTTCCAAGATATTTCTGTGAAAACAATAAGTTTTCTAGTGAGTCGACCCTCGAGCACAGGATCCTTTCTGTTTGACTATTGATAGAATTTTCGTCTTTTTTAGAACTGGCTAACAAACTTGAAATAGAGCAAATGATGTATTATGATTTCTAAATAACTTATGGTAGGATTATGGTATAATAAAAGATAGGATTCCAAAATTGTAATTGTTCCACTCCACTTCCAATCCACTAGATATATGCAAACAAAAGCACGTTATCTGTCTTCATTCGCTCTACAAAAGACATAAGCTAACTTAACAAGAATACTTGCTAATTGAAATTTTTTCTTAAAGATCACGGCTGGGCACCAAGCGTTCGAAGACGGAGAACAAACCGAAGAAAAATGAAGATGGACAACCAGCCTCGGCTTGGCAAAAGATTAAATCATACTTCAAAGCTTTTCAGAATTTATTAAAAATTTTTTTGAAACGACTGATAAAGCTTTTATATCTTTAGAATAATATTTTCTTTTTTATGAATGGACAAACACGAACTAAAATTCTACCTTTTTGTTTTTGCTGCTCTCTACTATACACTACACCTTTTCACGGAAATCTCGAGACAACCAGTACCACCCCGGGTATGGCATGTGCAGTACAGTGGAGGGTGTGCAGTACAGTGGAGGGATATCATCAGTACAGCGAAGGGATATCATCAGTACGGTGGAGGGGCTTCAGCACTGACTCTGCTGTACTGATGATATCCCTCCTCAATACTGAATATCCTCCATTGTACTGATGATATCCCTCCACTCTAAATTGAACAACCTAAGAGGAAAGTAACGTATTTTTTTAACAAAATAGGTTCAATTAGCCAGAGAAAAAATTACCCACCAAAAATCGTAAAACGGCAAGTCTATAAACTTGACAAATGGCGAAAAATTCAGCCAAAATCAGAGAATTTGAAACTCCTCTTCTCTTACAAAAATTATCAAATCCTCAAATTACCCCTGAAAATTCTTTAAAGGGTAAATAAGAAAAATTGCTATTGCAGAAACGAAAAAAGGGCAAGTCTATGGCCTTTTCGAGTGACCAAAATAGGCCAAAATTAGGGATTTTGTAAACTGACTATTTATTTTAAAAATAGTTGTCGAATACTACTAAATATACAATGACAAGCTTCGGGGGCTCGAATAAAAGTATTTTTGCACCAAAAAAGCCCCAATTAGGGAGAAAAAAATATCCCTCTAAAAATCGCAAGAGTGGCAAGTCTATAGCCGTGACAAATAGCCAAAATAGGCCTAAATAGGAGTTTTTGAACAGTCCCTTTTTTCTTCACAAATAGTTATTACATTCTGCAAATTACCACCTCAGCAGCCTTTAGAGCGTAAATAAAGTAATTTTCCATTAGAATTGGTGGCATTAGGGGAAAATATTTTTTCGAAAAATCGCTAAAAAGTCTAGTCTATAGCCTAACATCGGGCAAAATCAGGGGTTTTCAAAACTTATTGTTGTGAGACAAAGAGACTTCTATAACCTATCAATAACCCCCTGAATAGCCTTAAAGGGGTTTATGAATCAATATTCTATCAGAATTGATCGAATTAGGGAGAAAAAATTTCCTTTAAAAAATCCCCAAAAAGGCGGCAAGTCTATAGCCTTGTCATTTAGTAAAACAGATGTGTGTTGGTGTTTTACTAATAAACTGCTGTAAAACTCCAGAGGAACTGCCTTTCGTCGATTGATACTTGATTTAACGTGCAAGGAAACACGGAGCCAGAGAAAGACCAGAGAAAGAGACGAGCGTTACGTATTAACAATCTACTGAACTATCTACCGAACTAAATATTTACAAAGAAACACAGGTATTTAAAGTTGAGATACGGAAGTTGCCTAAGAATCCAGAAGTTACAAATAAGGAAAATAGATGTTGAAGGAAATGCAACGAGAAATGAGAAGTATGACAAATAAGGCAATGATTGAAGTAACGCGCGAATGACCTGATGAGATGATGTAATGTAGTCATGTGTAGGTGTAGCGAATGACGTGGGTGATGCCGAGATAATGAGATGCGTTGCTAAGTGATGTGAAACAACAGAATGAATGAATGGCAATAGAAATGGCCTAAAATGATGAGGAAGGGCCTAAACTAAAGAATGTCTAATTCACTACAAGAGCTCCCCCCCTAGACACAGGAAGCCCATTCTAAAGTGTAGTGAACTGAAATCCTTTCTTCTTTGAGCGTGAGCAACATTAATATTTTTCGAGAGAGCACAGGGAAACTATGGAGAGAAAAGTGCTAATGGCCATATCAATATATAAGAAAAGACAAGGAGTGCAAGTTTTTAGGCCCGCTGTGAGACCAACAGTTTTGTTCTCGCTCTGTTTCCAGCTCTGAGTTTCAGAACCTTTTAGAAAAGTATCACAAATCAAAGCCCATGCCTCATTCTACATACATGGTAGGTTTATTTTGAAAAAGCAACCTTTTATCAGCACAAAACTAACGAAAACTTTCAGCCCATTTCACAGAATTTCTTTCTCCATATGCGTGGCACTTTCGACCGGTCCACTTCAAAGGAAGCCGCCACTTTCAACAATAGCCTTCCAACGGTTGTCCAATCAGAAATGTCGGCTTCCTTTGAAATATTAATTGGCTAACGCTCAAAGAAGAAAAGATTTCGGTTCACTACACTTTAGAATGGGCTTCCTGTGCCCTAGAATGCAGACGATTGAGATGCATTCGAAAACGTAGGGTGAAACTTTGTAGGAAATTAGGCATTCTTTAAGCAATGTGGAGGAATGAGTGACGCAGTGATAGGTAGCTAATGAGTTGAGTTGCAAAGCTACATGAGTTAAAATATATTGCTAATATGATTGTTAGGTTGTAGATACTTGAGATACATACGGCTATATAAAAAAACTTAAAATTTGTGTAAATTGTTCGATTGAGTAAATGCAAAAATTAGCTATAATTGTTCAACAAAGTTCGAGTGTAAATGAAATACCGGTATGTTTGATTTGATTGTCTTTGTTGCTTGTTGTCTTGATAGCAGATCGAGTGAGCTGGAAAGTGAGTCGCCAGAGTCTTGATGAATTGATGAGAATCTGCTGATGTGGCTGCGAAACAAGGTTTTATGAGTAGGAAACCAAGAACCTGTGTGTTGATGAAGCCAAGGTTTTGTGAATTGGGTCACCAGGAACCAGAGTGTTGCTGACCAAGGTTTTGTGAGTTGGATAACCAAGAACCAGAAATGCTGCGATGAGTTCAGATCAGTGAGTCGTCTGGGAACTCAGGAAAGCCAGTGATGCTTGTTGCATGTGAGCACTGCGTTGAGTCGAGTGCTGTTTTTGAGATAGAATTTTAGTAAAACAGATGTGTGTTGGTGTTTTACTAATAAACTGCTGTGTGAACTCCAGAGGAGCTGCCTTTCGTCGATTGCTGCCTGATTAACGTGTGGGAAACACGGAGCCAGAGAAAGACCAGAGAAAGAGACGAGCGTTTCGTATTAGCGATCTACTGAACTATCTACTGAACTAAATATTTACAAAGAAACACAGGTATTTAAAGTTGAGATACGGAAGTTGCCTAAGAATCCAAAAGTTACAAATAAGGAAAATAGATGTTGAAGGAAATGCAACGAGAATTGAGAAGTATGACATATAAGGCAATGATTGAACTAACGCGGGAATGACTTGATGAGATGATGTAATGCAGTCAGGAATGTGTGGGTGTAACTAATGACGTGGGTGATGCCGAAATAATGAAATGCGTTGCTGAGTAACGTGAAACAACAGAATGAATGAATGGTTATAGAAATGGCCTAAAAATGACAAGGAAGGGCCTAAGCTAAAGAATGTCGAAGTCACTCCTTAAAATCGCCAAAAGGGCAAGTTTATAGCCTTGCCAAATGTCCTAAAATCGGGCAAAATCTGGGGTTTTCAAAACTTACTGTTTTCTTCAAAGAAACTTCAATAACCAATAAATAACCCCCTGAATAACCTTTAGAGGGTATATAAATCAGTTTTCTATCAGAATTGATCGAATTAGGGAGAAAGAATTTCCTTTAAAATCTAGCCAAAAGGGGCAAGTCTATAGCCGTGCCAAATGGCCTACCAAAGGTCAAAAATCAGGGGTTTTCAAAACTTACTGTTTTCTTCAAAAAAACTTCAATAACCTATAAATAACCCCCTGAATAATCTTTAGAGGGTATATAAATCAATTTTCTATCAGAATTGATTGAATTAAGGAGAAAGAATTTCCCTTAAAAATCGCCAAAAGGGCAAGTTTATAGCCTTGCCAAATGTCCTAAAATCGGGCAAAATCTGGGGTTTTCAAAACTTACTGTTTTCTTCAAAGAAACTTCAATAACCAATAAATAACCCCCTGAATAACCTTTAGAGGGTATATAAATCAGTTTTCTATCAGAATTGATCGAATTAGGGAGAAAGAATTTCCTTTAAAATCTAGCCAAAAGGCGCAAGTCTATAGCCGTGCCAAATGGCCTACCAAAGGTCAAAAATCAGGGGTTTTCAAAACTTGCTGTTTTCTTCAAAGAGACTTCTATAACCTATAAATTACCCCCTGAATAGCCTAAAGGGGGTATATAAATAAATCTTCTATCCGAATTGATCGAATTAAGGGGAAAGAATTTCCCTTAAATAATCGCCAAAAGGGCAAGTCCATAGCCTTGCCAACTGGCCTATAATAGGGCAAAATTTCAGGGGTTTTCAAGACTTTCTGTTTTCTTCAAAGGGACTTCTATAACCTATAAATAACCCCTGAATAGCCTTTAGGGGGGTATATAAATCAATTTTCAATCAGAATTGACCGAATTAGGGAGAGAAAATTTCCCTTAAAATATCGCCAAAAGGGCAAGTCTATTGCCTTGCCAAATCGCTTAAAATAGGGCAAAATCAGAGGTTTTCAAAACTTACTGTTTTCTTCAAAGGGACTTCTATAACCTATAAATAACCACAGAATAGCCTTTAGGGGGTATATAAATCAATTTTCTATCCGAATTGATCGAATTAGGGAAAAATAATTTCCCTTAAAAATCGCCAGAAGGGCAAGCCTATAGCCTTGTCAAATGGCCTAAAATCGGGCAAAATCAGGGGTTTTCAATACTTACTGGTTCCTTCTTACTGTTTACTGCTTCCTGAATAGCCTTAAGGGGGTATGTAAATCAATTTTCTATAAGAATTGATCGAATTGTGGAGAAAGAATTTCCCTTAAAGAATCGCCGAAAGGGCAAGACTATAGCCTTGCCAAATGGCCTACCATAGGGCAAAAGTCAGGAGTTTCCAAAACTTACTGTTTTCTTCAAAGGGACTTCTATAACCCATAAATAACCCCCTGAATAGCCTTTAGGGGGTATATAAATCAATTTTCTATCTGAATTGATCGAATTAGGGAGAAAGAATTTCCCTTAAAAATCGCAAAAAGGGCAAGTCTATAGCCTTGACAAATGTCCTAAAATCGGGCAAAATCTGGGGTTTTCAAAACTTACTGTTTTCTTCAAAGAAACTTCAATAACCTATAAATAACCCCCTGAATAACCTTTAGAGGGAATATAAATCAATTTTCTATCAGAATTGATTGAATTAAGGAGAAAGAATTTCCCTTAAAAATCGCCAAAAGATCAAGTTTATAGGATTGCCAAATGTCCTAAAATCGGGCAAAATCTGGGGTTTTCAAAACTTACTGTTTTCTTCAAAGAAACTTCAATAACCAATAAATAACCCCCTGTATAACCTTTAGAGGGTATATACATCAGTTTTCTATCAGAATTGATCGAATTAGGGAGAAAGAATTTCCTTTAAAATCTGGCCAAAAGGGGCAAGTTTATAGCCGTGCCAAATGGCCTACCAAAGGTCAAAAATCAGGGGTTTTCAAAACTTGCTGTTTTCTTCAAAGAGACTTCTATAACCTATAAATAACCCCCTGAATAGCCTTAAGGGGGTATATAAATAAATCTTCTATCCGGATTGATCGAATTAAGGGGAAAGAATTTCCCTTAAATAATCGCCAAAAGGGCAAGTCCATAGCCTTGCCAACTGGCCTATAATAGGGCAAAATTTAAGGGGTTTTCAAGACTTTCTGTTTTCTTCAAAGGGACTTCTATAACCTATAAATAACCCCTGAATAGCCTTTAGGGGGTATATAAATCAATTTTCAATCAGAATTGACCGAATTAGGGAGAGAGAATTTCCATTAAAATATCGCCAAAAGGGCAAGTCTATTGCCTTGCCAAATCGCTTAAAATATGGCAAAATCAGGGGTTTTCAAAACTTGCTGTTTTCTTCAAAGGGACTTCTATAACCTATAAATAACCACAGAATAGCCTTTAGGGGGTATATAAATCAATTTTCTATCCGAATTGATCGAATTAGGGGGGAGAGAATTTCCCTTAAAAAATCGCCAAAAGGGCAAGTCTATAGCCTTGCCAACTGGCCTAAAATCGTGTAAAATCAGGGGTTTTCAAAACTTACTGTTTTCTTCAAAAAGACTTCTATAACCTATAAATAACCCCCTGAATAGCCTTTAAGGGGTATACAAATCAATTTTCTTTCAGAATTGATCGAATTAAGGGGAAAGAATTTCTCTTAAAAAATCGCCAAAAGGGCAAGTCTATAGCCTTTCCAAATGGCCTAAAATCGGGCAAAATCAGGGGTTTTCAATACTTAATGTTTTCTTCTTACTGTTTACTTCTTCCTGAATAGCCTTAAGGGGGTATGTAAATCAATTTTCTATAAGAATTGATCGAATTAGGGAGAAAGAATTTCCCTTAAAAGATCGCCAAAAGGGCAAGACTATAGCCTTGCCAAACGGCCTACCATAGGGCAAAAATCAGGGGCTTTCAAAACTTACTGTTTTCTTCAAAGGGACTTCTATAACCTATAAATAACCCCCTGAATAGCCTTTAGGGGTATATAAATCAATTTTCTATCAGAATTGATCGAATTAGGGAGAAAGAATTTCCCTTAAAAATTCGCCAAAAGGGCAAGTCTATAGGCTTGCCAAATGGCCTAAGACAAAGCAAAATCAGGGGGTATAGAAAACTTACTGTTTTCTTCAAAGAGACTTCTATAACCTATAAAAACCCCCTGAATAGCCTTTAGGGGGTATATAATTCAATTTTCTATCAGAATTGATTGAATTAGGGAGAAAGAATTCCTTCAAAAGTCGCCAAAACGGCCAGTCTATAGCCTTGCCAAATGGCCTAAAATCGGGCAAAATCAGGGGGTATGGAAAACTTACTATTTTCTTCAAAAAAACTTCTATAACCTATAAATAACACCCTGAAAAGCCTTTAGGGGGTATATAAATCAATTTTCTATCAGAATTGATGGAATTAGGGAGAAAAAATATGCCAAATGGCCAAATGGCCTTGCCAAATGGCCTAAAGTCGGTCAAAATCTGTGGTTTCAAAAATTACTGTTTTCTTCAAAGAGACTTCTATAACCTATAAATAAACCCCTGAATAGCCTTTAGGGGGTATATAAATCAATTTTCTATTCGAATTGACCGAATTAGGGAGAAAGAATTTCTCTTAAAATATCGCCAAATGGGCAAGTCTATTGCCTTGCCAAATGGCCTGCAAAAGGGCAAAAATCAGGGTTTTCAAAACTTACTGTTTTCTTCAAAGAGACTTCTATAACCTATAAGTAACCCCCTGAATAGCCTTAAGGGGGTATATAAATCAATTTTCTATCCGAATTGATCGAATTAGGGAAAAATAATTTCCCTTACAAATCGCCAAAGGGCAAGTCTATAGCCTTGCCAAATGGCCCACCAAAGGGCAAAAATCAGGGGTTTTCAAAACTTACTGTTTTCTTCAAAGGGACTTCTATAACCTATAAATAACCACTGAATAGCCTTTAGGGGGTATATAAATCAATTTTCTATCCGAATTGGTCGAATTAGGGGGAAAGAATTTCCCTTAAAAAATCGCCAAAAGGGCAAGTCTATAGCCTTGCCAACCGGCCTATAATAGGGCAAAATTTCAGGGGCTTTCAAGACTTACTGTTTTCTTCGAAGGGACTTCTATAACCTATAAATAACCCCTGAATAGCCTTTAGGGGGTATATAAATCAATTTTCAATCAGAATTGACCGAATTAGGGAGAAGGATTTCCCTTAAAATATCGCCAAATGGGCAAGTCTATTGCCTTGCCAAATGACCTAAAATAGGGCAAAATCAGGGGTTTTCAAAACCTTTTTTTTTCTTCAGAGGGACTTCTATAACCTATAAATAACCACTGAATAGCCTTTAGGGGGTATATAAATCAATTTTCTATCTGAATTGATCGAATTAGGGGGAAAGAATTTCCATTAAAATATCGCCAAAAGGGCAAGTCTATTGCCTTGCCAAATCGCTTAAAATATGGCAAAATCAGGGGTTTTCAAAACTTGCTGTTTTCTTCAAAGGGACTTCTATAACCTATAAATAACCACTGAATAGCCTTTAGGGGGTATATAAATCAATTTTCTATCTGAATTGATCGAATTAGGGGGAAAGAATTTCCATTAAAATATCGCCAAAAGGGCAAGTCTATTGCCTTGCCAAATCGCTTAAAATATGGCAAAATCAGGGGTTTTCAAAACTTACTATTTTCTTCAAAAAAACTTCTATAACCTATAAATAACACCCTGAAAAGCCTTTAGGGGGTATATAAATCAATTTTCTATCAGAATTGATGGAATTAGGGAGAAAAAATATGCCAAATGGCCAAATGGCCTTGCCAAATGGCCTAAAGTCGGTCAAAATCTGTGGTTTCAAAAATTACTGTTTTCTTCAAAGAGACTTCTATAACCTATAAATAAACCCCTGAATAGCCTTTAGGGGGTATATAAATCAATTTTCTATTCGAATTGATCGAATTAGGGGGAGAGAATTTCCCTTAAAAAATCGCCAAAAGGGCAAGTCTATAGCCTTGCCAACTGGCCTAAAATCGTGTAAAATCAGGGGTTTTCAAAACTTACTGTTTTCTTCAAAAAGACTTCTATAACCTATAAATAACCCCCTGAATAGCCTTTAAGGGGTATGCAAATCAATTTTCTATCAGAATTGATCGACTGTTTTCTTCAAAAGACTTCTATAACCTATAAATAACCCCCTGAATAGCCTTTAAGGGGTATGCAAATCAATTTTCTATCAGAATTGATCGAATTAAGGGGAAAGAATTTCTCTTAAAAAATCGCCAAAAGGGCAAGTCTATAGCCTTTCCAAATGGCCTAAAATCGGGCAAAATCAGGGGTTTTCAATACTTAATGTTTTCTTCTTACTGTTTACTTCTTCCTGAATAGCCTTAAGGGGGTATGTAAATCAATTTTCTATAAGAATTGATCGAATTAGGGAGAAAGAATTTCCCTTAAAAGATCGCCAAAAGGGCAAGACTATAGCCTTGCCAAACGGCCTACCATAGGGCAAAATCAGGGGTTTTCAAAACTTACTGTTTTCTTCAAAGAGACTTCTATAACCTATAAATAACCCCTGAATAGCCTTTAGGGGTATATAAATCAATTTTCTATCAGAATTGATCGAATTAGGGAGAAAGAATTTCCCTTAAAAATTCGCCAAAAGGGCAAGTCTATAGGCTTGCCAAATGGCCTAAGACAAAGCAAAATCAGGGGGTATAGAAAACTTACTGTTTTCTTCAAAAAGACTTCTATAACCTATAAAAACCCCCTGAATAGCCTTTAGGGGGTATATAATTCAATTTTCTATCAGAATTGATTGAATTAGGGAGAAAAAATATGCCAAATGGCCAAATGGCCTTGCCAAATGGCCTAAAGTCGGTCAAAATCTGTGGTTTCAAAAATTACTGTTTTCTTCAAAGAGACTTCTATAACCTATAAATAAACCCCTGAATAGCCTTTAGGGGGTATATAAATCAATTTTCTATTCGAATTGACCGAATTAGGGAGAAAGAATTTCTCTTAAAATATCGCCAAATGGGCAAGTCTATTGCCTTGCCAAATGGCCTGCAAAAGGGCAAAAATCAGGGGTTTTCAAAACTTACTGTTTTCTTCAAAGAGACTTCTATAACCTATAAGTAACCCCCTGAATAGCCTTAAGGGGGTATATAAATCAATTTTCTATCCGAATTGATCGAATTAGGGAAAAATAATTTCACTTACAAATCGCCAAAGGGCAAGTCTATAGCCTTGCCAAATGGCCCACCAAAGGGCAAAAATCAGGGGTTTTCAAAACTTACTGTTTTCTTCAAAGGGACTTCTATAACCTATAAATAACCACTGAATAGCCTTTAGGGGGTATATAAATCAATTTTCTATCCGAATTGGTCGAATTAGGGGGAAAGAATTTCCCTTAAAAAATCGCCAAAAGGGCAAGTCTATAGCCTTGACAACCGGCCTATAATAGGGCAAAATTTCAGGGGCTTTCAAGACTTACTGTTTTCTTCGAAGGGACTTCTATAACCTATAAATAACCCCTGAATAGCCTTTAGGGGGTATATAAATCAATTTTCAATCAGAATTGACCGAATTAGGGAGAAGGATTTCCCTTAAAATATCGCCAAATGGGCAAGTCTATTGCCTTGCCAAATGACCTAAAATAGGGCAAAATCAGGGGTTTTCAAAACCTTTTTTCTTCTTCAGAGGGACTTCTATAACCTATAAATAACCACTGAATAGCCTTTAGGGGGTATATAAATCAATTTTCTATCTGAATTGATCGAATTAGGGGGAAAGAATTTCCCTTAAAATATCGCCAAATGGGCAACTCTATTGCCTTGCCAAATGACCTAAAATAGGGCAAAATCAGGGGTTTTCAAAACTTGCTGTTTTCTTCAAAGGGACTTATATAACCTATAAATAACCACTGAATAGCCTTTAGGGGGTATATAAATCAATTTTCTATCCGAATTGATCGAATTAGGGAAAAATAATTTCCCTTAAAAATCGGCAGAAGGTTAAGCCTATAGCCTTGTCAAATGGCCTAAAATCGGGCAAAATCAGGGGTTTTCAATACTTACTGTTTTCTTCTTACTGTTTACTGCTTCCTGAATAGCCTTAAGGGGGTATGTAAATCAATTTTCTATAAGAATTGATCGAATTAGGGAGAAAGAATTTCCCTTAAAAAATCGCCAAAAGGGCAAGACTATAGCCTTGCCAAATGGCCTACCATAGGGCAAAAATCAGGGGCTTTCAAAACTTACTGTTTTCTTCAAAGGGACTTCTATAACCTATAAATAACCCCCTGAATAGCCTTTAGTGGGTATATAAATCAATTTTCTACCAGAATTGATCGAATTAGGGAGAAATAATTTCCCTTAAAAAGTCGCCAAAACGGCAGTCTATAGCCTTGCCAAATGGCCTAAGACAAAGCAAAATCAGGGGGTATAGAAAACTTACTGTTTTCTTCAAAGAGACTTCTATAACCTATAAAAAACCCCCTGAATAGCATTTAGGTGGTATATAAATCAATTTTATATCAGAATTGATCGAATTAGGGAGAAAGAATTTCCCTAAAAAATCGCCAAAACGGCCAGTCTATAGCCTTGGCAAATGGCCTAAAATCGGGCAAAATCAGGGGGTATGGAAAACTTACTATTTTCTTCAAAAAGACTTCTACAACCTATAAATAACACCCTGAACAGCCTTTAGGGGGTATATAAATCAATTTTCTATCAGAATGGATGGAATAAGGGAGAAAAAATATCCCTTAAGAAATCGCCAAAACGGCAAGTCTATAGCCTTGCCAAGTGGCCTAAAATCGGGTAAAATCAGGGGTTTTCCAAACTTACTGTTTTCTTTAAAGAGACTTCTATAACCTATAAATAACCCCCTGAATAGCCGTGAAGGGTTATTTAAATCAATTTTCAATCAGAATTTATCGAATTAGGGCGAAAGAATATCCCTTAAAAAATCGCCAAAACGGCAAGTCTATAGCCTTGCCAAGTGGCCTAAAATCGGGTAAAATCAGGGGTTTTCAAAACTTACTGTTTTCTTCAAAAAGACTTCTATAACCTATAAATAACCCCCTGAATAGCCTTTAAGGGGTATACAAATCAATTTTCTATCAGAATTGATCGAATTAAGGGGAAAGAATTTCCCTTAAAAAATTGCCAAAAGGGCAAGTCTATAGCCTTCCAAATGGCCTAAAATCGGGTAGAATCAGGGGTTTTCCAAACTTACTGTTTTCTTTAAAGAGACTTCTATAGCCTATAAATAACCCCTGAATAGCCTTTAAGGGGTATATAAATCAATTTTCTATCAGAATTGACCGAATTAAGGAGAAAGAATTTCCTTAAAAATCGCCAAAAGGGCAAGTCTATAGCCTTGCCAAATGGCCTAAAATCAGGCAAAGTCTGGTGTTTCAAAATTTACTGTTTTCTTCAAAAGACTTCTATAACCTATAAATAACCCCTGAATAGCCAATCAATTTTCTATCAGAATTGATCGAATTAGGGACAAAGAATTTCCCTTAAAAATCGCCAAAACGGCAAGTCTATAGCCTTGCAAATGGCCTAAAATCGGCAAAATCAGGGGTATGGAAAACTTACTATTTTCTTCAAAGACTTCTAAACTATAAATAACACTAACAGCCTTTAGGGTATATAAATCAATTTTCTATCAGAATGGATGGAATAAGAGAAAAATATCCCTTAAAACCAAAACGCAAGTCTATAGCCTTGCCAAGTGGCCTAAAATCGTAAATCAGGTTTTCCAAACTTACTGTTTTCTTAAAGAGACTAAATAACCCCTGAATAGCCGTGAAGGGTTATTTAAATCAATTTTCAATCAGAATTTATCGAATTAGGGCGAAAGAATTCTTAAAATCAAACGGCAAGTCTATAGCCTTGCCAAGTGGCTAAAATCGAAAATCAGGTTTTCAAAATTTACTGTTTTCTTCAAAAGACTTCTATAACCTATAAATAACCCCTGAATAGCCTTTAAGGGATATACAAATCAATATTCTATCAGAATTGATCGAATTAAGGGAAAAGAATTTCCCTTAAAAAATCGCCAAAAGGGCAAGTCTATAGGCTTGCCAAATGGCCTAAAATAGGGCAAAATCAGGGGTTTTCAAAACTTACTGTTTTCTTCAAAAACATTTCCATAACCTATAAATAACCCCCTGAGTAGCTTTTAAGGGGTATATAAATAAATTTTCTACCAGAATTGATCGAATTAGGGACAAAGAATTTCCCTTAAAAAGTCGCCAAAACGGCAGTCTATAGCCTTGCCAAATGGCCTAAGAAAAAGCAAAATCAGGGGGTATAGCAAACTTACTGTTTTCTTCAAATATAAATCAATTTTATATCAGAATTGATCGAATTAGGGAAAAAGAATTTCCCTAAAAAATCGCCAAAACGGCCAGTCTATAGCCTTGCCAAATGGCCTAAAATCGGGCAAAATCAGGGGGTATGGAAAACTTACTATTTTCTTCAAAAGACTTCTAAAATCTATAAATAACACCTAAACAGCCTTTAGGGGTATATAAATCAATTTTCTATCAGAATGGATGGAATAAGGAGAAAAAATATCCCTTAAAAAATCGCCAAAACGGCAAGTCTATAGCCTTGCCAAGTGGCCTAAAATCGGGTAAAATCAGGGGTTTTCCAAACTTACTGTTTTCCTTAAAGAGACTTAAATAACCCCCTGAATAGCCGTGAAGGGTTATTTAAATCAATTTTCAATCAGAATTTATCGAATTAGGGCGAAAGAATTTCCCTTAAAAAATCGCCAAAACGGCAAGTCTATAGCCTTGCCAAGTGGCCTAAAATCGGGTAAAATCAGGGGTTTTCAAAACTTACTGTTTTCTTCAAAAAGACTTCTATAACCTATAAATAACCCCTGAATAGCCTTTAAGGGGTATACAAATCAATTTTCTATCAGAATTGATCGAATTAAGGGGAAAGAATTTCTCCTAAAAAATCGCCAAAAGGGCAAGTCTATAGCCTTTCCAAATGGCCTAAAATCGGGTAGAATCAGGGGTTTTCCAAACTTACTGTTTTCTTTAAAGAGACTTCTATAACCTATAAATAACCCCTGAATAGCCTTTAAGGGGTATATAAATCAATTTTCTATCAGAATTGACCGAATTAAGGAGAAAGAATTTCCCTTAAAAAATCGCCAAAAGGGCAAGTCTATAGCCTTGCCAATTGGCCTAAAATCGGGCAAAGTCTGGTGTTTCAAAATTTACTGTTTTCTTCAAAAAGACTTCTATAACCTATAAATAACCCCCTGAATAGCCTTTAAGGGGTATACAAATCAATTTTCTATCAGAATTGATCGAATTAAGGGGAAAGAATTTCCCTTAAAAAATCGCCAAAAGTGCAAGTCTATAGCCTTTCCAAATGGCCTAAAATCGGGTAGAATCAGGGGTTTTCCAAACCTACTGTTTTCTTTAAAGAGACTTCTATAACCTATAAATAACCCCTGAATAGCCTTTAAGGGGTATATAAATCAATTTTCTATCAGAATTGATCGAATTAAGGGGAAAGAATTTCCCTTAAAAAATCGCCAAAAGGGCAAGTCTATAGGCTTGCCAAATGGCCTAAAATAGGGCAAAATCAGGGGTTTTCAAAACTTACTGTTTTCTTCAAAAACATTTCTATAACCTATAAATAGCCCCCTGAGTAGCTTTTAAGGGGTATATAAGTAAATTTTCTACCAGAATTGATCGAATTAGGGACAAAGAATTTCCCTTAAAAAATCGCCAAAAGGGCAAGTCTATAGCCTTGCCAAATGGCCTAAATTCGGGCAAAGTCTGGTGTTTCAAAATTTACTGTTTTCTTCAAAAAGACTTCTATAACCTATAAATAACACCCTAAACAGCCTTTAGGGGGTATATAAATCAATTTTCTACCAGAATTGATCGAATTAAGGGGAAAGAATTTCTCTTAAAAAATCGCCAAAAGGGCAAGTCTATAGCCTTTCCAAATGGCCTAAAATCGGGTAAAATCAGAGGTTTTCCAAACTTACTGTTTTCTTTAAAGAGACTTCTATAACCTATAAATAACCCCTGAATAGCCTTTAAGGGATATATAAATCAATTTTCTATCAGAATTGACCGAATTAAGGAGAAAGAATTTCCCTTAAAAAATCGCCAAAAGGGCAAGTCTATAGCCTTGCCAAATGGCCTAAATTCGGGCAAAGTCTGGTGTTTCAAAATTTACTGTTTTCTTCAAAAAGACTTCTATAACCTATAAATAACACCCTAAACAGCCTTTAGGGGGTATATAAATCAATTTTCTATCAGAATGGATGGAATAAGGGAGAAAAAATATCCCTTAAGAAATCGCCAAAACGGCAAGTCTATAGCCTTGCCAAGTGGCCTAAAATCGGGTAAAATCAGGGGTTTTCCAAACTTACTGTTTTCTTTAAAGAGACTTCTATAACCTATAAATAACCCCCTGAATAGCCGTGAAGGGTTATTTAAATCAATTTTCAATCAGAATTTATCGAATTAGGGCGAAAGAATATCCCTTAAAAAATCGCCAAAACGGCAAGTCTATAGGCTTGCCAAATGGCCTAAAATAAGGCAAAATCAGGGGTTTTCAAAACTTACTGTTTTCTTCAAAAAGACTTCTATAACCTATAAATAGCCCCCTGAGTAGCTTTTAAGGGGTATATAAATAAATTTTCTACCAGAATTGATCGAATTAGGGACAAAGAATTTCCCTTAAAAAGTCGCCAAAACGGCAGTCTATAGCCTTGCCAAATGGCATAAGACAAAGCATAATCAGGGGGTATAGAAAACTTACTGTTTTCTTCAAAGAGACTTCTATAACCTATAAAAACCCCCTGAATAGCCTTTAGGGGGTATATAATTCAATTTTCTATCAGAATTGATTGAATTAGGGAGAAAGAATTCCTTCAAAAGTCGCCAAAACGGCCAGTCTATAGCCTTGCCAAATGGCCTAAAATCGGGCAAAATCAGGGGGTATGGAAAACTTACTATTTTCTTCAAAAAGACTTCTAAAATCTATAAATAACACCCTAAACAGCCTTTAGGGGGTATATAAATCAATTTTCTATCAGAATGGATGGAATAAGGGAGAAAAAATATCCCTTAAAAAATCGCCAAAACGGCAAGTCTATAGCCTTGCCAAGTGGCCTAAAATCGGGTAAAATCAGGGGCTTTCCAAACTTACTGTTTTCTTTAAAGAGACTTCTATAACCTATAAATAACCCCCTGAATAGCCTTTAAGGGGTATACAAATCAATTTTCTATCAGAATTGATCGAATTAAGGTTAAAGAATTTCCCTTAAAAAATCGCCAAAAGGGCAAGTCTATAGCCTTGCCAAGTGGCCTAAAATCGGGTAAAATCAGGGGTTTTCAAAACTTACTGTTTTCTTTAAAGAGACTTCTATAACCTATAAATAACCCCTGAATAGCCTTTAAGGGGTATTAATGTTTCTCAAGAAAATGGGCTATCAGTGTACCAACCCGCTTGCTTGAGCAGAAATTTTCGTTTACGGTCGGTGATTCCGATTTGCAAAGCAAACTACGGAGGCACACCTTGCAACGAAGACCGGAATGGTCAACTGCAAAAATGAAATAATGAAAAACTCATATAATCAACAATCAATAAATAGAGGGATAGGGAGGGAGGGAGAAATTGCGTGTCTTGATAATCCGGTCATATCCTAACTGATAACTGTTCGATCTGAAAAGCCGGTTGCTAATGCGATTGTTTATGTACCAGGAAACAATGGTTCAAATACAAAAGATATACTTATAAGGCTATCCATAGGAGTTTCAATTGACACATCCTCAGCAATATTAAATTTGCATAGCAGTTATGTTGTCATGACACTATAACTACCAATTAGGGAAAGATAAGATAACCTAATTCGTAGGAAGAAAACAACTCCAAACCATTAACCATTAAGGTAAATTCTTAAATCACCATCCAAGTTCACAAGCAGTTCATAAATGCTTTTAAACATAAGCCTCGGACTCAAGAGGAGGCACGCCACTGCTGTAACGCTGATCAGGATATCGTTACTTTTTAGAACTCAGCTTCTTTCGACATTAACCCTGCTTAAATGGTATTTAACCAGCATTTAATGTTTCTCAAGAAAATGGGCTGTCAGTGTACCAACCCGCTTGCTTGAGCAGAAATTTTCGTTTACGGTCGGTGATTCCGATTTGCAAAGCAAACTACGGCCACAGAACACGTAGTGTGACCCCAATCACCAACCGTAAATAAGACCCTAACAAAAAAACAACTTCTCCCAACCCTAAAAAACCTAAATAAAATTAGCAGGAATAAAGTCATAATTTCATAAAATCGAACTCAAAAACCAATAAGTGGAAGGGACAGAGAGCAGCTAACCTCACCGGCAGTTAGCAGCCCCTTCTAAAGAAAACAATAGCCAAAGTGGACAGTGAGCATAAGGCTACGCCTGCCTAAAAGGGTGGCAGCACCGGCGATTTCACATTGATGTATCACACAACATCGTTTATTAATTTTGCATTGATGTATCACACAACATCATTTGATCACTTTAGCATTGATGTATCACACAACATCATTTGATCGCTTTAGCATTGATGTATCACACAACATCATTTAATCACTTCAGTATTGATGTATCACACAACATCATTTGATCACTTTAGCATTGATGTATCACACAACATCATTTAATCACTTTAGCATTGATGTATCACACAACATCATTTGATCACTTTAGCATTGATGTATCACACAACATCATTTGATCGCTTTAGCATTGATGTATCACACAACATAATTTAATCACTTCAGCATTGATGTATCACACAACATCATTTGATCACTTTAGCATTGATGTATCACACAACATCGTTTAATCATTTGTATTGATGTATCACACAGCATCATTTGCTCACTGAAGCATTGAGGTATCACACAACATCATTTGATCACTTCAGCATTGATGTATCACACAACATCATTTGATCACTTTAGCATTGATGTATCACACAACATCGTTTAATCATTTGCATTGATGTATCACACAGCATCATTTACTCACTTACGCATTGATGTATCCCACAACATCATTTGATCACTTTAGCATTGATGTATCACACAACATCGTTTAATCATTTGCATTGATGTATCACACAGCATCACTTACTCACTTAAGCATTGAAGTATCACATAACATCATTTGATCACTTTAGCATTGATGTATCACACAACATCGTTTAATCATTTGCATTGATGTATCACACAGCATCATTTACTCACTTAAGCATTGATGTATCACACAACATCATTTGATCACTTTAGCATTGATGTATCACACAACATCGTTTAATCATTTGCATTGATGTATCACACAGCATCATTTACTCACTTAAGCATTGATGTATCACACAACATCATTTGATCACTTTAGCGTTGATGTATCACACAACATCATTTGATCACTTCAGCATTGATGTATCACACAACATCGTTTAATCATTTGCATTGATGTATCACACAGCATCATTTACTCACTTAAGCATTGATGTATCACACAACATCATTTGATCACTTTAGCATTGATGTATCACACAACATCGTTTAATCATTTGCATTGATGTATCACACAGCATCATGTACTCACTTAAGCATTGATGTATCATACAACATCATTTGATCGCTTTAACATTGATGTATCACACAACATCATTTGATCACTTTAGCATTGATGTCTCAGACAACATCATTTGATCACTTTAGCATTGATGTATCGCACAGCATCATGTACTCACTTAAGCAGCATTGATGTATCACACAACATCATTTGATCACTTTAGCATTGATGTCTCAGACAACATCATTTGATCACTTTAGCATTGATGTATCACACAACATCGTTTGATCACTTTAGCATTGATGTATCACACAGCATCATTTACTCACTTAAGCATTGATGTATCACACAGCATCATTTGCTCACTTAAGCATTGAGGTATCACACAACATCATTTGATCTACTCATTGAAGCATTGAGGTATCACACAACATCATTTAAGAATTGATGTATCACACAAAATCATTGATCGTTTATTCATTTTAACACTGCGCCTGCACATTCTCAAAAGCGCAGGTTGCTGCCGCATTGGGCTTCACGTGTTAGGGGTGTTACCTCGATATTACAAGTTAAACGACACCAGGGAGAATTCAGAAAAATGCCAAAAATAAAACTAAGCCACAAATCTAGCAACTTAGAATCAACATAACACAACATTAGATTAGCAAAACGAACAAATGGGAGTAATAAAGAAACAACGTACTAAACAATAGCAAGTTGGTATAAATCAATGCTCATTCTATTACTCATTCTCAGCCTATCAAATCGAAAGGAACGCTCAATTGCTCATTCTCAGCCTATCAAATCGAAAGGAACGCCTACGAGTGAATCCAATTAGCCAACCTACTTATTTTCAATTAAACCCTACATTTCGGTAGATGCAATCACAAGAATCGAAGAAAAACGAATTTCAAAACCGTTCATTTTAGTACCAAAATGGGAAAAGAAACAACATTAGTTCAAGTTATTTTGAGAAATAGCTGTCAAATGCCCTTCTAATTTCCCTAAATGCTGAATAAAGGCATCTTTTGAATATGCCCTATTAGTTTTGCTTGTTTTTGCGACATAGATGGTAAAGGTATTGTAATTGAAACGAAAGGCCAGGACAATCTAACAAACTTTCGAAACAGATAGGCGTATCAACAATGACATGTTACAGTAGATAAATACACTAGCGAAAAGAATTCATCGAACTCAAAGCTTTCGAAGCTGAAAATAATTGTCTCTGGGGAGTTTAATATAGACTTTGTAGGCATCACTTGTCCAACGTGGGTTAAAACCTTTTACAAACGATTATTCAATTTCGTTTTTGAAAGATGAAGCCGTGCAATTTTTACTTAGACTGGCAATGAAACGAAGCAAACTGGAAACAGTAAACCATTAATGTTTAAAAATCCATTGTCACTACAAAAGTTTCTAAATTATTTCTGCGCAGAGGCATAAGTTTTCTGAGTGGTCTGAGCTAAAGAATTTATTCATCAAATGCTGCCAATATGGCTTGCAGTGAAGGTAAAATTACACGAAATCGCTAGAATTGACAATTCCCCAAGTAAAAAGGCCATGTGACGGTCCCTGCAAGTTCCATTTTGAAACAAGAACCACTGCCATGTTATCGCAACGGAAAGCCACACGCTTACGTTCCCATGACGCCCCCCAAATGTTTGCAGCCAAAACGATTGGAATTAATTCTTTAATCGCAATGTTTAACGCATCAGCACACGCAGGCCAACGATTTGCAAACCACGCCAAATATAGCCGCATAACCTAAGCTCCCTGCAGCATCAGATGAGATGTTTATCTCTGGGGCCTTTTCCCAAGTACGGTACAAAATAGACTACGTCCATTCCATTGACATAAAAAGGAATTCTGCCAGGAAATATCATCCCGTTCCCAAGACGAAAGACACACGTTGTAATGCAATTCTTTTACAGAAGATGCTCCGTCAATCAATCTCCGTAAAAATGGGCGTGCCACAACAATAGACTGGCAGCAATGCTGCAAACTGCCGAGTAGTGACAGGAACTGTCGCTTAGGACCAAACCTACGACTAGGCCAAAACTCAAGATGCTGCTTTATTTTTTCCATTTTTTCCCTTGGTAACCGCATTTCTAATTTTTCGGTATCTAAAACAAAACCCAAAAAGGTTAATATTGTGGAGGGACCTCTGTTTTTCCTCAGCTAATGTGACGCCCAAGCGCTGACAAATATCCAAGGAAGTATTCAGTAACTTCTGGCACTCGTCAGAGCCCGGTTTTCCAATAATAAGAAAATCAGCTAAATAATGTTGCACCACAGCCTCGTTTCGACGAGATTCAAAAATTTATTGAAGGACATCTGCAAATCTTGTAAGAATTTTTGGTGCAGACCTTAATCCAAATGGCAAAGCCAAATCGACGTAAAACTGACCCTGCCAATTCATGCCCAGATAATGTCTATCTTCAGGACGTACTGGTAATAAACGATAGGCTCTTTTGATATCAAATTTAGCCAGCAAAGTACCTTTACCAAACTGCATAAAGTTCTGAATTGCTTCAGGATACCAACATAGAAACCTCAGCCAAACTATATGAAATAGTTTACGCTGTGATTAATAGGATACGACAAGTCAGTTATTAAGCGCCATTTACCAACAGTTGATTTGGGGATAACCCCAAAACGATTTATCTGAAGATTATCAAAAGGAGGTTCAGAAGACGGGCCCAGTCGGACCAAATTTAAGCTCTTCTTTGAGATAAGAATCAATAATTTCAGGCTTTTGCCTAGCCGAAAGGCAATTTTTCTTTGCTGAAACTGATGGGGCACCTCGCACCCCAATATCCAAACCAAATGTAATCCCATTCAGCACCCACGTAGCTTCTGGATGCAGAGAAAACGAACAAACGCTTCGCTTAGATTACTTGCCGCCTGCTTGCGAAATGTTTTATCATATTCTAGCCAACTGCAATGATAGTCTAAGCAATTACATAGTCTAAGCAACGCCAAATCAACATTTTTATTCTCGTCTATCATAGCAGCAACGAATCCAGGGACAGGAGGAAGACCTCCCATAACAACAATTGACATTGAACTGTTGAGGGTTAAGAACCCAAGAACCAGTTTTTTTTCATCCGGTATACACGAAAAACGGTAGCGTGAGAGATGCCACACCCGTACTGGAAAGGCTCTGAGTCAATAAGCCACTGGAATTAGCATTTGAGGTCGCAACCTCTACAAAATTTGGGGCTTACGCAGAGGGCACCTGGCCCCTTATCTGGGAACTACATGACCTTGGGATGAGCTTTGAGCTTTCTGACCCAAGAGAGGAACGTTAAGAGTTTCTTGGACATTCGCAATCAATGACTCCAAAGCCGATAGACGTGACTCAGAACCTTGTCCCTCAGAGGTATGAGCATCGTTACGTTCTTCAGACATGATTAATGACTACCCAGAGTTATTTCAATTAATAAGATATAAATCAGAACGGTCTCACCGGAAAAGACGTCGCTGTAAACTCCTGACTAAACCTGTCCTTAGACATACTTCGGGAAATACAATCTCAAGATACCAGAGCTGCTCCAAATTACCAATGAACGAATAAGCCAACAGAAATTGCGTGTCTTGATAATTCGGTCATATCATAACTGATAACTGTTCGATCTGAAAAGCCGGTTGCTAATGCGATTGTTTATGTACCAGGAAACAATGGTTCAAATACAAAAGATATACTTATAAGGCTATCCATAGGAGTTTCAATTGACACATCCTCAGCAATATTAAATTTGCATAGCAGTTATGTTGTCATGACACTATAACTACCAATTAGGGAAAGATAAGATAACCTAATTCGTAGGAAGAAAACAACTCCAAACCATTAAGGTAAATTCTTAAATCACCATCCAAGTTCACAAGCAGTTCATAAATGCTTTTAAACATAAGCCTCGGACTCAAGAGGAGGCACGCCACTGCTGTAACGCTGATCAGGATATCGTTACTTTTTAGAACTCAGCTTCTTTCGACATTAACCCTGCTTAAATGGTATTTAACCAGCATAAATTTACTGTTTTCTTCAAAAGACTTCTATAACCTATAAATAACCCCCTGAATAGCCTTTAAGGGGTATACAAATCAATTTTCTATCAGAATTGATCGAATTAAGGGGAAAGAATTTCCCTTAAAAAATCGCCAAAAGGGCAAGTCTATAGGCTTGCCAAATGGCCTAAAATAAGGCAAAATCAGGGGTTTTCAAAACTTACTGTTTTCTTCAAAAACATTTCTATAACCTATAAATAGCCCCCTGAATAGCCTTTAAGGGGTATACAAATCAATTTTCTATCAGAATTGATCGAATTAAGGGGAAAGAATTTCTCTTAAAAAATCGCCAAAAGGGCAAGTCTATAGCCTTTCCAAATGGCCTAAAATCGGGTAGAATCAGGGGTTTTCCAAACTTACTGTTTTCTTTAAAGAGACTTCTATAACCTATAAATAACCCCTGAATTGCCTTTAGGGGGTATATAAATCAATTTTCTATCAGAATTGACCGAATTAAGGAGAAAGAATTTCCCTTAAAAAATCGCCAAAAGGGCAAGTCTATAGCCTTGCCAAATGGCCTAAAATCGGGCAAAGTCTGGTGTTTCAAAATTTACTGTTTTCTTCAAAAAGACTTCTATAACCTATAAATAACCCCCTGAATAGCCTTTAAGGGGTATACAAATCAATTTTCTATCAGAATTGATCGAATTAAGGGGAAAGAATTTCCCTTAAAAAATCGCCAAAAGGGCAAGTCTATAGCCTTTCCAAATGGCCTAAAATCGGGTAAAATCAGGGGTTTTCCAAACTTACTGTTTTCTTTAAAGAGACTTCTATAACCTATAAATAACCCCTGAATAGCCTTTAATTGGTATATAAATCAATTTTCTATCAGAATTGATCGAATTAAGGGGAAAGAATTTCCCTTAAAAAATCGCCAAAAGGGCAAGTCTATAGGCTTGCCAAATGGCCTAAAATAGGGCAAAATCAGGGGTTTTCAAAACTTACTGTTTTCTTCAAAAACATTTCTATAACCTATAAATAGCCCCCTGAGTAGCTTTTAAGGGGTATATAAATAAATTTTCTACCAGAATTGATCGAATTAGGGACAAAGAATTTCCCTTAAAAAGTCGCAAAAACGGCAGTCTATAGCCTTACCAAATGGCCTAAGACAAAGCAAAATCAGGGGGTATAGAAAACTTACTGTTTTCTTCAAAGAGACTTCTATAACCTATAAAAAACCCCCTGAATAGCATTTAGGTGGTATATAAATCAATTTTATATCAGAATTGATCGAATTAGGGAAAAAGAATTTCCCTAAAAAATCGCCAAAACGGCCAGTCTCTAGCCTTGCCAAATGGCCTAAAATCGGGCAAAATCAGGGGGTATGGAAAACTTACTATTTTCTTCAAAAAGACTTCTAAAATCTATAAATAACACCCTAAACAGCCTTTAGGGGGTATATAAATAAATTTTCTATCAGAATGGATGGAATAAGGGAGAAAAAATATCCCTTAAAAAATCGCCAAAACGGCAAGTCTATAGCCTTGCCAAGTGGCCTAAAATCGGGTAAAATCAGGGGTTTTCCAATCTTACTGTTTTCTTTAAAGAGACTTCTATAACCTATAAATAACCCCCTGAATAGCCGTGAAGGGTTATTTAAATCAATTTTCAATCAGAATTTATCGAATTAGGGCGAAAGAATTTCCCTTAAAAAATCGCCAAAACGGCAAGTCTATAGCCTTGCCAAGTGGCCTAAAATCGGGTAAAATCATTGGTTTTCAAAACTTACTGTTTTCTTCAAAAAGACTTCTATAACCTATAAATAACCCCCTGAATAGCGTTTAAGGGGTATACAAATCAATTTTCTATCAGAATTGATCGAAATAAGGGGAAAGAATTTCCCTTAAAAAATCGCCAAAAGGGCAAGTCTATAGCCCTTCCAAATGGCTTAAAATAGGGCAAAATCAGGGGTTTTCAATACTTACTGTTTTCTTCTTACTGTTTACTGCTTCCTGAATAGCCTTAAGGGGTTATGTAAATCAATTTTCTATAAGAATTGATCAAATTAGGGAGAAAGAATTTCCCTTAAAAAATCGCCAAAACTGCAAGACTATAGCCTTGCCAAATGTCCTACCATAGGGCAAATATCAGGGGCTTTCAAAACTTACTGTTTTCTTCAAAGGGACTTCTATAACCTATAAATAACCCCCTGAATAGCCTTTATGGGGTATATAAATCAATTTTCTATCAGAATTGATCGAATTAAGGGGAAAGAATTTCCCTTAAAAAATCGCCAAAAGGGCAAGTCTATAGCCTTTCCAAATGGCCTAAAATAGGGCAAAATCAGGGGTTTTCAATACTTACTGTTTTCTTCTTACTGTTTACTGCTTCCTGAATAGCCTTAAGGGGTTATGTAAATCAATTTTCTATAAGAATTGATCGAATTAGGGAGAAAGAATTTCCCTTAAAAAGTCGCCAAAAGGGCAAGTCTATAGGCTTGCCAAATGGCATACCATAGGGCAAATATCAGGGGCTTTCAAAACTTACTGTTTTCTTCAAAAACATTTCTATAACCTATAAATAGCCTCCTGAGTAGCTTTTAAGGGGTATATAAATAAATTTTCTAGCAGAATTGACCGAATTAGGGAGAAAGAATTTCCCTTAAAAAGTCGCCAAAACGGCAGTCTATAGCCTTGCCAAATGGCCTAAGACAAATCAAAATCAGGGGGTATAGAAAACTTACTGTTTTCTTCAAAGAGACTTCTATAACCTATAAAAAAACCCCCTGAATAGCATTTAGGTGGTATATAAATCAATTTTATATCAGAATTGATCGAATTAGGGAGAAAGAATTTCCCTAAAAAATCGCCAAAACGGCCAGTCTATAGCCTTGCCAAATGGCCTAAAATCGAGCAAAATCAGGGGGTATGGAAAACTTACTATTTTCTTCAAAAAGACTTCTACAACCTATAAATAAAAACCTGAACAGCCTTTAGGGGGTATATAAATCAATTTTCTATCAGAATGGATGGAATAAGGGAGAAAAAATATCCCTTAAAAAATCGCCAAAACGGCAAGTCTATAGCCTTGCCAAGTGGCCTAAAATCGGGTAAAATCAGGGGTTTTCCAAACTTACTGTTTTCTTTAAAGAGACTTCTATAGCCTATAAATTGCCCCCTGCATTTCCTTTAGGAGGTATATAAATCAATTTTCTATCAGAATTGATCGAATTAGGAAAAATAATTTCCTTCGAAAAATCGCCAGAAAGACAAGTCTATAGCCTAGCCAAATGGCCTAAAATTGGGCAAAATCAGGGGATTTCAAAACACACTGTATTCTTCAAGGAGACTTATATAACATGTAAATAACCCCCTGAATAGCCTTTAAGGGGTAAATAAATTAAGTTTTTATAAGAATTGGTCGAATTAGGCGAATTAGGGAGAAAGAATTCCCCTCGAGAAATCTCCAGAAAGGCAAGTCTACTGCCTTGCCAAATGGCCTTAAATCGGGCAAAACCAGGGATTTTCAAAACACACTGTATTCTTCAAAGAGACTCCTATAACATATAAAAAACCCCCTGAATAGCCTATAAGGTGTAAATAAATTTAGTTTTAATCAGAATTTGTCAATTTAGGTAGAAAAAATTTCCCTTAAAAAGTTGCCAAAAAGGCAAGTCTATAGCTTTGCCAAATGGCCAAAAATCGGACAAAATCAGGGGTTTTGAAAAGTTCCCTTTTTGTTCAAAATTAATTTCCATAACCCGTCAAAAACCCCCTGAATAGCATATAGGGGGTAAATGACGTAATTTTCTATCAGAATTGTTCGAATTAGGGAGAAATAACATGTCTTGAAAAATCGACAAAAAGGCAAGTCTATAGCCTTGCCAAATGGCTTAAAAGGGGGTAAAATTAGGGGTTTTCAAAACTTACTGTTATCTTCAAAGAGACTTCTATAACCTATCAATAACCCCATGAATAGCCTTTAGGCGTTAAATGAATTAATTTTCTCATCAGAATCGGCCGAATTAGGGAACAATTTTACTCGAAAAACGCTCAAAATGCAAGTCTGTAGCCTTGCCTAATGGCCAAAAATAGGGCCAAATCAGGGTTTTAGAAAACTTTCTTTTTTCTTCAAAAAGACTTTCAATAACCTATCAAAAACCCTGTGAATAGCCTTTACGGGTCTAAATTAATTAATATTCTATCAGAGTTGGTCGAATTAGGGAGAAAAAATTTCCCGTTAAAATTCGCCAAAAACGCATGTCTATTGCCTTGGCAAATGTCAAAAATCCGGCAAAATCGTGGGTAATGAATATATTATATTGTATATAATATATATAATATATATGTTATTATATATTATATTATATATTATATTATATTGTTATGATTTAAAGCTATAAATGATCACTATTTTTGCGTTCTGTTCAAAATGAATACTGCCTTTTTCTTCGAAAATACTTAACCTATCAAAAAGCACGTGGATAGCCTTTAATGGGTAGATAGATTATTTTTTTATCAGGATTGATGGAATAAGGGAGAAGAGATTCCCTCGCCAAGTGGCCAAAAATGAGGGGCGTTCTTTATTTTTAACAAGTTGTTATCAAATCCTTCTTATTACCTCCTGGACAGCTTTAGGGGATAAATAGCTTATTCTCGCTTCAAAATATGTGTTTTAGCGAGACAAATTTGCCTCGAATAATCACCATCGAGGTCTTTCTATATTTTCTTCTAGTGTCCTGTTCACCGTTTTACGCTTCCTTCAAGGTGAACCTCTTTGTGATTTCGTGCTCGGACTTGCAGTGCTCCTATTTCTCCCTGCTGCTTGTTTCTTCTATCTCAATGTGTTGGATTTAACCGGTCACTTGGAAAACCCGATCAGTTTTGTTTCTTTTGCCAGGACTTCAGGTTATGCTGTTTAACAGAACTCCTGTGTCTGAGATTCTTTTCACTAAACTTTAGGAATTTTTATTTTGCTCTCACCTTTTTCTTTTCACGATTTAGGTAATCACTTTAAAAGGAACCGACTGAAACAATTCGAATCTCTGAACTGGATGTAAGAGTCATGAGAAGTGTGTAGACAACGATTAATCAAGGTTAGAATAAGATGCGACCCAGACTTGTGCTAATCTAGGAGAATTTTGTAAATCCAAAAGGCGCAAGAGTAGAAATGAACCAAAAAATTGGTCCGGCTTGGACGGATTTATGAGCAACAGAGGTAGCAAACTCGCAACGCCTTTTCCAACTTCAAGTCAATGAGAAGGTTCGGATTAAGCTATGGTAAGTGAATGCTTTATCGTTAACATTCTAATTGTAAAATAGCTCAAAATTGGCCAAAATGAAGGGATTTCAGAATATCTTGAAATCTCTACAGCTTTAAGAAGGTCTTCTAATCGTTGATCCTACGGACTGGAATGCTTAGTGTAGCTTTATATGAGCCTCAGACGTTTATTCTAATTATTTTGATTTATTTTTGAAAAAAATAGTTTTCGTAGATTCCTGGCCATTTGCCCTTTGTCTTAGTAGCTATATCCTTACCTTTTTCGTCAAAATGTTCTAAGTTGATTTTGAAATCATCTGTTTACTTAGATTTATACATTTTAGCTAACTAAGGATGATTAACTAGTTTCATTTTCCCGCATATTATATTTAAAGTTTTGGAGCTACAGTAAAAACCCGCATATAGCTAAGAACCTACCTTTTTGAAACCAGGCTGTTTCGGTTCTTAGCTAAAGGATAACATTTACGAAACCAGTCTCAGAGTTTCTTATTTAAGGTAATTATTAAAGGCTCTTTAATTTTTCACAAGTTTCATTTTACAATAATTGATCATTGTTCATTCTAGGGACAAAAGCGAGAAGGGGAAGTTGGGAGCCGCAGCTCTCCTGTTTGAAGTTGAAATTTTAGAAATATTTCATTATTTGGCTGAGGTTTTTGCTTACATAAGAGGCGCCTATTAAATCAAATACCTACTAGATTGCTTTCTTAGATTCAGACAAATATCCTGTGAAATAAGAACCTTTTTCAAATCCAGGGTCTAGAGTTTCTTAATTAAAGGTGTGAAAATTGGAGATTTCAGGTTGTAGGTTCTTATTCGCGGAAGGTTCTTGTGTGCGAGTTTTTACTGTATATTTGTGAGAGGCATTTTCTTACTGCTAGCCCGATCGTTAAATGGCGGACAGAATGCATGCCGGTGAAAAAGAGTCCTTAGTTTTACAGTACTTATTGATACTGCTGGAACAAAAGTCTACGAGCTCTGAAGAAAACGATAGCAGCCAAGAAATAGCAATTAGCATATGATAATTCTTTTATTTGTTATATAATGAATGCACGAGTAAAGCTTAGCTGTCAATAGAAGTACATGAAGTTGGTCGGCGTTCTTTTAAATGCTTGAATTATTTAAAAAACTACAACACCTAGAATGTAGTAAATTCACTTAAACAGTTGCCTAAAAGTTCATTAAACATCTAAAAAAGTTAAAAAACATAAGAAAGTACGATAATGTCAAAAATGAAACGACTAAGCTTGAACATCTCTCTTGGCATCCTCCTCCGCAAAGTCTTCAGGTGCTGCCGCTACAGAGGCTGCTTTGAACTTTGGCGGAGATTCCCGTTTGCTTGTTGAATGTTGCGAGCCAGCAGGCAGAGCATGGAAAGAGCTTTCAAGGTTGGACAGCTCGTGCTCTTTTTCATGGTCTAAAAATTTAATATTTTGTCAGTTAGTTGCAAGGCTGTTATGTGCAAAGACAGAATTTTAAGCAGTTGATTACAAAAATATGACTGATCTCTGTTTTGAGCATTCGTGCTGGGAGAACAAACAGCTTGCATCGAATAGAAGCGAAGAATTAACGGCTTCCCAACTAAATTCGGTTGGTCAAAGGTTGACTTATGTAGACCTTGGCTGCAATGACACGCTGATGCAGTTATAAGCATTGAATGTTATTAATTCCATACGAAGCTAAATATATTACCTTAATTAAATCAAATAATTTTAAGATGAAATTAAAATTAAATCTTTGGTGGCTATAAAATAAGTGCGTGCATTCAACAGTAATGTTGCAATGGCCTAAAATGTTATCAAAGCTTCCACATAATATTAGAGTCATCGTCAAATTAGGTTTTCATGCGTGGCGAACTATAGTAATTCAGTTAGCAGATCCAAACCGAAACGGATGAAAAGGCATATCCGAGGTTTGGCAACAGTTGTGTTTGGAGATACTCTCGTCTAAAGAGGGTGAAATTGTCACAAAGAAGAAAGGAGCGGCTGTTTTGCATCCAGCCTAAATATGCTATATAATGATTCATGTGATTCATGCATATAGGTAATAAGGTCCTATGTACACTGGTTGCCTTCTTACATTCTTCTAGAAATCTATTTTCTGGGCCCATAGTCTTGCCAGATTTATGCTAGAACTGCGAAGAAGCGCTTTTCTTAAACAAATGAAAGTTTGTTGTTTGACATTAGGCTTTAACATCAGAAAGAAATTGGTTTACATGAAAGAGTCATTAATTGATTACCGTGTTCATGAAGAGCTTCTTCGTGTTCTGCTTTTTCGTGTCCAACACGTAAAATGTCAAGTAGGTCAAGGATTTTATAAACTGGGAACATCGTTGCAATACCCCACAAGGCAATGACAATACAGCATAACAGGTTCCATCCAAATTGTTCCATTGATGCACTACTTCCAGTATAGAAAAAGCCCTTTTCTGCGTCAAACAAAGGAGCAGCTAGCGTTCCCCAGACTCCGGACGAAAGATGTACTAGTAAGATAAAACAAACGACATTAGCAATTGCTATTCAAACCGCCATAAGAGATTTATACATTACAGAGGGGACTATAAGATATAAATGCGTAACTCTTGCTAAGAACTCAACTTGATGAAATTTTTAGTAAGAAAAAATACAGCCTATTACAAATATCACAACATCTTCGAGTTGCTAGATTAAAAAAAATGTACTACCAGAAATGACAAAAGAGAAAGATAAATAAAGAATCGTAAGGAGAAAGATCAAAGAATTAACTGTTAACTGAGAAAATATGGCCAATTTAGCAGTCTCTTCTGCCACGCTTAGCTACCTTTTATATGGCATTATGGCAGGCAAGATCTCTCATGGAATTCTCGTCATCGCTTCAACCAGTGGATATAATTATTGCCAAGCCTCTATTTTATCTCATAACAACTCGTTCTCGATAGCAGAGAGATGATTAATATTTTGCATTCCGAATTTTACTAAGCTAGACTTATTCCACAAGTCGTAGTTTTCACTCCTTAGGCCTATCTGATTTACGATAGGTTGCTCAGAACTACTCTGTCCCACTTTGAGCATTATGCTATCCAGTAAGTAAATAGTAAATAGTTTTTGCTGTTGCTAAAGACTGCTGTTGCTGTTTGCAAAGAGTGCGACTTATGTAATGAATTTATTCCGAAACCATTCACATTATCTTGGGAGCAAAAAAAATTCAATAGTCTGAAGTTTTCAATAAATAATTTACCAGCAGTGCTGTCGCAAGGATCTTCAAGGCCTGTCTTGTGAAAATTAGTCGCCCACAACATTGATATAAGCGCACCAATTCCACCAATTATGAATGCTCCTCCAAATGAGACTACATTACAACCGGCACAGATTGATACCTAAGAGACAATATTGGTTCATAAAATTAAGCTTAGTTCACATTGGATCGTTTCCAGTAGATGCCAATGGCATTCAAGTTTGATTTTTTGATACTCATGGGCCTTTTAAGACGACTTTGGCGAACCAAAAGGCCCAATATGAGCCAGGCGTAATTCAAATGAATAATGAAATAATATACAAGAACAAAAAGCTTTTGATTTGTAGAAAAACTTCAGTATTGCGAAGAAAAGGGAAACATGAAAGGATATGCCTAAACTCTTTTCTGTATTTGACATTCTTCAAAGTATAAACATCAGAAAATGGCTTAAACAATCTACTAAGGCCAGTTGCAGATGGAAATGCACCAATCAGAAAAATGAAACTGATTTGGTATTGCATTTTGAACACCAATCAGCTTACAGAATAGAGCAAGATGGCCAATAGAATTAGTTAATGAATCCAAGTGAGAAAAGGATGAAATCTTTCAGTTTACATAAATCCGGCTTTTTGGTTTCCATAAGGACAGATTCGAAAACAGTTAAATGAAACAACGATCTTTACCTGCCAATTATAAACAATTCTCGCTGTAATTTTCTGCACAATCGTAGTTATATAGTAAAGCCGTCCTGCGGCAAAAATCTGGAAACAGTTTTGAAATGAGATTGATAGCTAAGTCCGACTTAGTAAATTGTTCCTGTCTGTTTCCGACATTTATTCCCAGAAGTGAAGTGTCAGACGAAAAAAACTTTTAAGTATGCTCCAAGTTGTTTCCGCTTCCTTTCGCAATACATAATCAAAAATGCACAGGAATTCAGGATAAGCTGCAACCATTCGCAGGCCTGTGATGGTATACAATCGATCTCAATTCTTGTTTTTCTTCGCCAGTTGTGGGGTACCGGTACAAACCGACATTTCCACACTGTTACAGCAATGTGAACATGGTAATGATGTGAACCACGGAAAATTTTAATTTTTTCTTAAATATTCACGAAAACCTATTCATATCATACTGGTTATAAAAATTCTTGCGTGAAATAGATCATGTTTTTGTTGCTGAAATGGCGTGTTTGTTTTCAATAACTTTCTGCAAAAAGAGATTTCAAAGACTTTACAAGAGAAATGCCAACTTACACATCCTGATAGTCCACCATTGGCAGTTGCAAGCAACAGCCAGTATCCTGGTTCAACACCAAGGACGAGTTCTTGTACGATAATCGTCACAGAACATCCAGCAGCATTTGCCAAAGCGGTATTGATGAGTACTTTAGAAATGGCAGCACCATCTCCGTCATTTGATACTGCACCTTGTGATGCCGAGTTGAAGCACAAGAAGCCATTTATCAATATAAAGTAGCCTGAAATATTTGAACGACGAGAAATTAGGCCCTTGCAGAACGGCTTTTAAATTTGCCTGTGAATCAAACTTTTGACCATTTGGTCGCATGCAGAAAGGGTTTGCTGTCCAGAAATTCTGGGAAATATGGAGAAACTATAGCAACCGAACTGTAACGCATTTGTTTTAAAGCGTATCTTGAGCTATGGCCCAACTAGGAGACAAGCCACGCGTGACACTGTATTTGTATTCGGCGTGTCTCCCAGGGTGTCTAATCATGCGAGTAAAGAAATGTTTCTGTTGTCTCCATAAACATTTTGTATCGCTTGTTACAAATTCTGCTGCACGCAACAAAGTTTCCGAGGTGGCTAAACTGGGAGACACCGAGGAGACATCAATGCCGCGCGCGACATGTCTCTTAGTTTAGCCAGGCCTTCAGATATTTCACCGACATTGTCAGAACATTAGGCCAGAGCCTAATCAGTGCTATATGATGAGCAATGTCCATTTGTCGTAGGCTTTAAGCGGCCCCTGTGTGCCTATTCTCAACTGTTTGCAAATCATGCAGACATCAGCAAAGGTTCTCGAGAGGCCATATATGCTAGAATCATAACTTCAATCATTAAATGCAAAGCACCGTCTCAAATGGTCTTGGTCTCAAATGGTCTTGATAGAATTACCTTGACACTCATTTATTGACCTGAGCTTGGAACTGTGAAGAACAGAGTTGACTTTCGGCTATCAGTTCTTGATATTCCGATGACAGCGAGATTCAGACACAGAAAAAGCTCTCGGAATACACATTCTGGTACGTTGGCAACCAAGCTATGTTATCTTACAACAGCATGCAAAGCTAATTTTACTATATTTCATTAGGTACTATATGTCATTTCTAACTTCCTCAAAATGAGCGTATTTGTTAGAAATGCAAAACATGACAAAATGATGAACATGACATTATGTTTAAAGGATTTATTTTTTCCATACCGAGAGTAACCAATGCAGGAGAGCTTGGCGGGATAGATCCAGTATCGACGACTTCATTGTCAACTTTACGTCTACCAAGCACAATAGCAGCACATACACCACATACGCCTCCAAGGGTATGCACAACACTTGATCCAGCAAAATCCTTAAAAAGATCAACCAATAAGATAACACATAGTGATATTAGAAGATTTGAAAAAAATATGAAGAAAACTTCCAATCTATTTTGCATACTCTTTTGAACTTTTCGATCTAGATCTAGAACAAGAGTTACTTTTGAAGATTTTGGATAGCATTTAAAAGACCAATTAAAATTGTTCTCCATAACATTGGTGCGAACCATGCCAACATTATTGGCCCATATGTCATATGCCACATGCCATACCATCACAACATAAAGGTGTTTCGGGCTGCTGTTCAAAAACTGCGAGCATAATTTTTAACAGGCGGAAAAACTTCGAGATGAATCTCTATCTCAGACTAACTCTAGGAAAGTATCAACATTGTAGCTACACTGTGTCAAAATTTTGCGAATTTCGGGCCGATCCCATGAAAAATTGTATTAGTCATCTGTCTATAATTGAGATTTATTGTATAGAAGAAGCGTTACGCTGTAAGAAAGACGCCGAAAAGAGAAAATTTCTTAACTAACCTGGTAAGAAATTCCATTTGGTCCATTTGACATCCATCCATCACCTGACCATGTCCAGTGTACAACAACTGGATATACGATGCCGGTCGTGATAAAAGAATAAATCATGTAGGCCCTGCAAAAGAAGTTAATATTTGCCGTAGTGGCAGCAGCAGTTGCATCAGCAAAAGATGCAGAAGTAGCACAAAAAGTAGTAGCAGCAGCAGAAGATGAGCAGTAGCAGCAGTAGCAGCCGCAATATAAAGAACAGAAGTAGTAGGAAAGCAAATATTAGGCGCAGCAGCAACAGTAGCAATAGCCGCAGTAGCCACAGCAACAGCTATGGTACTAGCAAAAGCAGAATCAGCAGAAGAAACAGCAGCCCTCAGCAGTAAAATAAGTAGCAGTAAAAGAAACAACAGCAATAGCAGCTGCAGCATAGCAACAGAATTCGCAGTATTAGAGGCAGCAGCAGCAACAGCCAAAAAGCAATAGCAAAACTGGTAGTAGAATCAGAAGTAAAAGAGGCAGGGATAACAAAATGGCTTACTTATACGAAGTTCTGCCAACCATAACAGAGGAAACAATAGCAGTTGCTGTAGCAGCGAATGTATACTGGAAGAAAACCCATGATATGTTGTTATAATCCAAAAGGCAGAAATACGTTGAACCAGCAAATTGACCGCCACTCTCACCAAAGGATAATCCAAAACCAAGCATCACATATGCAATAGTTCCAATGGCTAGAAAGATATGCAATATTATGATAACATGGATCTACAGTATAAACATGTTCAGTCTTAAAATGCGAGGTGTCATAATGAATATAAATCAATAAAAGACGGTATAGACATTAAAAATAGTTAAAGTGAACGAAAATTTTCGTAAAAATATTTACATCACCATAGGCTCTAATGTACAAGTATGCCGTCTTTTAACATTAAGGAATCACCCGTTTATCGAAAAGACAGATTGGAGAGTTGCCCTTACACAAATATAACCCTTATATCCCGTTTATCAAATGTACTCATTAGAGAATTGCACCCTATACAAATATACACCGTATTTCCCGATGACTTATACAATAGAGCCTGATGATGTAAATATTTTTACGAAAAGCTTCGCTCATTTTCACTATTTTCAATGTATATACCGTCTTTTATTGATTTATATTCAGTGTTGTATAGCAATGTTTTTCATGCATAGCTATTTCACAGACCTGAATAACTATAAACCAGACCTATCAGTCCGGGGTCATACTACAAGTAAAGTCACTCAAATCAAACCAACAGGATCGTTAAAAGGGATTTTGAGGCATTGTTCATCGATTAGACTTATTACACGAGTCCCAGTTATCGCTGCTACCACATCTTAAGTGTGTAACTGAGGGGATACCATGAATAAAAAATATAAAATGAAATGAAATGAAAGAAATGAAATGAAGTTGTTGTTTTTGTTGCTGCAAAGCTGCTCAAACTGGGACTCATTGCTTTTGCATGCAAAAAGTTAAAAATTGGCGGAGCCAAACAGATTTCAGCATTTAATTTGCTGCATTTTTACTGGTTTATTAATGACCTCTCGCTTTTATCGCAATTCGAATTTTCGTCAGATAGAACGATAGAATAAAATCTAACCAATCAGGGAGCAGCAAAAGAAAATGGTGAATGCTACTTCCATCAAAAAATTCGAATTTCGAAGACAAGTTTAATCTAAAACCCCGGGGAGGGTAACTTCAATTGATCAGTAACGGGATGTGCCATTTTCGTAACAAAAATCTGACCCCAAAATTTATGAAAATTCTAAAAAGTATACCCCAAAGTTCACGCAGAAGTATAAATATAATACATTGAAATACTCAAGTCTTTTGTAGGATTGCACAGCCGAAATTTATTTGGCAGTTACTGTGACTTTATCAAAATTGATCATCTTAGCAAAAATGATACCCCCAAGTTTGTAATTTTAGCAAACTTGATACCTCAACATTTATTTTCCACCCTTAAAAAGGTACCTCAAAAAATGGCACATCCCGTACCCATACATATGGGAATTGCCCCCTTTTGAACATTGTCAGGATATGAGTCTAAGTGTAGCGAATTGCTGTTGTTGTTGGTCTAGATTTTGTGAGCGGAATTGAGACTCGTGTAATAAGTCTATTCATCGAGCACCGAAATCTCGCAACACTTCATACGTTTGACAATTAAATTTGTCCCCCTCGCAATCGTAGCTACTTTATGTAAATGCAACATATATCTTCTAGCACGTTATGAACATTTTAATGCCTTCTTTCTATTTACGTAAGTACTTGTACGTCATAGAACTTTCTGTAAGAACACAGTTGCGTGTATAGTTTATATCTGCACAATCAATCATGTGACATGCTATAACTAGAAAGAATCCTCTTGAAAACTTTTGCTTTCCTTAAACTTACAAGCTTATAATGGGCTATATTTGGTACTAAACTGAAACTTAGCTGAATAAGAATTTCCAGAAAACGTAGGGAGGGATGGAGGGGTGATCTGATAGCACCTTTAAAGTCGATGAAATGTACACACAATTACAAAGCATTGTGAGGCACTTTTTATCTTTTCATGAAATATTTTTTTTCAGAGTAAGGCGAATCAGATAAGAATAAATACATAGTAACTTAAATAACATTGAAACTAAGTCATCTATGAACCCGCATTGTCTGGCAAACAAAGCGAAAATGAAACATGTTCAAAATAGGTCAGCAAAAACTACCCTTTCGCATTCGAAAACTATTTGATTCAGTTCCTTGTTTAAACGTAGCTTAGAATAACTAAGTTTGTCAACGCTTCCACATAGACCTGGGGAAGAGGGAGAGGGCGAACAATTTCTAGAATTCAAGTAGTACATGGGAGTGGAATAAGAGGAGAAAGGATACCTACTGCTGAACATTAGTTGCTTTACAGAAGCATCGTCAGTTTTCTATAGAATGTCATTTAGATTGTTTGGTTGAGTGATTTACAAAGCATACGCAGGTGAGGTTCCTGGACACGAATTTGCTGTGAAAATCCACTCTGCTTGCTGACTCAAAAAATCAGCCCAGGGGATGGGTACTTCGATAGTTAATTAAACACATATGCCGCCCAAATGGAGAACTTTTCAGTACCGATTTCCCTACATATGGGTTTGTTTTTCGTACCGAATCTCCAAACATGGGCAGGGAAATGCATAAAAATAACGCTTTTGACAAAGAACCAATTTATAAAGAACCTACATGTAGTAGAAGGGCCGAAAATTTAAAGAACTTCTACTACTAAAGAGAAAATCATTTAAGAACTTTTAAATGTTGATTTCTTTTACAACAGCAAACAGTCAAGAATAAGTTACGCATGTATCAAATGTTTCCTCGACTAGTCTCGAGCTTTGCTGACATACAAGTGTCTGTTTACAACAGTAATGGTAACAAATGTGCAGTTAAAATAAAGGAACTTTTGAAACTACAATTGACTTAAAAGAGGCCCAAGAATTAGGCCTTGAGCTAGGAACTTTAAGAAATGGGCCTTGAGCTAGGTTCATTATAAATAAAGTGTGTATATTGCTTTTAAAATAAAAGCCTGATAAATTTTTTCGTATTTAGAGTCAATTTTTGTAGGAAATCGGGCAAGTGCATTTTAGTTTTCTGCGGAAAGGCCTTTTCGCCACATTTAGAGTGGCCTCTGGTGTTCAACTGAGTATAGAAATTCGAGATATTGGTATAAATGGGTATAAAATTACTTTTTTTTATACCTCATTGACATAGTTATACAGCATTGACATAACTGTATAGAGTTATATAATTATAGTTACATCAGTCCACAGGAGTAACAGAGTGATTGGTAGACATGGGTGGGTTTGGAAAAAGTGAGCTGCACTTCTAATCATTTAAACAATGAAGTACCCCTGGGCTATTACGGGTGTTTGAATGATTTAGGGAGATGGATTAAATCCGTCAAGAACAAATAAAGCGTTTATACGGAAGCAATTCAGTATGCAACAAAAGTAAAAGTTTTTGTGCAGGACTTTGGAGAGCTTTAAGCCCAAGAAACTGAAACTGAGAACAGCTTTTCTTGAGCATCAAGAATAGTCATTAGCTCATGGACTCTCCTTCACAGAAAGAACCACCCACTGTTTGTATTAACATTTTTTATAAAAGATTACGGTAAAAAAATCCATTCGTTTGTTTCTGTTTCCTCATGTGAAGCCATTTGAACAACAAAACTGAAACTAAAAACTGTTTCATTTTTTGCAAAAAAAAAATATAAATTTAGGCAGAATGGATTATTATTACAATTTGGCTTGTGACAGCAAGTTGAGAGGAATATAACGAGCTATCAGTAGCTATCATGGCAAAGAAAAAAGGGATACCGATGATTATTTCTAACATTTTGGTTGTTTTGCATGGTATGTAACAAGTCGATAAATTATATGTATTGTCATAGGTAAAAAACTGCTTGCTAATTAAAGTTTTCAGCTTTCAGATTCTAGTACTCTTAAAATTTGTTTAAATACCTCATGAAATCGTACTGAAATCGTCACTTTTAACTCCGGGATACATATGGATATATATTCATAAATTTGTGCGGTGAGGTGCTTGCCAATTCTTTACCGGGACCTTTTATAAGCAAAGTATACGCATTATTTCGTATGCTTCGTCATAAAAAGGAAAAATAAAACTGGCATCTCCTAGGCAAAATGGCAAGTTCTCTCATAGTCAGTGTCCTAATGTCACAAAATGAGCTCCCGCGAAATCTTTCTGTTAATTTTATGAAATTGGCATGGATCGATAGAGAATTTTATGGAGATTACGAATTTTGATGTTGGCAATTTGAAATCTCGCTCTAATTGGCATGACGTCATGATGACGTAAGACAGAATCCATCTTGCATTTCATTTGGAAAATTCTTTCCTTTTCGACTCCTGTAAGGTTTTCAAGCTTTTCGCGCCACTTTTTATCCAGCCAGGAAAGGGAACTAGTTCTGTAGCGGATCACATTGCAGACAACCATTTCATTATGGAGTTTAAACTGTGGTCCGCATCATTTTTGACTCAATTAATTTTTGGATTCGTTAGCGTGTGAACGGAGACAAAAAGTCAGTGCGAGAAACAACTGCTGCCTAGCAATAGTTATTGGCCTTTATGCAGACAGAGTCCAAAACACTAAAGTACGGGAAAAGAATGTTCGTATGGACAAGAAGGCTTTCATGAATTTGCTGCCGAGCTAGACCTATTTATAACACCAATAATTCTAATCTTTTGATAACTTCGGCCCGCTCAACCAAGTTGTGCCCATGAGGATTGTGATCCCAACTTTGCTTTTGCAACGCCCCTATCGCAACGCCGGGCTCGGCTATTTACAAACTGGATAAACCTTTCATATAATCGACCCCTAACTGACCCGATGTCTAGATCCGTTATTACTATTTGCCTTGCGAAACAATCTTTTATCGATATTCTGCGGCTTTGTATCCAGCTACAACCATGTTCAACTCCAATTCGAATTGAATCTGAGACTTGGAAAACATTCCTAATTCATAAAAATGATTTGTGGATGAGTTTTCCTGACGGCACTTTTTTGCATGTAAAGCGACATGAGTCTTCACCACTTGGTACGAACAATAATGAAACAGTCTGGTAGTTGGTTTACATCAGGTTTAGTGCCTGTTCCTTGATGCATGGAAAAATGGCTGTACCCGCATACAATAGACGCTTCCGCAAAAGATGGCCGCCGTTTTTGCCTACTGTTTTCATTAAGGATTTTCGAGAGGAATTCTGGAAATAATTTCCTTAGTTACGTATTTCACAGCTGCAGACATTGAATTCGTAGCTAAGGAAATTATTCCCAGAATTCCCTTCGTAAAGCCTTATGAAAAACAAGGGGTTTGACAGAAACGGCCGCCATCTTTTGCGGAAACCTCTATTCCGATATATGCGAAAGGTCTACTTTTCCCATAAATGGCGAGCTAGCGAATATTTGACCTTGACTTGCTCTTCTTTGCCAGCTTTAGATCACGAAGAAAAAAGAAAGTCCTGCAAACAGTCAAGGATTCTCTTTTTTCTTGTGCTAAAACGAAGCTTGTGCAGAACAGACCGAGTCTTCTTAGACTCGAAAATAATTTAAATCAAGCTCATGTGCTTTAACGGCTTTTTCAGTGACAGTATCTGTCTATATGTGCATGTGTTGCGCTTACTTCTGTGAGTATTGCCGAATGATCTATGGAGGATCAGAAGAAAATAAGCATAATAATTTCTTATGGATCCTCTCTGACAGCTCTTAAAATCCTCTCCATGAAGGCCTTGCTTCAGCTAGATGCTCATTGTATGCGTTTTTCTAATGTTTTCAAACTTTATGACTACTTTTTATTATTTACTTTTACCCTGATTGAGTTTTTGACACTTTGAGACATGACGTCATTATGACGTCACAATGACATCAGGTAATTTATAAGAAAGACGTAACAACAAACAAAATGCTATAAATGTTCAAAGCAATGCCTTAAAACCATTGAAAACATTACAGCAGTCGAAAATAAAAGCATTTTCCAAATGAAATGCAAGATGGATTCTGTCTTACGTCATTATGACTTCATGTCAATCAAAGCGAGATCTCACTGAATATTCCGTAAACTTCTTATACGTAGCACTGCACTTTTGCCGAGCTGACGGTTTGAGTTTCTTATACTAAGACGAAAATCACCCGTAGTATAATTAAATTTTCTGTTTCAAACAGCATTGTCTACTTCTGCTAAAGACATTCACATCAGCAGTAAAGGCGTGGATGACAATGATTGTGGTCCCGGTATTAAACCATGTTTCAGTCTAAAGCAAGCACTAGAAAACGCTGATTGGAATGATGAGATATACCTCCCTTCTACACCGAGCAGTGACTGGCAAGCAGAAACATGTAGACATAGTTATATGATAACAAAAACACAACAGTTCGTGGATTGGAAGAGAAAAATACAGTGATCGACTGTGATGGTAAGGAAGGTGAAGAAGCAATTTTTGTTATTCAAAGCAAGAGCGAACGGTATGTTTGTTTTAAGATGGTAAACGTCGAGCTGCGTAATATAGCAGATACTGGTTTATTCGTAGAGGGAGCCAGTATATTTATAGAGAATAGCCATTTCTCCAGAGTAACTAATGCTATCCGGATTATAGATACGCTCGAATATGGTCATGTAACACAGCTACGTATTAAAGAGAGCATTTTAAAGATTACTGGCATGCTATAAAAGTTGACATGCTTGAGAGAATCTTTATTTACGTAAAGAACAGTGAATTTTATGGTAACATACATAAAAGCAGCTGCATACGTGTATCACCCAGCAGATATCAAGGACAAAACAATCTTGAAGCCTTAAATATAACAATTCACGACTCGATTTTTGCTTTGAATTTTGCATGTTCTTTGATTACAAATTTTGCAGCAAAACAAGCTCATTTCGAGCTTAGAGGCGTTGAGTTTCGTGGAAATTACATAGGGATAATGTGCAAGTCGGTGTTTACTAGAAGACGCACCAAATCGGCAGAAATTATGATGCACAATATCGAAGTATCTAACACTAATTTCTATAACAACTCTGGAAAAGCATTTATTATAACAGTGCCAAAAAGGTATAACAAAGAATCTACCATGGTCAAGATGAATATTCACTTCAAAGTTTACATATTCAATACAACAATACACAGTGGTAATTTTCAACCCTCTTATGTTGGTATATACATCGATATGCAAGGGTTTAATAGTGATATTCGCTTCGTTCGGTGCAATTTCCAGTTCTACCAGAGTGATATCATAAATAAAAACAGAAGATCGAGAGATTCACAGTTTGGCGTTATTTCTTTGCATAGCGGCAATTTTCTCTTGCAATATTGCAATATTTCTGACGACATAGCTAGTCCATTTCAAGGAACAATCGTTTCAGATTCAGCTTTAACCTTAGAAAACGTGAAACTTCAAGGCAGGCCTCCTTTATTCAGCGTAAGTGGAGAAACATCATTGATAGATACAGCTGTCTATTCAAGATTTCCTTCAGAACATACTACAGCTTTTTCTTTCCGTGATAGAAAAGGCCTAACTGTCGAGAAGTTTGAGTTTTTTTGCCCTGAAGGCAACATTGTCCACACAATTAAAAGCATAGAGAGAATGAAGAAAATAACAAAACTTTTGTATTTTTGCAAAAAATGTCCACCTAAGACATACAGCTTGGATGCAGGAAGCGAGAAACTAGACAACAAAGATGTGCAAACACGGAACCCCCAATGCATCGACTGCCCGTATGGCGCTACCTGTATAAATCAGGTAACTGCTAATCCAAATTACTGGGGGGCCGAGCATTCAAAGACGTTATTTTTCAAAAGATGTCCAAACGGGTATTGTTGCAAGAAAAATTGCGTAGAAATAAGCGCATGTGTCGCTGGAAGAAATGGGACACTGTGCGGAGAATGCATCAAAGGCTATTCAGAAAATATTATTAATAATTTTTGTGTACCAGACAGCGAGTGTGGTCGATGGTGGATATCGAGTCTTGTATTCATTTTTGCAATTGCATATGTATTGATATTTCTTTATCTTAAAGAAATTTCAAAGGTGATGGTGTGGTTAATATTACCATTTAAAACATTTTCAAAGAAGCACCAAATCACCGTGAATAAAGATTCGCAGAAAAATGATTCATGTTTGCCTTCTATGATCAAAACCATACTATATTTCTACCAGCTACAGTTTTTTATTGATACAGAAGGAGTGCCTAAACTTAGCGAAGCAAAAGAGAAATTGCATAAGGTCGTTTTGGACGTACTGAATTTCCAACCTACTGTTCATTTAATATCAGCATGCCCTTTTAAAGGACTCAACGCTGTCACTAAGAAACTATACATGACTCAGTTCAATATCTATATATATGTTGTTCTTTTCTCACTTATATCTTTATTAAGCTCAGATCTCGTTTTGCTAAAACTGACGACAAGGCATTTATTGCAAGGTTATACAGAGCAAGCACAGTCCTGATTCTAATCAATGTGACATCACTGGCCAATGCAGCCTTAACGCTACTCAATTGTGTTCGTTTGATAGACAAGAACGTTCTATTCATCCAAGGTGAAATTACATGTTTCCAGGCATGGCAGTATGCGGTCATGGCATACTTTGCTGTGTTCATCATCCCTGTGGTAATAGTACTACTTTATGGAGTTCGATTACTACAAGAAGACAAGATTAAAGCGAGGGATATGGTAGCTAATAAGCCTTGCATTTCCTATAAGTTTTGTTTTCTCCCTGATGAGATGCGCTAAGAGCGAAGTGTTAAGAGACGAAAACGAAGCGTGTATGACGAATGAAGATACGGAAGAACACGAATCATTAATTGGTCAGCATGAAGGGAATCATTCAGAAAACAACCTGCCATTTAGACCTTCTAGAAAATTCAATGACGAAGCAACAGCCAAAATCAGAGAAATTAGCACACAGAAGTCATCTAATATTGAACCAAACTTAAGTAGCAGTAGGGTTAAGACCTTAGATGCAAGTAAAGATTCAGTTCTAGAAGTCCTAGCACAGCCTTTTCTGAAAGCAGATGGAAGTGGGCCGATATATTGGGAAGGCATATTGCTTATTAGACGGCTTGGCGTTGTTGTTCTTAGTGTCATGATCTCTAACGTTGTTATCCGCTTGTATCTATTACAGCTCTGGCTTACATTAAGCCTATTTCATCACGTATGTATACAGCCATTTCTACATATATCTGTTAACATTGCAGAGCTACTATCTTTGATAGTACTCTGTGCTTTGTGTTCAGTTAATTTGTTCTTTGCTCATTATGTTATGGATGGACACCAAATGAATGAAGTGGACCAGTCGATCGCTGTAGTCTTGGAATGGATCATATTCATTGCCGCTATTGCTATACCTGTATGCATATCGGCTATCTTCGCTTTAGGAACATTGATCCGAATTATCTTTACATTGTATTTCATTATAAAGAGATTGCTACAAAAACTTTGTCCAGATATCGAAAACAAGGAACTGCAAAGCCCTATGCTAGGTTGAAACAAGAATGATACTTCAAACATCCACTTCGACATATAACTTAAATTATATGAAGTTTTTCGGTTCTTTCGTGATGCTTTTTTGCAACAAGTGTTCTTTGTTGTTTGAGAATCATTTTAGATAACTTATAAACATTTTTCCTAACCACAGTTGTTTTAGTGAAACACATTAACGTTCTTCGTTGAATCTGCGTCTTTCTTGATATCTACATTTTAGGAGTTCTCACTCTTATGCAATTAACGAAGATTATAAATGTGAAACAATATTATGGTTAGCTTTAATGTTAATGTGTTGAAGGATTATGACATTAGAAGGTTAAAAACAGGACTAGTATTAGAATGCATTGCATGAGTCTCACTTGGTAAACCTGTTGGCAGACAGCAACAACCCTACAGCTGTTTGCTCAGATAATCTTTTAGCAAAAAAATTACCAGCGACTTCCACTTCTTGGAGCCCAAATCAGATTGCAGAACAGAAAAATCTGCTACTATAATTGGCCTGACATCTTCCCCCATTTTCCTCACTTCCGTCCCAGGAATGAGATTACGGGGCATCAGCAATTCAATGCGCAAATTTGTAAAAAATGTCCCGATCAGCTAAAGTCGTATCTTCATGAAGTCCATTCTTTATTTCCGATTCCTCGCAGAATTGAAAATACAGAATTGGGTGATTCATTCAAAGAGTAGAGACAAGTAAAAGTTCTTTGAATTGTGTTTATAAAATTGCATTGTAACCAGGTTTTTAGGCTAAGGCTTTAGCCCCGGGGCTCTCATAATGTCCAATCGAGACCCTGAGAATTTGAGAAGCCTGTAAAACTACGAACTACTTAGTCTACATAAACACAGTAAAGAAACCTCAGAAGTTTGAAGTTTGTTATTAAATTGGAGAATATTTGTATAAACGACGTAAATGGAACCTTTTTCTATCCTATTTTCAACCTGTCTAGATAGCCTAAATAGTTGTTATTTATTTTGCAATTGTTATTTAGATGAAAAAAATGACATTTTGATTAATATGGCTTGGATTTTTGTGTACAGTTGAGGCAAATTTTAAGAAACCTTAACGGGTAGAGTTGAAAGTTAAGAAACTTTTAATGTGTTTGTATTGTAAATTTTAAGTCACATTTTCTAATTTTCAGGTGCAAAAGCTGTTTGGGTTCTTTAACCAGTAAAATAATTTTTACGGCGTGGCAAATAGGTTGCCTGGACGTCTTGTTTGAGAGGGTAAATAGACTGAGAAAGGCAATTTTAAGATACTTGAAAAACAATGTTTGATAGAAAATTAGAAACAAAGCGAAAAAATATGTCTCACATAAATCCATTATGTTGTTCAGCAAAATCTCATTTACGTTTACAACTTTGATACAGCCGACCTCGAGAAGTGCAAATCCACCTTGCATTCCTGTAAAAGAATTTTCACGATTCAAAGTCGATTAAAAAGATTGAAAAATATTTCCAAAAGTATGGTAAACCTCATCAGGTTAAGGAAAAAGACCAAATAACTTACCCAAAATGAAAACTCCTGACAACATAAGCAGGAGGGTATCAGCTGAACCAACCAATACATTCTGCTGCGTTGTGACTGCACTCAAGTCTGCACTAAGAGTGCCTAGCGTGACGTTTGCACTCATCTTGTTGATAAAAGCAAACAACAATTCATTCAATAAGGAAGAAACGTTTTGCTCTAAACTTCCAGGTTTAAAAGAAACTCGTCTGAAAACGATTTACAAATCCAAAACGAATCAAACCGAAGTTCGTTAGATTGAATTCGAATGCTGACGCAAGGCACGATCAGAACGAGGTCACGTGACATTCGTGACCTCGTTCGATGAGCAGCAATTCTCAATGAAAAATAAAAATACGGAGAATTTAATGTTAAATTTTTCTTTAAATTAGAAAAGTTCTCACAGCAAATTTCGAAAATTCTGCAGTTCCACAAATTTTTCACAGTATCTTCAAATAAGATTTTCCATCCCTTTTCTAACGTTTTTGGACCGATTTTCCTGGATTTGGCTTAAATAACTCCCGTGATAGGTGGAAAATATTTTCGAGCCCGAAATTGTTCCTCATCGCAGGTTCAGATGTAGCTAGTACCGTAAATCTTCGAATTGGCCCCCCTCGAATAAGCCGTCCCCTCGAATTAGAGCGTGAAATTGTTAATTAGCTTCCCCCTCGAACAAGCCCCAACCCCTGACATGTTGGTGTTAGGCTTTTGCGTCCATATTAGTACTTTAACGAAATATGACAGAAAAGTGTATTCTTTTAGTCGATGTTTAATTACACTGTTGTGAATAATTTTATAAGTCCCCCTTCGTTTAAGCCCCCACCTCGAATAAGCCCCCGTCAAAATAATGAAAAACAATCAAGCCCCAAGGTGGCTTATTCGAGGATTGACGGTAAATGTAGTTCTCAAGTTGACTTCTGAAATACACCTTTAGCAGTAAATTTCGCGCTTCGCGCCAGAATTAATAGAATTAACTAGACCCAGACTCTTGAAGAGGATAGATCTGTCGGCCGACGAAATCTAGACTTATTACCTGAGTCGCAGTTATTGCTACGACTCATCAACTTACAGTAGGAAAACTGGCCTGAATTCGCTTCCTCGATTCCATTCTGCTGTACAGTGAAAACGTGGCGACTGGGGGATCACATTTTCAGAAAATAAACGGCCAATGGCACGTGATTGAACGAAATGGCTGAATAAGCCAAGCAGAATGTGGAAAATGAAATGCTGTTCTCTTGTTGGTAATCCAGAAAGTTGGGGTGGCGGACCATTTTTCCAACATTTGTTCATGAGTCCCAGGTTTAAGCGATTTCATTTTAACAAGTCTAGATGAAATGTTTTTAACGTTTTTAACGCTGACAGCTTTTAACTTAAACGCGGTGGGGAAAGATTATTTGAATGTTTTAATAACGCTTTCATAATTTTGAGTAACATTTCGATGATAACCTTATGATAACATTTCAATAATTACGAACAACAAGTACTAAACTAAAAAATTTAAGGGTTATTTAAAATCATTATCGAATTCTATTAGCCGCCGATTGAGCCAGCTTTGCAAGTAATTACAGTTTTTACTTAGTGCCTGAAATTGCTTGCGTATGAATTATAAATATTAATACTATATATTTTAAGATATATAGAACTGTAATTTAAATGAAGCTATAGTGACGTCCAACTAAAACCAAGCGGAAAAACGACAATTTAGAGGCCTTGCTTTTTGTGCTTATAAGTTCAACTAATAATGTCAGGACTTAGTTTCCAACAGTTTGTTGGTTGTTGCTTAGTGTCATTGACTGGAGCTGAAGTTTTGGGATTCTGTTGCTGCAGTAGCTTACCCTGGGTAGCAGTAGTTAAAAGTGATGTTTCCACAGGAAATAATTGTTGCTGAGTTTCCTGAAATTAGGTTAAAGATATAATAGCTTTGACACCCTTTTGATAACCCTTTATCAGTCATTTTAAATAAATTGCTTCTCTCAAAAACATTTTGCTTTAGTCTTAAACAATAAGTCCAATGTTGTAATGGAATGAGAATACCGCAATTGTAGAGCAAGTTCAATATGACCATGAATGCTTTGAATAAACCTGGTTTTTAGGAGATATTAATTGAATGTGTGCATCTCAAAGCATTGATTTCAACGAGCATGTGCTGATTAAACTATCAATAATTTATTCCAAACTTAAATCAAAAGCAATTCAAGTCTAAAAGTACTCTTGGATTATGTTACCCATGTCTAGAGATTCTTCACGAAAAGCAGACCCATATGTAGGGACATTGTCGCTGAAAAGGGGACCCAATGCGGCGGACCGTCTAGTTTATTGAACAATTGAAGTAACCCCTCCCCCTCCCGCGGAACTAGCTGCCTTGATTACATATTAATCACAAAATAATCAAATCAATATCTTAATTAATGCCAACAATAGCAGTTAATTTATGTCATAACGATTTATGACGTCATGTTTTGAGAAATTCTCTAAACTCAACAAAATATGACTTGGTATACATCAAATCAAAGAGGCATCAAGACAGTGGCGTGGTGGCTCCACATCGGCTGGAGGGGCACAAACCTTTTTGGCGCCCCCTATAAAAATTCGCTGTTTGTACAATTCAATTCAATTAACTTTTTAAATATAAGGCAAAAGGCAAAAATGCAAACCCGATAAAGAACTTTTAACTTTTATTACTAATGGTAAGATGTCTTAATGCAAGAATTCAATTAGAACATTCAGTTCAGCGTTCAAAGAAGTGCTTTCGACAGTTCTTGAGAACCATGCCCGAAAGTGTCAATTTATTCACCATAATCAAGGGACAATAAAATACCATAAAATAGCCATTACCATTTACCATAAAATAGGCGCCCCTTTGGGGCGCTGCTATGCCAAGTGGGTTTATTATAACATTTTTTTCAATACTTAATAACATAATATCAGATCAAGGCGCCCCTTGGGAGCGCTGGTATGGCAAGTGGATTATTGTCGCTCACGTGTGTTTCCAAAGAGCTTTTGGCGCCCCTTTGAAGAGTTGGAGCGCCTTCGGCGCCCCCTGATTTTCCGTCGCTGGGGGGGCAAGTGCCCCCTCTGCCCCCCCCGGCCACCACGCCACTGCATCAAGATTTGGGCGGTTTGTTTTTCCAAGATGTTATCATCGACAAACGAGTATTGAGCCAATGACAACAATACAAATAAGAAAACGATTTTGCAATAGGATATGAGTACCACGATGGTAGAGCAAGTTGAATATCACCATGAATGCTTTGAATATACTTTAGATTTTTAGAGAAATTAAGTGAATGTGTGTATCTCAAAGCATTGATTTCAATCAGCATGTGCATGATTAAATTATTAATTATTTATTACAAACTGTAATAAAAATGCATCATAAAAATCATTGTCTAGTTTTCCGCTCAGAATGTCAGTAAGTTGGAATGAGTTTTCGTCCTCTGCTACAGTGCACGGAATAAGATTCATAAACAAAGAAAGTTCTCTTAAAAGAAGAATAATATGGGGCATTTTGGTCCTGCTATCAACTGGATTTTTGTCTTGGCAAGTGTACCAAACAATTTCTAGATTCTTTCAGTTCAAAGTCAACACAGTAGTGCATTTGACAAACGACGGCAAAACGAAATTTCCAGCCATTACAATATGCAATGCAAATACTTTGCGAAAGAGCAAACTCAACGAGCCGCGTTACAAAAACAATTCGAAGGTTAAAGAGTTAATGGAATTATCAAGAGAGGCGTTTTTTAGCGGAAACTTCACTGCGCAGAGAAAGAACAACTCATCTGAGTCCAGCTTGTCAGGGACAGAGCTCCGATTTTTACTTTCGGAATGTGGCCATAATATTAAGTGGCTCGACGAAGGAGGAATGTTGGGAAATTGCAGGGCAGCGACTTATGGGCAATGCAACTCATCAGACTTTGTAAAACTCGTGACATATAATGGCAATTGTTTCACGCTTAACTGGGATTCACGAGCCAATAGGGGTTTCTTTGCATCAGCGTCAGGAAGATTTTCATCAGTGAGCCTACAGCTATCAATACAGGTGAGTAAATGCATTTTGGTTTTTTTATTAGCAACTTGACTTAGGGCCAGCCTTCGATGTTACCGAAAAGATATTTAGTTGCTTGCCCCTGATAGTCATCATCCACATTCTGTCTCGTACTTTTTACACAACATTGTTAAGAACCGCTTTGTCAAGCCATTGATGTTCTTATCCATCAACTGTATCAACCACTTCTCTTTTCTACTTTTCTTACCTCCTGAATGATCTCATCCATTAGCAGAGGTTCCAAAGGCAGGACCCCTGGGGTACCCAAATTCGATTGTTTTCAATGTATCAGACATCGAGAAAGCTCGCTTGTTTGAGCAACATAACGTTTGAATCATGTCTGATGGGTCCGTAGGCCCGCTGATAGTGGTTAAAAATAAGGCTGTACCTATATGTTGTTGTTATGTTTCGTCTTTTCTTAACGAAACTTATACAACAGGTGGATGAGTATACATTGGCACTTGGTAGCGCACCGTCAGCTGGAATAAAGGTATTGGTTCATGATCAGCTGGATCCTCCGTTTGCTGACACACATGGAATTCTTATTGGGCCTGGAGTACACGCTTCGATTGCAATCAAGAAAACAAAGGTATTCTGCTTGTTGTAAGTTTGGTACATGCACAGTGAAAATTTCACGGGATTTGCCGTAAGATAAGATCTCAGCGCCGTATTCACCTTCTCGAAGAAAGGCTGCGATTATGAAAGTTTTCAGAGTTTAATAGGTAAAAAATGACAAATATGAAAAATTGCAAAATTGCTTTGGTATTAGAAATGTATAGATTATATACTTATTGTTTAGGTATTGTTCCACATTTCGCGCAAATCCGAACGCATGCTTATACTTTCATACAAGCTTTCGCCATATTGCAGAAAGGATCTGCCTAACTCTGCTGAAAGGTTGCTCATCTCTTTTCTTAACCTCTAACCAACTCTAAATGATCCACATCGGCAGTAGCCAAGGTAGCCCAGGAGTTGCCTTTGAGTTATCCACAGATTGGATGGCTGAGTCGAACTGCCGTGCGAGGAGGTCAAATAAAATTACCCCATTCCGGGATTTGAACTGGGGCCTCTCGCTAGGCTGGGCGGAACGGTAACTTATACCAACAAATGGAAAATTTGTTACATTATTTAAAAGGGTTGAACCGACTGGAGATGCCTAATTCCTGAAATATAATACCAAAAAATGAAAATGGCATTGTTTGCAAAACATAACTGTTTTCTCCTTATTCAGATTGAAAGCATGAAACAACCGTACGAATCAAAATGCAGAGACGAGAAATTTGGTGGATGGATTCCTTACTCACGACTTGCTTGCCTCAGAATGTGTGAGGAAAACTTTGTAATTAAGACGTGCAAGTGTAAACCGCCTATTGGTACAATAGTTGAACGTGAGTAGCCTTAATTCCTTTCATCAAACTGGAATGTATTTCTAGAATATGTGCAATGAAGTTACATGTAAGCCCTGGCCAAACGATCAAATGTTATATGGTCAACACGTGAAATTTGCTTGTCAAGCAATATTTGATCGTTTCAAGCAATGTTTGAATGTTTGGCCACGTTGCAACATACGTCGCCGAGGATAAATCATGTACTCAATTTTTTGTCAGCTATAAATCAAACAGGAGACGTCAAGTAAAACAGGGGGCAGCATAGTTTAGCCGGGGTCTACCTCAACCCAGTTAGTTGGTTCTGAGGAAAAAGCATTCTTTAACAAACTTTTAGGACATCTATGTGTATCCTGTCAGCTGACTGGTGTCCCACACCAGTAAATAAATACCAGTTGAGCTTCACATTTATCATTGGTGCACTTCTAAGTATCTATTCCGTCATAGTAGATTTTTCGGCCTGTCCAACACTTATGAATCATTATTTTATTTGCAGACACAATGGCAGGAAGGGCCTTTTATTTACATTTCAGTGGAAAAATATAATTTGATTACCGATTATATTAATATGATGTTGGGACCACTATCTGGCGGCTACAGTATCTTATCAATGCCCTCAAAGTAGTTCCTAATATCGAGTCCATTTTGATATGACATTGGCTAACTGAATTAGCCGAAGGGAAGTAAGAAGAAGTAGCATTTAGTATATTAAATGATTTTTCCGCGTTTTACCGCAAATATTGAAGCTGTTTAATTACTTTCTAGGCTACGATGTACCATATTGTAACGCCGCACAGACGTTTACTTGTGCAATTCATGCAGTAACAAGTATTTATGAATCTTTTATTAACATGTCAATTAATCTTAGCCTATTTCTCATGCTACCTTTTGCAGTCACCGGTTTTGATACAGCTTTGTCTTATGTAAAGCTACTGTAAAGTTGTGGGTCTACCTAATAAACCTAAGTTAACAACGGGCTAAGAACGTTTCAACAACCAAAAAAGGACCTGCCTAATAGAGTAATTATTATGAGAAAGATACTAAGGGTGGGCTGACAAGCGGGGAAAAGAAAGGGCGGGTAAGAGTAGATAGTATCACGGATATTAAACGACGAAGAGCGCATTACAATGTTATAAGACAATAAGGAAAAATTAATAAACAACTGGCAATCCAAAAAGAAAATAACAAGGAAAATAACCATGAAAATATAACATATGCTTATAGTACAAAAACATAAATAAATATACAAAAAACACCCACACCCACACACGCACACCAAGCAGGAAGGAAGATCAAGAATCCGAAGATAAAGACTGGTTATTTGTTTTGATTTTCTAGCATTATTCCCAGCGCAGAAAAATGAATGTGACTGTCCTTTTGCATGTCAATCAACTGAATATACGACCAGAATTTCACATGGTCCTTATCCGACGGAGCCACTGGGAAGAGCCCAAGCAAATATTGATTTGAAAATGATGAACAAGAATATAACTGAAGAAAATATTCAAGAGAGGCTGAAATTCTACAAGTAACAAAATATCATTATCATACTTTGATATCTTTTAAAGTACGTTTTATTTAGTAACGAGTCTGTTCGTTAGAAAGCGGTGAAGGTCGTTTGTGGTAATTCGAAAAAGAGAAAGATATTTTTTGAGTTGCTGTCATGTAACGTCAGCGAAATGACGGGGTATGCTTGTCAAGTAGATCAGAATCGTTATTGTCTCCAATGATGCGAGAGGCGGCGGTTCGATTTATTCCCCGGCACATTCGGTGCAGTCCTCGAGGAAGTGATGTCCAGTTTCTGCCACTGTTGTCTTCGCGAAAGACGGAAGACGCATGGTATTTGCTTGCTTCTGGCCTCTCGCTAATCACCACACGAGTTTCCGTATTTAAAAAATGTCTAAAATGCAGTAACGCCCAATCTTAGACGCACTTCATTTCGAATATTTTATGACGGAGCATACCCTAGGTCCACGCAGAGGGCTTTACATTTTTAACTTACCTCTGGAGGGAGGAAGCATTGTTTTGTCATTTGCCAGTTGTTATCACTGGTGTCAAATCCTTAAAATAAACTGCAGGGCCAAGCATTGCCAGTAAATATATTCATCAGTCATATCTAGTTATGTTTCTTTTTGCGCTTTTGTCCTTTCTCCATGTTAAATATAAAATTACAAAGCAAGGATTTCACGAAGCTTTATCAATTATATAAATTCATATATGCTTAACTTAAATAGAATGCATTACCAGATTTCAATTTCATTTTAGAAACAACATGATATTATTGGGTTTTTACTACGAGAAGCTCGATTACCTCACGATGAAGCAAATTCCTGAATCTGAATTTTTTGGCCTAATCGGTGAGTAACGAATCAAAAATGTTCATGTTTCTTTTATATCTCAGCAGCAATGTATAGAAATAACAAGGTAGACAGCTAAGCTGATCTGCTATAGTTGACTTGCATGCAGAACCTCATGTTTAACCTTAAAAGTTCATCATCTTTAAAATGCTGCCAGTGCCTCTCAACAATAGAGGCAGAAAAGATGACGGCCGTTTTTGTAAGCCCCTTGCTCTTATTAAGGTTTTCCGAAGGGAATTCTGTGAATAATTTATCTAGTTACGAGAATTCAACGAAATCAACGCGTTTGTGCTTAGATGCAGTAACAAGGGAAATTATTTTCAGAACCCTTTTAAAAAATCCTTAATAAAGAAAAAACGACAGGAGACCTCTGGCCTGTGTCTTGTATTAAATTCAATTCAATTTCATTTGTAAAATACATCAAATTTAATACAAGGTCTAAAACATAGCCACTTTATTGTAATGTCCGAAGGACAATAATCACCATCACCATCATCATCATCGTCATCATCATCATCATCATCATCGTCGTCACCAACATCATCATCAAAACAACATCATCACCATCTTCGTCCGCCCAACAATCATCATCATTATGTCATTCTCAGTATTATCACCAATATCGTCATCATCATCATTATCAGGATCATGATCATGATCATGATCATCATCATCATCATCATCATTGATAACCATTATGATAAGAGCGACTAAAAATTGTTTTGTCCATGTTGCCACTCTCTCTAATCAAATTTTGGATGAACCTCTGCGTTCTGTCACTTTCCTAATTCAAATAATATTTAGATAGACAGCCAACCGAAAATAAGGTATTTGGAGGGCAAGCGAGTCACAACTGATTTGAAAAAATTTGATCAATAAGTTACTCTGATTTTCCCTCAGTAATATCCAACTAAAATATAAGAATTAAAATCTGAAAGAATCAAAAATCCAAAAAAGGTCATAATAGGACATCTAAACATAAACTCTAACCCCAATAAATTGGATGCAGTAGCAGACATAATAAAAACCAACATTGATATTTTCCTAATATCAGAAACAAAGATTGATGATTCTTTTCCTACAAATCAAATTCTTATAGATGGACTAAACAGGCCCTTTCGCAGAGAGAGAAAATTTGGAGCTGGTAGTTTACTTTTGTATGTAAATGAAAACATTCCTGCTAAGGTACTACAAATCAAAACATACCTCATGATGTTGAAGCCATTTGTGCTAAGTTAATCTAAGAAAGCAAAAATGGCTTCTTATTGGTATCTACCATCCTCCAAACCAAAATGATAATTATTTTTTAGAAGAACTAGGAAAATTATTAGATAACCATTCGCAAAGATTTGAAAGAGTTATCATGCTTGGAGATTTCAAAATGGAACCCAAATGTCTCCAAATGGTCACCTTTCTCAATGACTATGATTTATATAATCTAGTCAAAGATCCAACCTTCTTTAAAAGTGACCCTCCGAAATGTTATGATCTAATCCTATCAAATAAACAACACACAACCCAGTTTCATTAACACAAGTACGTCGGAAACGGGCTTATCAGATCATCATAAATTAACCTACATCATACTTAAAACAGACTTTATTAAGGCAGAACGTAACATACAGGAACTACAAACACAAAAACGCTGAAGATTTTAATGAAGATCTTCAGCAACAAATGTCTACAACAGCTGGAGTTGATGACTCCTACGATATCTTCAATGACACACTTACTCAAGTCCTAAATAAACATGCTCCCCTGAAACAAAAACTAAACAAAAACTATGAACAAAGAAATACGTAAATTAATAATGCTAAGATCGAAAGCAAAAAACACCTTCTACAGAAACAGGACTGAAATCAACAGACAGAACTATACGAAAATAAGGAACAAATTTGTTAAGCTGATCAGGAAGACTAAAAAGATTCTTCAGAAATCTTAACGTCAATTTTGTTAAAAAAAGCAAGAAATTCTGGAAAACGATCAACCCAATGTTAAACGACAAAAGTGTAAGTCAAAATAAAATCATCATAGTAGAATAGAAGATGATAAAATAATATCAGACAACAAAGAGGTAGCTCAAAACTTAAATGACTATTTCATAAATATTGCAAAAAGCCTAAACATCAACGAAACCAGTTTTAATACTAACGCTAACTCTGATAATAACCACAAAACCTCGTTGTCAGATGATATAACATACTTTGACAATCATTCTAGTATTATAAGAATCAAACAACATTTCAAAGCAAGTCATAACTTCGATTTCAAAGACATTAATGCGCAAGACATTGAAGATGTCATCAATAACCTCAAAACTGATAAGGCCACAGGGGCCGATAATATTCCTTCGAAAATCTTAAAATCAGCAATATATACCATAAATGAACCACTTGCTAATATCTTTAACAAATCAATTTCCAACAAAGATTTCCCCTCAAATATGAAAATGGCTAACGTATCCCCGATTTTCATAAAGGAAGATAATACAGACAAAAAGAACTAAAGCCCAATTAGTGTATTACCTTCACTATCAAAAATCTCTGAAAAAATAATGTTCAAGCAGATGTATAACTATATGAAAGCCAAACTATTCCCGTTACTTTGTGGATTTAGAGAAGGTTACAGTACACAACATGCGCTTTTGCGCCTCATTTAAGATCTAAAAAAGAACTCAGACAACAAAAAATTGAAAATGAGCTTCAGTTTGCAAATTAAGAATAGCTTTAAGTTGAAGTTCAAAAATGAAAGACTCATACTTAGACCAAGACTAACACAGGCTAACATTAATGTTAAGATGGAGTTCAAGAATTACTAACACTAAAATAAAGATTAACATTAAGATTAAGATTAAGATTAAGATTAAAATTAAGATTCAGATTCTGATTGAGATTAACATTTACATAAAGATTGAGGTTAAGATTCCAATTCAGGTAGAAGTTAAGATTAAGATTCCATTCAAGTTGAAGACTAAGATTAAGACTAGACTAACATTAAGATTAAGATTAAGATTTAGATTAACAGCAAATATAGCCACGTCAATGCACAGTGCCATTTAGGTGGAAGTTGTTATTGGCGGATTTCATGGGAGGCGGTTGTCCTCATGAGGCGATGGTCTTACACGGGTTCGTATTATTGCATTTCGGGTGGGTTGGGTGGATTTTTTTGCCTCCACCAGAGTTGACTAGACTTGATAGCGATTGAAGAGAGGAATTTTGATCAACGCAATGAAGAACGCTTGAATGCAGTGTCATTTATTTATAAGACAGCTCTTAATCATCAGATAAGTCATTGTAATGAATTGCACCAAATTGCCCGATTCTTCCTTCAGATTTGTGACACCCAAATATTGAATTTTTGTCCAGATTTTAATTCACAGACCCAAAATATTGATTTAGCGTAAGTTGTATAATAAACAAAACGGTAACTAAATTAAAATAATATACGATAATACGATAAGACGATAAACCATAATAAAATTCTAAGGTGCCAAAACTAAAAAAAAAAACAATAGATTTTTTGACCGAAAGGTTCATCAATTATGCCTCAACAATAACGAAATACTATGTACACGTAACTAAGTTTGGATTCTCAAAAATACTTTCACGTTTCTATTACCGAATGCTCAAACGACCTATTGGACTCAAGGACAAAAAGTTGACTTTTCGAGACCAAAAGTTGAAAAGCGAAGAAAAGGAGATGGTGATGGAAAATCTGATAAAATAATTCCGCAAATCGAAGATTACAACGAGAACTGCCTTTTCTCGTGTGTTTTCGGAAGAGGTGAGGTGGTGATGAATACTGGCATAAGAGGTTATAAACCGCTATTTGGTTGCTGAAGGCGCAAATAGAGAAGAATACAATTTGTACACATTCAAAGCACCTTGTGAAGAGTGTGAGCTTGGTACACAAGAACATGGTGGAAGAGGAGAAAAGGCAGAATTAGAGCAATACCTAACAGTTAACTATGCTAAAGGAAATGGATTTTTGCGAAAAATACAAAGCGATGCTCATTCAAAAACTCGTTCAAAGGAGGCTGGACTTGATGCTATAGCTAAAATATAAGACCCACGTTAATTTGAATGCTGTGAAGACGGAAGTGAACAGGGAAGAAAATATGGGAAAAAGATGCCAAAATTCTTGGGCGAATCAGAAGTTTGTATTTAAAAAATGCAGTCGAGTCTTACTTGAAGAAACATCCTGAGTAAGACTCTAATTTTTTGTAGCTTAAGGTGTCTCTATTCTTTGGTGCGTAATTGCTTTGAATGTAAGAATAAGCGGGAGTCCAAGAAGCAGAGTCTTTGAATAAGCGAGGGTTGAAATTTCACCTAGAAAAACTGTTAACGAGCTATTATTAATCGAACTCAAGAAAAACCCAAGACAATATCAGCGTGGTTGTATATAAAAAACGTTGCATAAAATAAAGTTTTACATAATCCTCATTAGAATGGCATAGTTAGTGTGTAAACTCTTGAGCAACATTAAGTCAGTGGAGGTCTTAACCAGAAAAGGGAGTTGCAACATTTTCAAAAAATAACAAATGATGAATGGAAATTAGAACTTGAAGAAGTTAGAGATGTACCTTCAGTGACAGAGCTTGTTTTTTGCCTGCTTATCATTCTATCGTGAAAATTCAAAAAATTTATTGTACAAATTTATAGAGAAATATGTTAATGATTGATGGAATGGCTCCTGTTCAATGAACTCCCCTTAAAACATAGGGGCCCTATGGGCATGTTCGAAGAACGACTCTGGTTGAATATAGCTATTTCGGATGAAAGATGTTTATCGGTATGCATAACGATGACGATAATGATTATGATGATGATGATAATGGTGGTGGCTATGATGCTATGATGGTGATGTTGATGACCATGATGATCATGATGCTGGTTTGTAGGGGTGATTGTGGTGGTATAGTGGGTGTGGTGGTGCTGGTAGAGGTGGTTGTGGTGCTGAAGGGGTGGTTGTGACGGTGGTGATAGGGATGGTCGTGGAGATGGTTGCAGGGGTGATTGTGGTGGTGGTGTTGTTCCTTTAGATGTTGCCGCAGCCACACCGTCGATGATGGTGATGGTAATCATGATGTTGACAATGATGATGATGATGATGATTATTATTATTATTATTATTATGACCTTTTTCATGGTGAGGATGATAATAATGACTATTTGTTTTGAAAACTGTTTTGAAATTGCCGCTATTTGCCAAAACTCTTTGCTAAATGTTGAGAATGCGTGAAATGTCCTTTAACAAACCAAGATGGCAATTTTCCAGTTTCATGAAGTAAACAAGGATGAGTAAATAATTGCTATTATGAATAATGCAATCAAGCTTGGGTGAGAAGAACAATTGTTACATGAACCCAGATTGACAAAAATTGAACAGAACAAATTGAACAGATTGAACAACTTACCGCAAATTGCACATCAATGGCCAAGACAATGGCACTAATGGCATTCTTGAGTCGATTTCTATGGTTACACATTTTTCATTGTTCAAGTGTTGGTTAGCTAGTGAGTTAGTTAGTTAGTTAGTGACATGCCACCCCACACCAATATGTTCGAATTCTTCGAACATAAAAATGAGCATTTCATAATTTAAAATTTTAATTTACAAAAAAATGAAAAAGCCATCTTTTTGAAAAGCAAATAAAAGGGGGTATTGCGTGCATAAAACTCATGGACACATCCCTTTAGCGTGAAGCTTACAATCAATACACCAAGCAATTCAGACAACATGCAAGCTCACAAAAGAGGATGCAAATTTCAAAATTTAACATGTTCATCGTGGAAACAATCAAACACCATTTTGCAATATGGCATTGCTTTTATCAATTTTTCCTGAAAGTCATCAGGTATATCAGACAAGGGATTCAAGCTTAGATGATGTAGATCAGCATGGTGAGAGATTAATTGATCTGTGAGCTTTTCAATGTATTGTATCTCACTGTCACGGATAGGTATATCATAGTTAATAAGTCTTAATGTCAAGCACTTCAGGGCAAAACAGCCACTCAACATTTTGCCGAATCCTTCCATGATTTTTATGTAGTCTTCAAGTGATTCTATCACAGCATCAAATATGAATGTTTCTAGGTGTTTCCCATTTTCAAGAACAATTGTAAACATATCTTTGTTCAATAGAAATTTTGAAACACTTGTTACATTCAGGCAAATTTGTAGTTGATTTAATCTTGATATACAGTTTTCCAAAAAAGATATCAACCCATCACTATCACATTCATGAAAGAAAACTGTCACTTTCTTCAATTTTTGCATGCCAGATAGTGCAATAAATGCTGAAGTAGAGAGCCCATCACCAAAATAGTTAGTAATTGTAAGAGTCTCAACATTTGGACAATTCTCAACAATGCATTTGGCAATATTTGTATTGGTGTAGCAATGGAGATGATCAAGCTGAGGGCCATAATGTGTGATAATCTTGATAAATGGCTTTTCATCATGCTGTGGGGTTTTATACTCATGAACATAAGATACAAAAAGATCAGAATCAATGTGAGTAATATTGGGACAATTTTGGATAAGCAAATCAGCATCTTCTTCAGAGAACTCAGCCTCTCTTCCTCTGCTGTTAAGACTGCCAATGTTAACCTTTCGTAGATTATAGAAAGCTCCTAATTCAAAGTGTCTTGCCAACAGCTGAATGAAAGGTGGGCTCCAGAATGTATTATGATCATAATACAATGCTAGGGTTGGTTTGTAATTAAGTTCTTCAATTTTAGAACCAACAAACATTTTCTTGAACAATACTTCGGCACTTTTTAACTCATCCATGATGAAAATTCTTGCATCAGCATCAGGCATACCATCAAAATCATCAGTACTCATGGTATACTCTTCAAAATTGCCAACAGTTGTTGAAAGGAATTCAATTGATCTTAAATTAGGAAAGCATGAATCTTTGTCATAAGAGGCATCTGCCATTTCTTTTAATGACAAAAACACATCTCGAACGCCAATATTGATTTTTTCCAGCGACTTTTCATGCTTAATTATTGCCTTGGCAATTGTCTTTCCAATTTCTGTTTTTATCTCTTCAAAATCCCTACGTTGTAAATTTACTGCCAGAGTTTTGATTTGCTTTTGACTCGACAGCAATATTTCAAATACCGCTAGAGGAATATCATCACCATCAAAATAAAAATGTTCGATTTCGTCTGTACAATCTGCAAGATCAACAGCAAATTTGTCATAATTCTTTTGTCTCGCTCCTTCGTCTTTCTCTTCGTAATATTTTTGCCAGCAGCCGCTATAAGCTGTACTTGCATCAATCTTGACACTTTTTAAAGAGTTTGAAGCTACATGTTTCAAATTTTTGCACACTTTTGATGCATTTATGACATCTAACACAGGCAAGAATCTCAAAACACGCGTTACAATCGGATAAGGAAACTCATCAAGGACTGTCGCCATTTTTATGTTCGAAGAATTCGAACATATTGGTGTGGGGTGGCATGTCACTAACTAACTAATAGTGTGGGCCCTTATCAGGGCATTTTTTAACAGTGTAACTACTGGGGAACATTCCCCAGTAGGCCCAATGCCTTCCCCAGTAGTGAGCGCCGAAATCATACAATTTCCCCAGTAGTTTTGGCCCTTGTCAATTCCCACTTATCCACTTGCAAATCAACTGGTAGTAGTGAAAATGTCTTTAATTATCTACGACATGTGTCGGGAAACCCGCGTACCTTTGCGCTGTCCCGCGGCCGCATGTTTATTGTTTATGCTTTGTTTTTAACTTCTTATTGTTCATATAAAATCACCGTAGTAACCATAATCTAACCATGTGTGTTTATTTTTATTTATAGCAACGATTATAATTATTTTACACCTTTTCGATTTTTCTGTAATATGATTGGCTAATCTGTAATGTTGTCATAGGGATTTTCTGTTTGTAATTTTGTAGATTCGTTAGATTTTTGTGAGTTCTTGGTGATCGATGTAGAGATGAGATGCGTTAATTGAGATTTAAAAATATTTACTGAGAAATTAGCGTATTCTTCGTGTTGCACACTTCTAATTAAGAAAAAATCAGTGCGATAAATGAAGATTTATCAAAACATGTATTTTAGGCATTGGCAGTATTAGCAAATATATTGTTTGTTTGAGCTTCGTACAAAATTTCTTGTTTTGAGGCAACTGTGAAAATCATTAAAGTTAAGTATTTTACTTTCGATTATTACGCTTTTAGGCCCTTTTTCTAAATTTTCCCCAGTAGTGAAAATTTCTTAAAAAATGCTCTGGCCCTTATGTCACGAAAATGGCTTTGGCTCAATGGGGATTGTTACAAGCAATTTTTATGCGTTGATGACTCCAGAATGTTGAAAGTGTGAACAAAATCGTGGGTGCCAATTTTGCACGCACGTTAGTCACCTGCTATGAGGTCATCAACTTCGACGGTCAAAACAAAATTTTTTTCGAAATTTTTAAAACTTCTATATACCATTCGATAGGGCTTGAAACACTGAACAATTAATACCTAAACGCCATACCTTTAAAATGAAAGACAAATGAGTTACGATAGTTCAAAGTTCTTAATACTCAGGGGGGGGGGTAAAATCGTAAATTTTAACGTAAATTGTTGCAAAAAAACTAAAAATACGAGCTACTTCAATGTAAAAAATAGATTCATACATCAAAAAGAATCCGACATGCTTTTCTGAATGGCTTAAATGGCTTAAGATGGAATCGAGTGTGAGGTATGGCCTTAATCATACTCCTTTTTTGGTACAATTGATATACGTCAGCATCCAAAGTGAATTTTTGATTGATTTTGTCACCTTATACCGTTTAGTTTGGTTTTGACGATTCACCAGGCTGTAAAGGTAATTTGGATAAAGTCTTCTGTGCAGAAGCTCGTTCTCCATTGAAATGCTGCCATTCGTTAATATTAATCTCGTCAAACAAAACTAAGGTGAAATCCCCATTCATATAGCCTAATAAAATCTAAAATAAGTAACAAAATCTCACACGGGTAACTCCAAAGGGATTATAAAAGTATGTGCTGCCTGCTGGTACATAGTATAGGAAGGAAGTCTTCGCTCGAGGGCTCAGTCATAGTCATCATCACTACCGGTATCTAATTCACTGTAATTTCCATAGCACTCCTCGCCTTCTCCAGTGTTCACGCATTCCATACATTTACACATATCTATGGGAAGGTAACCTATTTTTCCGACATGCTGCACGGGACCTCGTGGCCAGGGTCCGTTGCTGGTACGCAATCACTCAATCCCGTCGTTGCTGTAGGGGACCTCATTGTGAGGCTTGGCCACTGGTACGCAATGTTCCATCCCGTTGTTGCTGCATCGGGACTTAATGGCCAGGCATGGCCACTGGCAAGCACTTGCTCAATCTTGTTGTTGCTACACGGGACTCCAAAGCCAAGTTCTTGCTTCTTTTCTTTCTACCCGTCAAATTATAGGCGTAATTGTGTGATTTTCTCAGCGTTAAACCCTCCGAGTGTCTCGATGTTGCTTTACGGGACTCCTCGACCAAGCACGGTGGCAGATCTCAGTGTGTTTGAAAACACATCAATGATCTCATTGTCAATGCACGGGCATTGTGGCCAAGCATTGCTGCTGGTAAGCATTTACTAAATCCTGTTGTTGCTGCAAAGGACTTGCTCTCCGACGATCTGGTGGTGGTGCCGTTCCTTTAGATGTTGCTGCAGCCACACCGTCAATGATGGTGATGGTAATCATGATGATGATGATGATGATGATGATGATTATTATTATTTTTATTATTATGACCATTTTCGTAGTGAGGATGATGATAATGACGATTTGTTTTGAAAACTGATTTGAAATTGCCGCTATTTGCCAAAACTCTTTGCTAAATGTTGAGAATGCCTGAAATGTCCTTTACTAAACCAAGGTGGCAATTTTCCAGTTTCATTAAGTAAACAAGGATGAGTCATGCAATCAAGCTTGGGTGAGAAGAACAATTGTCACATGACCCCAGATTGACAAAAATTGAACAGAACAAATTGAACAACTAACCGCAAATTGCGCATCAATGGCCGAGACAATGGCACTAATGGCATTCTTGAGTCAATTTCTATTGTTACATGTTTTCCATTGTTAGAGCGTTGGTTAGTTAGTGAGTTAGTTAGTTAGTTAGTGACACGCCACCCCAAACAAATATGTTTGAATTCTTCGAGCATAAAAATGAGCATTTCATAATTTAAAATTTTAATTTACAAAAAAATGAAAAAGCCATCTTTTTGAAAAGCAAATAAAAGAGGGTATTGCGTGCATAAAACTCATGGGCACATCCCTTTAGTGTGAAGCTGACAGTCAATACACCAAGCAATTCAGACAACATGCAAGCTCATACATCTGGTGACAAAACAGGATACAAATTTCAAAATTTAACATATTCATCGTGGAAACGATCAAACAACATTTTGCAATATGGCATTGCTTTTATCAATTTTTTCTGAAATTCATCAGGTATATCAGACAAGGGATTCAAGCTTAGATGATGTAGATCAGCATGGTGAGAGATCAATTGATCTGTGAGTTTTGCAACATATTGTATCTCACTGTCACGGATAGGTATATCATAGTTAATAAGTCTTAATGTCAAGCACTTCAGGGCAAAACAGCCACTCAACATTTTTGTGAATCCTTCCATGATTTCTATGTAGTCTTCAAATGATTCTATCACAGCATCAAATATGAATGTTTCTAGGTCTTTCCCATTCTCTTGAAGAATTGTAAACATATCTTTGTTCAAAAGAAATTTTGAAACACTTGTTACATTCAGACAAATTTGTAGTTGATTTAATCTTGATATACAGTTTTCCAAAAAAGATATCAACCCATCACTATCACATTCATGAAAGAAAACTGTCACTTTCTTCAATTTTTGCATGCCAGATAGTGCAATAAATGCTGAAGTAGAGAGCCCATCACCGAAATAGTTAGTAATTGTTAGAGTCTCAACATTTGGACAATTCTCAACAATGCATTTGGCAATATTTGTGTTGGTGTAGCAATGGAGATGAACAAGCTGAGAGCCATAATGTGTGATAATCTTGATAAATGGCATTTCATCATGCTGTGGGGTTTTGTACTCATGAACATAAGATACAAAAAGATCAGAATCAATGTGAGTAATACAAGGACAATTTTGAATAAGCAAATCAGCATCTTCTTCAGAGAACTCTCCCTTTATTCCTCTATTGTTAAGACTGCCAATGTTGACCTTTCGAAGATTAGAGAAAGCTCCTAGTTCAAAGTGTCTCGTCAACAGCTGAATGAATGGTGGGCTCCAAAATATATTATCATCATAATACAATGCTAGGGTTGGTTTGTAATTAAGTTCTTCAATTTTAGAACCAACAAACATTTTCTTGAACAATACTTCGGCACTTTTTAACTCATCCATGATGAAAATTCTTGCATCAGCATCAGGCATACCATCAAAATCATCAGTACTCATGGTATACTCTTCAAAATTGCCAACAGTTGTTGAAAGGAATTCAATTGATCTTAAATTAGGAAAGCATGAATCTTTGTCATAAGAGGCATCTGCCATTTCTTTTAATGACAAAAACACATCTCGAACGCCAATATTGATTTTTTCCAGCGACTTTTCATGCTTAATTATTGCCTTGGCAATTGTCTTTCCAATTTCTGTTTTTATCTCTTCAAAATCCCTACGTTGTAAATTTACTGCCAGAGTTTTGATTTGCTTTTGACTCGACAGCAATATTTCAAATACCGCTAGAGGAATATCATCACCATCAAAATAAAAATGTTCGATTTCGTCTGTACAATCTGCAAGATCAACAGCAAATTTGTCATAATTCTTTTGTCTCGCTCCTTCGTCTTTCTCTTCGTAATATTTTTGCCAGCAGCCGCTATAAGCTGTACTTGCATCAATCTTGACTCTTTTTAAAGAGTATGAAGCAACATGTTTCCAATTTTTGCACACTTTTGATACATTTATGACATCTAACACAGGCAATAATCTCAAAACACGCGTTACAATCGGATAAGGAAATTCATCAAGGACCGTCGCCATTTTTATGTTCGAAGAATTCGAACATATTGGTGTGGGGTGGCATGTCACTAACTAACTAATAGTGTGGGCCCTTATCAGGGCATTTTTTAACAGTGTAACTACTGGGGAACATTCCCCAGTAGGCCCAATGCCTTCCCCAGTAGTGAGCGCCGAAATCATACAATTTCCCCAGTAGTTTTGGCCCTTGTCAATTCCCACTTATCCACTTGCAAATCAACTGGTAGTAGTGAAAATGTCTTTAATTATCTACGACATGTATTTTAGGCATTGGCAGTATTAGCAAATATATTGTTTGTTTGAGCTTCGTACAAAATTTCTTGTTTTGAGGCAACTGTGAAAATCATTAAAGTTAAGTATTTTACTTTCGATTATTACGCTTTTAGGCCCTTTTTCTAAATTTTCCCCAGTAGTGAAAATTTCTTAAAAAATGCTCTGGCCCTTATGTCACGAAAATGGCTTTGGCTCAATGGGGATTGTTACAAGCAATTTTTATGCGTTGATGACTCCAGAATGTTGAAAGTGTGAACAAAATCGTGGGTGCCAATTTTGCACGCACGTTAGTCACCTGCTATGAGGTCATCAACTTCGACGGTCAAAACAAAATTTTTTTCGAAATTTTTAAAACTTCTATATACCATTCGATAGGGCTTGAAACACTGAACAATTAATACCTAAACGCCATACCTTTAAAATGAAAGACAAATGAGTTACGATAGTTCAAAGTTCTTAATACTCAGGGGGTAAAATCGTAAATTTTAACGTAAATTGTTGCAAAAAAACTAAAAATACGAGCTACTTCAATGTAAAAAATAGATTCATACATCAAAAAGAATCCGACATGCTTTTCTGAATGGCTTAAATGGCTTAAGATGGAATCGAGTGTGAGGTATGGCCTTAATCATACTCCTTTTTTGGTACAATTGATATACGTCAGCATCCAAAGTGAATTTTTGATTGATTTTGTCACCTTATACCGTTTAGTTTGGTTTTGACGATTCACCAGGCTGTAAAGGTAATTTGGATAAAGTCTTCTGTGCAGAAGCTCGTTCTCCATTGAAATGCTGCCATTCGTTAATATTAATCTCGTCAAACAAAACTAAGGTGAAATCCCCATTCATATAGCCTAATAAAATCTAAAATAAGTAACAAAATCTCACACGGGTAACTCCAAAGGGATTATAAAAGTATGTGCTGCCTGCTGGTACATAGTATAGGAAGGAAGTCTTCGCTCGAGGGCTCAGTCATAGTCATCATCACTACCGGTATCTAATTCACTGTCATTTCCATAGCACTCCTCGCCTTCTCCAGTGTTCACGCATTCCATACATTTACACATATCTATGGGAAGGTAACCTATTTTTCCGACATGCTGCACGGGACCTCGTGGCCAGGGTCCGTTGCTGGTACGCAATCACTCAATCCCGTCGTTGCTGTAGGGGACCTCATTGTGAGGCTTGGCCACTGGTACGCAATGTTCCATCCGTTGTTGCTGCACGGGACTTAATGGCCAGGCATGGCCACTGGCAAGCTTGCTCAATCTTGTTGTTGCTACACGGGACTCCAAAGCCAAGTTCTTGCTTCTTTTTCTTTCTACCCGTCAAATTATAGGCGTAATTCGTGTGATTTTCTCAGCGTTAAACCCCTCCTAGTGTCTCGATGTTGCTTTACGGGACTCCTCGACCAAGCACGGTGGCAGATCTCAGTGTGTTTGAAAACACATCAATGATCTCATTGTCAATGCACGGGGCATTGTGGCCAAGCATTGCTGCTGGTAAGCATTTACTAAATCCTGTTGTTGCTGCAAAGGACTTGCTCTCCGACGATCTGGTGGTGGTGCCGTTCCTTTAGATGTTGCTGCAGCCACACCGTCAATGATGGTGATGGTAATCATGATGATGATGATGATGATGATGATGATTATTATTATTTTTATTATTATGACCATTTTCGTAGTGAGGATGATGATAATGACGATTTGTTTTGAAAACTGATTTGAAATTGCCGCTATTTGCCAAAACTCTTTGCTAAATGTTGAGAATGCCTGAAATGTCCTTTACTAAACCAAGGTGGCAATTTTCCAGTTTCATTAAGTAAACAAGGATGAGTCATGCAATCAAGCTTGGGTGAGAAGAACAATTGTCACATGACCCCAGATTGACAAAAATTGAACAGAACAAATTGAACAACTAACCGCAAATTGCGCATCAATGGCCGAGACAATGGCACTAATGGCATTCTTGAGTCAATTTCTATTGTTACATGTTTTCCATTGTTAGAGCGTTGGTTAGTTAGTGAGTTAGTTAGTTAGTTAGTGACACGCCACCCCAAACAAATATGTTTGAATTCTTCGAGCATAAAAATGAGCATTTCATAATTTAAAATTTTAATTTACAAAAAATGAAAAGCCATCTTTTTGAAAAGCAAATAAAAGAGGGTATTAGTGCATAAAACTCATGGGCACATCCCTTTAGTGTGAAGCTGACAGTCAATACACCAAGCAATTCAGACAACATGCAAGCTCATACATCTGGTGACAAAACAGGATACAAATTTCAAAATTTAACATATTCATCGTGGAAACGATCAAACAACATTTTGCAATATGGCATTGCTTTTATCAATTTTTTCTGAAATTCATCAGGTATATCAGACAAGGGATTCAAGCTTAGATGATGTAGATCAGCATGGTGAGAGATCAATTGATCTGTGAGTTTTGCAACATATTGTATCTCACTGTCGCGGATAGGTATATCATAGTTAATAAGTCTTAGTGTCAAGCACTTCAGGGCAAAACAGCCACTCAACATTTTGATGAATCCATCCATGATTTGTATGTATTCTTCAAATGATTCTATCACTGCATCAAATATGAATGTTTCTAGGTGTTTCCCATTTTCAAGAACAATTGTAAACATATCTTTGTTCAAAAGAAATTTTGAAACACTTGTTACATTCAGACAAATTTGTAGTTGATTTAATCTTGATATACAGTTTTCCAAAAAAGATATCAACCCATCACTATCACATTCATGAAAGAAAACTGTCACTTTCTTCAATTTTTGCATGCCAGATAGTGCAATAAATGCTGAAGTAGAGAGCCCATCACCGAAATAGTTAGTAATTGTTAGAGTCTCAACATTTGGACAATTCTCAACAATGCATTTGGCAATATTTGTGTTGGTGTAGCAATGGAGATGAACAAGCTGAGAGCCATAATGTGTGATAATCTTGATAAATGGCATTTCATCATGCTGTGGGGTTTTGTACTCATGAACATAAGATACAAAAAGATCAGAATCAATGTGAGTAATACAAGGACAATTTTGAATAAGCAAATCAGCATCTTCTTCAGAGAACTCTCCCTTTATTCCTCTATTGTTAAGACTGCCAATGTTGACCTTTCGAAGATTAGAGAAAGCTCCTAGTTCAAAGTGTCTCGTCAACAGCTGAATGAATGGTGGGCTCCAAAATATATTATCATCATAATACAATCCTAGGGTTGGTTTGTAATTAAGTTCTTCAATTTTAGAACCAACAAACATTTTCTTGAACAATACTTCGGCACTTTTTAACTCATCCATGATGAAAATTCTTGCATCAGCATCAGGCATACCATCAAAATCATCAGTACTCATGGTATAGGGTCTACCGGGGTAAGTTGGGTAGCCGGGGTAAGTTGGGTAATACAACTATTTTGAATAATAATCAGCCAAGGGCCTCGATATGAAGCATTATTCGGTTTTATCATACATGAGGTACCTAGGGCACTGTGAAAAAACAATGGTTTCCATGGTTAATGGTAAACATGCCATGTGGAAGCGATTTGAGCATGTTGATGAAGAAGACTGGTTTTGATGGCTGAAAAGTTATTTTTTGATCTGCGAACAAATATATTAATGTAAGTAAATATTTATATGTTCTAAACATACTTCTTAACGTTGTTTATGAAAATTTAATCCATTTTCGTGGTTTCTTTGCCGGTGTGGGAACTATAACCGATTTACGAAGCCGGGGTAAGATGGGTATAATGAAATTTTCCGCCATTTTTTTAGGCCCAAAGATGGCATGTTCGCAAACGCGATATGAATTTTAAAGATGAACATCTCCTAAATGGCCGAAGAAGAAGTGAAAGAGATCAAAATGTGATTCCTACGACAAATAATTACAATTTATCGACTGAAGAATTGAGAAAATGGGTTTAAAGAACTAAAGTATTTGCCTTGGTTGAAGAAGGCCACTGTGTCCTAAACAAAGATGTCTGACAGTAGAAGATGTACGGAAAGGACGTTGAAAATAGCTAAGAAGAATGGCTCAGATTACTTTTTTGCATCATTATTATACAAATAAAGACCATTAAAATAGTTTTTTTATAATATTAAGCAGATAGTGTTGCAGAATTCTTGTAAAATTAGCCTAAAATTGTTGTTACCCATCTTACCCCGGGACCGGGGTAAGTTTGATGGCAAAAATCCTCCAGATATTTTTTGAAATTGTAGCTCCCCCTTTAAAAATTTAAAATATATATTTTATTTTCTTAATTGTCACACATTGAATACTATTTCTGCCAAATTTGAGAATTGTGTGTGGATTTTTCATGCAGTTACACATTAATGAATTTACAACATGCCCCTATATTACCCAACTTACCCCGGTAGACCCTACTCTTCAAAATTGCCAACAGTTGTTGAAAGGAATTCAATTGATCTTAAATTAGGAAAGCATGAATCTTTGTCATAAGAGGCATCTGCCATTTCTTTTAATGACAAAAACACATCTCGAACGCCAATATTGATTTTTTCCAGCGACTTTTCATGCTTAATTATTGCCTTGGCAATTGTCTTTCCAATTTCTGTTTTTATCTCTTCAAAATCCCTACGTTGTAAATTTACTGCCAGAGTTTTGATTTGCTTTTGACTCGACAGCAATATTTCAAATACCGCTAGAGGAATATCATCACCATCAAAATAAAAATGTTCGATTTCGTCTGTACAATCTGCAAGATCAACAGCAAATTTGTCATAATTCTTTTGTCTCGCTCCTTCGTCTTTCTCTTCGTAATATTTTTGCCAGCAGCCGCTATAAGCTGTACTTGCATCAATCTTGACACTTTTTAAAGAGTTTGAAGCTACATGTTTCCAATTTTTGCACACTTTTGATACATTTATGACATCTAACACAGGCAATAATCTCAAAACACGCGTTACAATCGGATAAGGAAATTCATCAAGGACCGTCGCCATTTTTATGTTCGAAGAATTCGAACATATTGGTGTGGGGTGGCATGTCACTAACTAACTAATAGTGTGGGCCCTTATCAGGGCATTTTTTAACAGTGTAACTACTGGGGAACATTCCCCAGTAGGCCCAATGCCTTCCCCAGTAGTGAGCGCCGAAATCATACAATTTCCCCAGTAGTTTTGGCCCTTGTCAATTCCCACTTATCCACTTGCAAATCAACTGGTAGTAGTGAAAATGTCTTTAATTATCTACGACATGTATTTTAGGCATTGGCAGTATTAGCAAATATATTGTTTGTTTGAGCTTCGTACAAAATTTCTTGTTTTGAGGCAACTGTGAAAATCATTAAAGTTAAGTATTTTACTTTCGATTATTACGCTTTTAGGCCCTTTTTCTAAATTTTCCCAGTAGTGAAAATTTCTTAAAAATGCTCTGGCCCTTATGTCACGAAAATGGCTTTGGCTCAATGGGGATTGTTACAAGCAATTTTTATGCGTTGATGACTCCAGAATGTTGAAAGTGTGAACAAAATCGTGGGTGCCAATTTTGCACGCACGTTAGTCACCTGCTATGAGGTCATCAACTTCGACGGTCAAAACAAAATTTTTTTTCGAAATTTTTAAAACTTCTATATACCATTCGATAGGGCTTGAAACACTGAACAATTAATACCTAAACGCCATAACTTTAAAATGAAAGACAAATGAGTTACGATAGTTCAAAGTTCTTAATACTCAGGGGGGGGGGGTAAAATCGTAAATTTTAACGTAAATTGTTGCAAAAAAACTAAAAATACGAGCTACTTCAATGTAAAAAATAGATTCATACATCAAAAAGAATCCGACATGCTTTTCTGAATGGCTTAAATGGCTTAAGATGGAATCGAGTGTGAGGTATGGCCTTAATCATACTCCTTTTTTGGTACAATTGATATACGTCAGCATCCAAAGTGAATTTTTGATTGATTTTGTCACCTTATACCGTTTAGTTTGGTTTTGACGATTCACCAGGCTGTAAAGGTAATTTGGATAAAGTCTTCTGTGCAGAAGCTCGTTCTCCATTGAAATGTTGCCATTCGTTAATATTAATCTCGTCAAACAAAACTAAGGTGAAATCCCCATTCATATAGCCTAATAAAATCTAAAATAAGTAACAAAATCTCACACGGGTAACTCCAAAGGGATTATAAAAGTATGTGCTGCCTGCTGGTACATAGTATAGGAAGGAAGTCTTCGCTCGAGGGCTCAGTCATAGTCATCATCACTACCGGTATCTAATTCACTGTCATTTCCATAGCACTCCTCGCCTTCTCCAGTGTTCACGCATTCCATACATTTACACATATCTATGGGAAGGTAACCTATTTTTCCGACATGCTGCACGGGACCTCGTGGCCAGGGTCCGTTGCTGGTACGCAATCACTCAATCCCGTCGTTGCTGTAGGGGACCTCATTGTGAGGCTTGGCCACTGGTACGCAATGTTCCATCCCGTTGTTGCTGCACGGGACTTAATGGCCAGGCATGGCCACTGGCAAGCACTTGCTCAATCTTGTTGTTGCTACACGGGACTCCAAAGCCAAGTTCTTGCTTCTTTTTCTTTCTACCCGTCAAATTATAGGCGTAATTCGTGTGATTTTCTCAGCGTTAAACCCCTCCGAGTGTCTCGATGTTGCTTTACGGGACTCCTCGACCAAGCACGGTGGCAGATCTCAGTGTGTTTGAAAACACATCAATGATCTCATTGTCAATGCACGGGGCATTGTGGCCAAGCATTGCTGCTGGTAAGCATTTACTAAATCCTGTTGTTGCTGCAAAGGACTTGCTCTCCGACGATCTGGTGGTGGTGCCGTTCCTTTAGATGTTGCTGCAGCCACACCGTCAATGATGGTGATGGTAATCATGATGATGATGATGATGATGATGATGATTATTATTATTTTTATTATTATGACCATTTTCGTAGTGAGGATGATGATAATGACGATTTGTTTTGAAAACTGATTTGAAATTGCCGCTATTTGCCAAAACTCTTTGCTAAATGTTGAGAATGCCTGAAATGTCCTTTACTAAACCAAGGTGGCAATTTTCCAGTTTCATTAAGTAAACAAGGATGAGTCATGCAATCAAGCTTGGGTGAGAAGAACAATTGTCACATGACCCCAGATTGACAAAAATTGAACAGAACAAATTGAACAACTAACCGCAAAAACTCATGGGCACATCCCTTTAGTGTGAAGCTGACAGTCAATAGACCAATCAATACAGGAGACAACACGCAAGCTCATTTATCTGGTGACAAACGAGGATACAAATTTCAAAATTTGACACGTTCATCGTGGAGATCATCAAACACCATTTTGCAATATGGCATTGCTTTTATCAATTTTTTCTGAAATTCATCAGGTATATCAGACAAGGGATTCAAGCTTAGATGATGTAGATCAGCATGGTGAGAGATCAATTGATCTGTGAGTTTTTCAATGTATTGCATCTCACTGTCACGTATAGGTATATCATAGTTAATAAGTCTTAATGTCAAGCACTTCAGGGCAAAACAGCCACTCAACATATTAGTGAATCCTTCCATGATTTGTATGAAGTCTTCAAATGATTTTATTACAGCATCAAATATGAATGTGTCTAGGTGTTTCCCATTCTCTTCAAGAATTGTAAACATGTCTTTGTTCAATAGAAATTCTCTTTCTCCTGTAACATTGAGACAAATTTGTAGTTTAGTTAGTCTTGCAATACAGTTTTCCAAAAAAGATATCAACCCATCACTATCACATTCATGAAAGAAAACTGTCACTTTCTTCAATTTTTGCAAGCCAGATAATGCAATAAATGCTGAAGTAGAGAGCCAATCAGGAACATAATTAGTAATTGTTAGAGTCTCAACATTTGGACAATTTTCAACAATGCATTTGGCAATATTTGTATTGGTGTAGCAATGGAGATGAACAAGCTGAGGGCCATAATGTGTGATAATCTTCATAAATGGCTTTTCATCATGCTGTGGGGTTTTATACTGATCAACATAAGATACAAAGAGATCAGAATCAATGTGAGTAATACGAGGACAATTTTGAATAAGCAAATCAGCATCTTCTTCAGAGAACTCTCCCTTTATTCCTCTACTGTTAAGACTGCCAATGTTGACCTTTCGTAGATTAGAGAAAGCGCCTAGTTCAAAGTGTCTTGTCAACAGCTCAATGAATGGTGGGCTCCAGAATATATCATCATCATAATACAATGCTAGGGTTGGTTTGTAATTAAGTTCTTCAATTTTAGAACCAACAAACATTTTCTTGAACAATACTTCGGCACTTTTTAACTCATTCGTGATGTAAATTCTTGCATCAGCATAAGGCATACGACCATAATCACCAGTACTCTTTATATACCTTACAAAATTACCAACAGTTGTTGAAAGGAATTCAACTGATCTTAAATTAGGAAAGCATGAATCTTTGTCATAAAAGGCATCTGCCATTTCTTTTAATGACAGAAACACATTTCGAACACCAATATTGATTTTTTCAAGCCACTTTTCATGCTTAATTATTGCCTGGGTAATTGTCTTTCCAATTTCCGTTTTTCGCTTTTCAAAGATTTCCCTGCGTTCTAAATTTACAACCAGAGTTCTGAGTTGCTTTTGACTCGACAACATTATTTCAAATACAGCTAGAGGAATATCATCACCATCAAAATACAAATGTTCTATTTCGTCTGTAAAATCTGCAAGATCAACAGCAAATTTCTCATAATTCTTTTGTCTCGCTGTTTCGTCTTCCTCCTCGTAATACTTTTGCCAGCAGCCGCGATAAGCTGTACTTGCATCAATCTTGACACTTTTTAAAGAGTTTGAAGCTACTTGTTTCCAATTTTTGCACACGTTTGATACATTTATGACATCTAACACAGGCAAGAATCTAAAAACACGCGTTAAAGTGGGATAAGGAAATTCATAACGGACCATCGCCATTTTTGACTCTTGCCCTGCCCTTCTCCTCTGGCCTCGCCTGGCCTGTGTCTCGTGACGTATGGCAATAGACTTATTACCTGAATCGTAAAAGGACAGCTCCCATCTTTTGCGGAAGACCCTATTCTCAACTGTCAAGCTTCTTTGCCCAGAAACTGGTTATCAACGGTTTTGCAGTTTGGCTTACATATGTATAGTTTCTACTTTTCGTAAGACGATTATGTTGGTCAAGCCGTTCAGCCAATGCCATTATAGAATTTTGCATAGTTTCATTTTTACGATTCTATTGTTCTTTTCGTTCGTGGTGCTGAAGTAAGCGTAAACTAAAGTAACTTTTTCCTATCGAAATTGTATGACGATAAATGGGACAGAAGCATCTAGTAAAGATCGGCCTTTACACCACTTAAAAACCAAAAAATAACTGCTTTCATTCTGCTTTCATTTTAGCTGCAGTTGGTGGCTTGCTTGGAATATCACTTGGAGCCAGTCTCCTCACAGTGATTGAAGTGCTCGATTATGTTGTGTTTTGGTTCATAAAGAAAATGTATCTAAAAAGAAGCCAGATAAACACTGGAAGCACAAATGTAGAGAAGGAATGACGTAAAATGGCAAAAACAACACAACCATTGATAAGCCTGGTTCGCACATGTGGCAGATCATCAGTGATCATGGCCTTAACAATGCTTGCGTTTTATGAGAACATGAATTTCAGTCAACTGCAAGTATCGCCAACCATCGCCGATAAATAAAAAAAGTTTGTCTTGCGATCATCGGCAATGATTGAAAGAAACATCCATATGAGAACATCGTCGGCGACTATCGAAGGTACTGTGGTCAGGGTTCGAGCCCAGCCTCGGTAGGGTCACAGCCATGATCGAGGTCTCGATTAGTTAAATTACTACTGAGATCCTGGTGACTGGCGCTAAAACACCATTTCACCTTCACCTTTACCTCCCTCGGCGATCATTTCTGGATCAAGTCGAAAAAAGTTCCTTGTTTTTCTGTTTGCGATGATCGCAGATGGTCGCCGACTCTGTGTGATCAGGTTTGCCACATATGATAACCAGGCTTAAGACACTACTTGCATCAACTCTGAACTGTGCAGAAAATGGAGACGATAATCCCAAATACTATAACGATAACAATGGGTTAATTACAAGGAGGAAGCACTAGCGTGATGGAGTAGACGTATGCCTTAAAATTACCATTAAAGGATACCTCTTTGTCTCATGGATTTAAGCTTCCAAACTTACTGACCCCTACCATAGTGCAGAAGCTAGACCATCGGCCAACGAAATATATAAAAATTATCACAATAGTCACGTGACATTGCCTTGTTTGGAATGCAGTCATGAAACAGATATGAATGGCTATTTATAGCAGAATATTTTATCAGGATTGACCGATTCTATGCAAAGTGGTACAACATACACAGCAGTAACAAAATGTAGATAAATGTCTTAATTTTCGATTTTGATACGCCCGGTTCACCTACGTTAGTTATAATGCACTGGCTGATACCTGTGCAAAGTTTTATTGCTCTAGCTATAAAGGGGTCGATTTCTGGAGGGAGTTGGAAAACAACTCTCATCTATGAAACATGAAAAAAGCCCAGTAAGGGTATAGGGTTAAACGACTTGGTTGAAAAATGATCGATTAGATAATTAAATTTGCTATTTAAATCCAGACAAATTTAGTACACTCTTTTTATAAGAACAATTTTATAAGAACACGAGCCTGGATTTTACCCACATTTTAAGAACAAAATAAGAACAAGCTGAGGATGGCATTTTCATAAGCCCTAAGAATATGAGATAAATATGAAAGTAAGACAGTCAGAATGCACAAAAAAACAAGCAAACAAAGAAATTGACAAGCATGCTGCGTTTTTACACAAACCTAAAATCACTCCAGACTCTCACTGAAAGATATAGATGTCTTATACCAAAGAATTGAGAATAGATTAAGAGCATTTCAGGCTCAAAAAAGGCAGAAACGTAAGAACAGCCAGCCTCGATCAGAATTTCCTAGTTCTTATATAAAAAAGAGTGTAGATCAACTATGTAGAAGAACTGGTGTTTTTATTGCTGAAATACTGAATTTTTACGTGTAAAATAAGTTTTTCACAGTTCTTTGTACTTAATTCAACATAAAATACAGTGTACAAATGCTCAATATGGTAAATATAAGCGAAAAATTTATAGTTACATTTTCATGCAAGTGCTACAGATGAAAGGTGACAAATGAACAAAAAATGCATTTAATTTCTCTTAAAAACCATTTTTTCTATATTCGGGTTAGGTAAAATGTGTCAAAAAGTTCTTTTTATGACCGGGAGACATGCCATAAGTCACTTTGCAGTTTCCAAATTCAAAGTTGCTGTTATCAAAATAAGCACTTTTACGATGATGAACTCATCGAAAAGTCCAATTTCCGGTCATATTTTCAATGGGCCCGTTTCAGATTTGGAATCAGCGCTATCGATTTACCCAGAATATAAAATAAAATTTAAAGTGAGGTTGAAAGTTAGATTGTTAAGGAAAATTCCCTGCCTGCAAGTTCAATATGACCATGAATGCTTTGAATATACCTGGTTTTTAGGAGATATTTAATGAATGTGTGTATCTCAAAGCATCGATGTCAATCAGCATGCGCAAAGTCAAGCTATGAATAATTTATTCCATTGTTATAAAAAATGCATCATAGAAATGATTGCCTAGTTTTCTGCTCAAAATGTCAGTAAGTTGGAATGAGTTTTCGTCCTCTGCTACAGTGCACGGAATAAGATTCATAAACAAAGATAGCTCTCTAAAAAGAAGAATAATATGGGGCATTTTGGTCCTGTTATCAACTGGATTTTTGTCTTGGCAAGTGTACCAAACAATTTTTAGATTTTTCGAGTACAAAGTCAACACAGTAGTGCATTTGACAAACGACGGCAAAACGAAATTTCCAGCCATTACTATATGCAATGCAAATACTTTGCGAAAGAGCAAACTCAACGAGCCGCGTTACAAAAACAATTCGAAGGTTAAAGAGTTAATGGAGTTGTCAAGTGAGGCGTTTTTTAGCGGAAACTTCACTGCGCAGAGAAAGAACAACTCATCTGAGTCCAGCTTGTCAGGGACAGAGCTCCGATTTTTACTTTCGGAATGTGGCCATAATATTAAGTGGCTCGACGAAGGGGGAATGTTGGGAAGTTGCAAGGTACCGACTTATGGACAATGCAACTCATCGGACTTTGTAAAATACGTGACATATACTGGCAATTGTTTCACGCTTAACTGGGATTCACGAGTCAATACGGGTATTTTTGCATCCGCGTCAGGAAGATTTTCATCAGTGACACTACAACTATCGATACAGGTGAGTAACTGATTGCATTTCGGTTCTTAATCAGCAACTTGACTCTGGGGCAACCTTCATATTTGCTTAATGAATCGGAAATTTCAGCCCTCAGAGTTGTCTAGGAGTTGCTCAACTCAAATTATGTTATAAGAGAGTCAAATTTTGGCGTTTTTTCCTACTAAAATTTTCGTTAAATTGACAAGATATGCAATGGTGTATAAAAAATGCGATAGGAACAAAAAGATTTGCGATAAGATGTTTTCTGTAGTGGTTTAGCCGAAAAGTTGCTCAAGATATTGTGATATCAGTCCTAGTTGCTCATTGGCCAGCTGCTTATTTTAATCTTCAGCCCATAGTATCACGACCGAAGTGATATTTAAATGCTTCCCTCATAGTCAGCCTCCACATTCTGCCTCTCACTCTTAATGTAACATCATTAACAACAAGCTTCATCCTATCATTGAAGTTATCCAACCACTGCATCAATCTGTTTCTTTTCTCCATCGATTATATCTTCCCAATTTCGCAGGATCCTTGGGGTACCCCAACTTCAACTAGATAGATATTATTCAAACCAAGAAAGCTCACTATGTAGAGCATCATAACGTTCAAGTTTGAAGATGTCATTTTGGTTCGTAGGCCCGCTGACTGTGGTTAAAGATAAGGATGTATCTAAATATGTTGTCGCAATGTTTTGACTTTTCTAAATTTCAGCTAAATAGATATAATTCAAACTAAAAAAGCTCGCTCTGTAGAGCATCATAATGTTCAAGTTTGAAGATATCTTTTTGGTCCGTAGGCCCGCTGACTGTGGTTAAAGATAAGGATGTATCTAAATATGATGTCGCAATGTTTTGACTTTTCTCAGCTAAATAGATATAATTCAAACTAAGAAAGCTCGCTCTGTAGAGCATCATAACGTTCAAGTTTGAAGATATCTTTTTGGTCCGTAGGCCCGCTGACTGTGGTTAAAGATAAGGATGTATCTAAATATGTTGTCGCAATGTTTTGACTTTTCTAAATTTCAGCTAAATAGATATAATTCAAACTAAGAAAGCTCGCTCTGTAGAGCATCATAACGTTCAAGTTTGAAGATATCTTTTGGTCCGTAGGCCCGCTGACTGTGGTTAAAGATAAGGATGTATCTAAATATGTTGTCGCAATGTTTTGACTTTTCTAAATTTCAGCTAAATAGATATAATTCAAACTAAGAAAGCTCGCTCTGTAGAGCATCATAACGTTCAAGTTTGAAGATATCTTTTTGGTCCGTAGGCCCGCTGACTGTGGTTAAAGATAAGGATGTATCTAAATATGTTGTCGCAATGTTTTGACTTTTCTAAATTTCAGCTAAATAGATATAATTCAAACTAAGAAAGCTCGCTCTGTAGAGCATCATAACGTTCAAGTTTGAAGATATCTTTTGGTCCGTAGGCCCGCTGACTGTGGTTAAAGATAAGGATGTATCTAAATATGTTGTCGCAATGTTTTGACTTTTCTAAATTTCAGCTAAATAGATATAATTCAAACTAAGAAAGCTCGCTCTGTAGAGCATCATAACGTTCAAGTTTGAAGATATCTTTTGGTCCGTAGGCCCGCTGACTGTGGTTAAAGATAAGGATGTATCTAAATATGTTGTCGCAATGTTTTGACTTTTCTAAATTTCAGCTAAATAGATATAATTCAAACTAAGAAAGCTCGCTCTGTAGAGCATCATAACGTTCAAGTTTGAAGATATCTTTTGGTCCGTAGGCCCGCTGACTGTGGTTAAAGATAAGGATGTATCTAAATATGTTGTCGCAATGTTTTGACTTTTCTAAATTTCAGCTAAATAGATATAATTCAAACTAAGAAAGCTCGCTCTGTAGAGCATCATAACGTTCAAGTTTGAAGATATCTTTTTGGTCCGTAGGCCCGCTGACTGTGGTTAAAGATAAGGATGTATCTAAATATGTTGTCGCAATGTTTTGACTTTTCTAAATTTCAGCTAAATAGATATAATTCAAACTAAGAAAGCTCGCTCTGTAGAGCATCATAACGTTCAAGTTTGAAGATATCTTTTGGTCCGTAGGCCCGCTGACTGTGGTTAAAGATAAGGATGTATCTAAATATGTTGTCGCAATGTTTTGACTTTTCTAAATTTCAGCTAAATAGATATAATTCAAACTAAGAAAGCTCGCTCTGTAGAGCATCATAACGTTCAAGTTTGAAGATATCTTTTGGTCCGTAGGCCCGCTGACTGTGGTTAAAGATAAGGATGTATCTAAATATGTTGTCGCAATGTTTTGACTTTTCTAAATTTCAGCTAAATAGATATAATTCAAACTAAGAAAGCTCGCTCTGTAGAGCATCATAACGTTCAAGTTTGAAGATATCTTTTGGTCCGTAGGCCCGCTGACTGTGGTTAAAGATAAGGATGTATCTAAATATGTTGTCGCAATGTTTTGACTTTTCTAAATTTCAGCTAAATAGATATAATTCAAACTAAGAAAGCTCGCTCTGTAGAGCATCATAACGTTCAAGTTTGAAGATATCTTTTGGTCCGTAGGCCCGCTGACTGTGGTTAAAGATAAGGATGTATCTAAATATGTTGTCGCAATGTTTTGACTTTTCTAAATTTCAGCTAAATAGATATAATTCAAACTAAGAAAGCTCGCTCTGTAGAGCATCATAACGTTCAAGTTTGAAGATATCTTTTGGTCCGTAGGCCCGCTGACTGTGGTTAAAGATAAGGATGTATCTAAATATGTTGTCGCAATGTTTTGACTTTTCTAAATTTAAGCTAAATAGATATAATTCAAACTAAGAAAGCTCGCTCTGTAGAGCATCATAACGTTCAAGTTTGAAGATATCTTTTGGTCCGTAGGCCCGCTGACTGTGGTTAAAGATAAGGATGTATCTAAATATGTTGTCGCAATGTTTTGACTTTTCTAAATTTCAGCTAAATAGATATAATTCAAACTAAGAAAGCTCGCTCTGTAGAGCATCATAACGTTCAAGTTTGAAGATATCTTTTTGGTCCGTAGGCCCGCTGACTGTGGTTAAAGATAAGGATGTATCTAAATATATTGTCGCAATGTTTTGACTTTTCTAAATTTCAGCTAAATAGATATAATTCAAACTAAGAAAGCTCGCTCTGTAGAGCATCATAACGTTCAAGTTTGAAGATATCTTTTGGTCCGTAGGCCCGCTGACTGTGGTTAAAGATAAGGATGTATCTAAATATGTTGTCGCAATGTTTTGACTTTTCTAAATTTCAGCTACATAGATATAATTCAAACTAAGAAAGCTCGCTCTGTAGAGCATCATAACGTTCAAGTTTGAAGATATCTTTTTGGTCCGTAGGCCCGCTGACTGTGGTTAAAGATAAGGATGTATCTAAATATGTTGTCGCAATGTTTTGACTTTTCTAAATTTCAGCTAAATAGATATAATTCAAACTAAGAAAGCTCGCTCTGTAGAGCATCATAACGTTCAAGTTTGAAGATATCTTTTGGTCCGTAGGCCCGCTGACTGTGGTTAAAGATAAGGATGTATCTAAATATGTTGTCGCAATGTTTTGACTTTTCTAAATTTCAGCTAAATAGATATAATTCAAACTAAAAAGCTCGCTCTGTAGAGCATCATAACGTTCAAGTTTGAAGATATCTTTTGGTCCGTAGGCCCGCTGACTGTGGTTAAAGATAAGGATGTATCTAAATATGTTGTCGCAATGTTTTGACTTTTCTAAATTTCAGCTAAATAGATATAATTCAAACTAAGAAAGCTCCCTCTGTAGAGCATCATAACGTTCAAGTTTGAAGATATCTTTTTGGTCCGTAGGCCCGCTGACTGTGGTTAAAGATAAGGATGTATCTAAATATGTTGTCGCAATGTTTTGACTTTTCTAAATTTCAGCTAAATAGATATAATTCAAACTAAGAAAGCTCGCTCTGTAGAGCATCATAACGTTCAAGTTTGAAGATGTCTTTTGGTCCGTAGGCCAGCTGACTGTGGTTAAAGATAAGGATGTATCTAAATATGTTGTCGCAATGTTTTGACTTTTCTAAATTTCAGCTAAATAGATATAATTCAAACTAAGAAAGCTCGCTCTGTAGAGCATCATAACGTTCAAGTTTGAAGATGTCTTTTGGTCCGTAGGCCCGCTGACTGTGGTTAAAGATAAGGATGTATCTAAATATGTTGTCGCAATGTTTTGACTTTTCTAAATTTCAGCTAAATAGATATAATTCAAACTAAGAAAGCTCGCTCTGTAGAGCATCATAACGTTCAAGTTTGAAGATGTCTTTTGGTCCGTAGGCCAGCTGACTGTGGTTAAAGATAAGGATGTATCTAAATATGTTGTCGCAATGTTTTGACTTTTCTAAATTTCAGCTAAATAGATATAATTCAAACTAAGAAAGCTCGCTCTGTAGAGCATCATAACGTTCAAGTTTGAAGATGTCTTTTGGTCCGTAGGCCCGCTGACTGTGGTTAAAGATAAGGATGTATCTAAATATGTTGTCGCAATGTTTTGACTTTTCTAAATTTCAGCTAAATAGATATAATTCAAACTAAGAAAGCTCGCTCTGTAGAGCATCATAACGTTCAAGTTTGAAGATGTCTTTTTGGTCCGTAGGCCAGCTGACTGTGGTTAAAGATAAGGATGTATCTAAATATGTAGTCGCAACGTTTTGACTTTTCTAAATTTCAGCTAAATAGATATAATTCAAACTAAGAAAGCTCGCTCTGTAGAGCATCATAACGTTCAAGTTTGAAGATATCTTTTTGGTCCGTAGGCCCGCTGACTGTGGTTAAAGATAAGGATGTATCTAAATATGTAGTCGCAACGTTTTGACTTTTCTAAATTTCAGCTAAATAGATATAATTCAAACTAAGAAAGCTCGCTCTGTAGAGCATCATAACGTTCAAGTTTGAAGATGTCTTTTTGGTCCGTAGGCCCGCTGACTGTGGTTAAAGATAAGGATGTATCTAAATATGTTGTCGCAATGTTTTGACTTTTCTAAATTTCAGCTAAATAGATATAATTCAAACTAAGAAAGCTCGCTCTGTAGAGCATCATAACGTTCAAGTTTGAAGATGTCTTTTTGGTCCGTAGGCCCGCTGACTGTGGTTAAAGATAAGGATGTATCTAAATATGTTGTCGCAATGTTTTGACTTTTCTAAATTTCAGCTAAATAGATATAATTCAAACTAAGAAAGCTCGCTCTGTAGAGCATCATAACGTTCAAGTTTGAAGATGTCTTTTGGTCCGTAGGCCCGCTGACTGTGGTTAAAGATAAGGATGTATCTAAATATGTTGTCGCAATGTTTTGACTTTTCTAAATTTCAGCTAAATAGATATAATTCAAACTAAGAAAGCTCGCTCTGTAGAGCATCATAACGTTCAAGTTTGAAGATGTCTTTTGGTCCGTAGGCCCGCTGACTGTGGTTAAAGATAAGGATGTATCTAAATATGTTGTCGCAATGTTTTGACTTTTCTAAATTTCAGCTAAATAGATATAATTCAAACTAAGAAAGCTCGCTCTGTAGAGCATCATAACGTTCAAGTTTGAAGATATCTTTTGGTCCGTAGGCCCGCTGACTGTGGTTAAAGATAAGGATGTATCTAAATATGTTGTCGCAATGTTTTGACTTTTCTAAATTTCAGCTAAATAGATATAATTCAAACTAAGAAAGCTCGCTCTGTAGAGCATCATAACGTTCAAGTTTGAAGATGTCTTTTGGTCCGTAGGCCCGCTGACTGTGGTTAAAGATAAGGATGTATCTAAATATGTTGTCGCAATGTTTTGACTTTTCTAAATTTCAGCTAAATAGATATAATTCAAACTAAGAAAGCTCGCTCTGTAGAGCATCATAACGTTCAAGTTTGAAGATATCTTTTTGGTCCGTAGGCCCGCTGACTGTGGTTAAAGATAAGGATGTATCTAAATATGTTGTCGCAATGTTTTGACTTTTCTAAATTTCAGCTAAATAGATATAATTCAAACTAAGAAAGCTCACTATGTAGAGCATCATAACGTTCAAGTTTGAAGATGTCTTTTTGGTCCGTAGGCCCGCTGACTGTGGTTAAAGATAAGGATGTATCTAAATATGTTGTCGCAATGTTTTGACTTTTCTAAATTTCAGCTAAATAGATATAATTCAAACTAAGAAAGCTCGCTCTGTAGAGCATCATAACGTTCAAGTTTGAAGATATCTTTTTGGTCCGTAGGCCCGCTGACTGTGGTTAAAGATAAGGCTGTATATATGTTGTCGCAATGTTTTGACTTTTCTCAGGAGCGCGAAGCGCGGGAGGCGAAACGACAAATGAAATGCAGTTTTCTGATGTGTGATGCAAAATTCGAATTGCGCTTCGAGGCGAAATCGAGCTGTGTCGTGAAATTTTGACCCTGTAAAATTGAAGAGTGATATTTTGTTATTACTGTTTTCACTTTAGATCTGGGATAGGTAAGTTTTTGACTGATTGTATTAGGTTTATTATGCTTTTCTTTTGATTTTGTGCAAGTTTAACAATTGTAAAACTACATTTATTCGAATTATAGCCCTTTTAGTACGACGGTGAGACGTTGGCCTAAGCTACGACAAAACTCTTAGCTGCAGGCGGCTTTCAATTTTCTCTCAGGAATGTTAAAGAATGTTTGCGCTTTCATCATAAAAATGTTAGCTCATGCATGGTCAGTCCATGTGTTTAAGCTTTTCTTGCCATATTTTGCCGCTTGCGAGATATTGAGAGAGGAAGACATCTGAATCGTTTCTTGTGGACTCTGGCCTTGTTTTCGTATCTTGTTGTTTTTGTATTTATATCAAAGATACTGCGCAAACAGTAATCAAAATACTCACAAAAAAAGAACGTTATAATAAAAAACCGACATACGGTCATCAGAGAGAGACAGTCTATTAATTTCTGAGGTTTTTTGAAATGAGTTCAACATGAATTTGAATTTTAAACCTTTATGATTCAGTACGCAAAATGTGGCAGAACACGAAGAACGCAAGACGCCATTCCCATTTTCCATTCTAGTTTTCCCGCCCCGACCCAGTCCTCTGCATCACACATAAGAAAACTGTCCACTGGGCGTTTCTCCTCCCGCGCTTCGCGCTCCTGGAGATGTGTATCGGAGCAAATCTAATGTAGCTAATTCAGCTATTCTCACCGGATGCAAATCTCTGAATTCGTAACGAGGCTAAGATAAGACAATCTAAAGACCCCCTGGGGATACATTCAACAAGGCAATGACCCCCTAAGGGGATTTGTTGGGTTATAAAACTCAATGCATGTAACTTAGCCATCCTTCTTCAGCAACTCGAAATATAAGATAAGCTGCCCCTCCACTCCTCCCGCAGTGACGGTTCGCCTACTCTCTACCTTTCAAACAGCGAAGCCTCCTTCGCACTCTCCATATCTTAGCCAATTGGAAGGAAGAGAATAGGATTCGGTGAGGATAGATTACTATTCCAAACTGATCATGATCGGGCGTCCTTTGTGAAAGAGGAAAAAGTGCACATGAAAGGCTGATAATTGCCGCCTTTTATTAGAATAGCCCTAGCCAATAGTAATTGGGACAGTTTGCCTTTCAAAATCATGTCCAAATATAATATATTTTGGATAATTTGATAATTAGTCCCCCCCTGACTCAATGTTGATTCCACTGACAACATTAAATTTCGCCAAAATTGAGTGAGGTTGATGGATATGCACCTTTAAGCGAGAATTTAGAAAAATTCGAAGTGCCCAAGCATTTTTGGCGAGGATAAAAGGTTAGCATTACCAGGGACTTTCGATTTATTTCGTTTAATATTCCTTACAGACAGTGACCCTTTCAGCTAAGAATGCTTTACATGGGTCCGCGAGAAAAGTTTATAACATAAAAGTTTAACAGTATATATTTCAAGAATGGAAAACAGTAAGATTTTTCCACGAGTGGCATATCACAGCAGACGGGATTCGAGCCTGGAAAAGTTGTTGACCCCAACACTATCTATTTTTCGCTTGTGCTGCGTCCCGTAGGTAAAGAAATATCTAAATCCATCGAGCAAGGTCCCTAAAACCATGTGTGGCCACAACGTGCGTGGCCTCTTAATCACGTGACTGATGACCTAACTTTCAACAATGATGGCTCCAAGCGAAGGAGCACGTCAAATGATCGTACTTGTTATAAAATGTAGAAACTCAACCTTCATGAATGTCAGGTGGCTTCTGCTTGCATTTTAGACTTAAGATTGAAAAGATTGGCAGGAGGTACAATGTGTTCCTCGAGGTGATAGAGCGAGACTTGAGCCCCAAAATATCCAAAAATAGGAGCATCAGGCCACAGGAGGCCTAAACTGAACTGCGTTGCACAAAAAAGGATAAAGAACATAAGTAGCATGCCTTAGGTACTTACTCAAAAAAGCCTTTAATTGAATTGTATTGGCATCACATTACGAGCATTGAAGTGAATTTGTATAGTGTTGATTATTTGTTTTCTATAATATAATATATATATATACATATTTATATTGTATGATATATTGTACATATATTATACTGTATAATATAAATAGTCTACGCTATAGCAATTCACCTCAATGCTCGCAATGTGACGCCAATGCAATTCAATTAAATGCCTTTTAAGTAACGCATGCTACTTATGTTTTTAACCTTTTTAACTGGTTCTTATAAAAAAAGCGTGAAATCCACGAAATGACACTGTTCGCAAAATAAAACGGATTTTCTTCTAATTCAGATTGAAAATATGAAACAGCCATACGAATCAAAATGCAGAGACGAGAAATTGAGTGGACGGATTCCTTATTCACGACTTGCATGCATAAGAATGTGCGAGGAAAACTTTATAATCAAGACGTGCAAATGTAAAATGCCTGTTGACACAGTCATTGAACGTGAGTAGCCTTTCATTTTATCAAACTTGTACATAGGTGACCCACCCTTCTCTCATTTTACCAATTGTCTTAAAGGGTACAAGAATTTTTTTTTTCTACCACTGCAAATGCAAGCAAGGAGACTTTCATACAACAATTACAGAAAATTTGCTCATGTGATGAAGCTTTATTGTGTATAAAATTATTGAAAATTTTTGCCGTTTAAGAATGCTTGTGCTTGTGACTCAACACTAATTCGCATTTCCCAAAAAAATTTTTGTGAGCTTTAGAAGGTTTCTAAAAAATAAGCTAAAACAGTAACATTCTTGCTGCCAATGAAAACAAATACCTCGCACTTACAGCAAACTACGCTCAAACGCGCTTCTGATTTAGAACAACATTTACCTGATAACCCAGATTTTGCAGAAAAAAAAAGCATGGATTAGTTCCACATAATAGGCAGAAGAAGGTCATCGTTTCATTTCAGAACAAGGCTTTGGGATCTGTGCACAACAAAACCAGTAAGCCGGTTCTGCGAAGACTTGCATAATGCTAACAGACTTTTAAGGTGATCTAGCTGAATCCTGTAAGCTGACACGGATTGGTGTTCAAAACAGAATACCAATCCAGCTTTACTTTCTGATTGGTGCATTCAGATCCATTTCTGAGCATTTAGTCCACCTTAGTCAGTTGTTTCAGCCAATTGCTGACGTATATACTCAGAGGAGTATCAGATGTCAGACGAAAATAAACTTGAACCGACGAGACCAGACTGCTGCATCATCTGTCTGAAAGGATCTGCATGGATGGAAAGGATGGGCAGGGTCACAAGATGATTCTCAAGCTATTCTGTCCAATTTGGGCATGGCTAGTTCTTTTTATTCTCTCCACGCAGTATCCCTATATTTCTTACTCATGGGTGCCGAATTGCCGTCCCCTTCCGCTAAATATTGCTTTGAGAAAATTTCCAACCCCCCTCTTATTAGAACCCCCCGCTTAATTAAGATTTGTATTAAAATTGGTGTTGATAATATTTGCTTATTTTACTGTGACTTTCTTGGTGAAATCTCACTATTACACTTTATTTGTTTGTTAAAACAATAGATTTCCAAAGCTTATAAGTACTATTGGGCCCGTTTGCACTGCGTTTCAGCAATTTTCCGATAAAGTTTGTCAAACAAAATTCCAACTCTCGGTTTATTTTGACCCCCCGCCGGATAGATCCTAAATGCTATTCCACCGCCGCCCCGCTAATTCCACTCCCCCAGAAATTAGGCGCCTAACAGTAGCTATTTTCTAACACAGTAACTGACAAAATTTGACCATGTGGAATATAAAATAGATCGAAAGGCAGATAAAGCTTTAATTATATTCCATGATGTTTCAGTCTTTATCGGAATTTTAAAGTTATTTTATTTCGTTCAAGGCTACGATGTACCATTGTGTAACGCAATACAGATGTTTAGTTGTGGAGTTTATGCAGCAACAAGTATTTTATTACTCTATTATCATTATCACGTCAACAAATCATAGCCTACACTTTTTTTTTTAATAAGCAACCGCTCAATAAGCAACTAGGGCTGAGCTGACCTTAACATTAAGCAACTTGAGGGCTCAATTGAATTACTGTAAGCAACTAAGAAGTCAAACAACCAAGCTTATTCTCTTTCTTGTGTTAGGAAATTGTTCTTCGTTCTTATGTTTTGCTTGTTGAAGTTCGTTAGCTAACGTTTTTCCACTTACCGTCTCCCAAAAGTCATGTTGTAGGCCTAACAGATGACGATTTTGACCCGCGAAGTAAGGGGTGGTTAATAGGTACAAAAAATGTTAAGCAACGTTTAAGCAACTTTGAGGGCTGAAATGTCTAAAATTTTAGGCAACTTTGAGGGCTGGACGAAAGTCAAGTTGCTTATTAAAAAAAAGTGCATTTCAAATGCTATATTATTTACTGGTTTTCTATAGCCGTATCTTAAGCTGCTGTAAAAATGTGAAAGTGACAGGTTTCTTATACTCACCATTCTTTGAGGAAGTATCTTAAGGGCCTTAAGCTTGTTTCCCACTAGGCACTTAAGTGCTTTTAAGTGCATATCTCTCTGAGCTTAAAAATAGAATACGAAAATTTTGACTTAAGATTCGGATTGAGCACATCAGTTTTAAGGACGAGGAAAATCACCTTGTGTTAAATTTTACATCCTCAGTCACTTTTCATGCTCAAATCCCTTATAAATTTGCAAACTTTTCATTGCTATGAAATCAACACCGTGAACTCTAGAAGCTTAAAAATTTGCCTTGATACTAAACAAAGGGTGTTGCTTTCGAATTTGAAATCAAGAGGTTTGTATGAAAAATTCTTCGTGAATTTTAAAAACGAGACTCAGAGCGGCAAATGTGTATAGAAGCTAAACTATTACGCAAGTCGTAGTTATCGCTATTAAGTTGAACTGCAGGACCCTCAAACTTCTCCGAGCATCATAAAGGGTGGCACTCATGCATCTACAATCTTGGACAAAAAATTTGGAACCAGGCATTTTCTCCAAGGAATATGGCCTATTCCATTGATTTTCTACTTCCATAACTCCAATTCTTCCCCCTTTTACCCCCAAAATAATGTTGGTAGTAGAGCAAGAAAACGTTTGTACGAAACAACATTGTAACAGGGCAGAAGGGGAATCAATAGATAATAGCAAAACTATTAAGGCCGTTCCAATCTATTTTGTCCAAGATTGTAGGTGTATACGTTCAAAAGCGAATTTTTAAGAAGAAAGATGATCACCGATTGTTTCAATCTCTTGTTTGCTTGAACATCTCTAGAAAAGACCCTCTCCGTTCCGCTTCACTATAGTACAAAAGCCTACATAGCTTTCTCATTCAGACTAAAAAGAAGACGAAGACCAAACTAATTATTTTGTTGATTTTACAGGATTATTTCCAGCACAGAAAAACGAATGCAACTGTCCTTTTGCATGTCAATCAATTGAATACACAACAAAAATTTCACAAGCACCTTATCCAACGGAGCCATTGGGGAGACAGCAGGCACTTATCGATTTGAAAAAGATGAACGAAACAATAACTGAAGAAAATATCCAGAAGAGGCTGAAATTCTACAAGTAACAAAATATCATACTTGAATATTTTTCAAATATATCGTGTTTGGTGACGAGTCGGTGAATATTGTTCGCGGTCTTTTGAAAACAAGGAACGTTTTCGTCATACCGGGGGCAACTTCCATTGTTCGTTATACTAGACGTGCCGCCCAAATGGGTAGCTTTTTAGCGCCAATTTCCCTACATATGGGTTGATTTATTGCAAAGAAACTCTACATATGGGTAGTAAAATATATATAACATTTTAGACATGTATTGCTTTGAAAAGCCTGATAAAAAGTGCGTTTTAGTTTTCAGCGCAAATGACTATTCGATGCATTTAGAATTGCCTCAGGCGTTAAATTGGGTTCAAACATTTGAGATATTGGTACAAATGGGTAAAAAATTTCGTCATTTTTTCTATGCATGGGTACCACGAGAAACAGAATTTATCCGTAGACGTAGGTGAGTTTGGAAAACCTGGGCGGCACGTCTAGTGATTTGAATAATGATGTAACCCCCGGGTTCGTTAGTCGCTGTGGAGATGACAGTGGTCGGTGGTATGGTTGCAAAGTAGCTAGATGCGAATGGTGTATGGAGTCATGCGAGACGCGGCGTATTGACTTACTGCTCAGGCACATTCTAAGGGCTAAGAAAGTGTGGTTCAGGCTCGGCCGTTAGTATTTATTACAGATAGACAGAGCATTTGAAGAAGCATTTTTTCCATGGAATTATTCATTCTTCCCAGCTTGTGTATTTAGTGGGGTTATGTGACTTCATTTAAATATTTTATTTGCCAAAGAGCCCCAATCCAAGGTCTGCAACAGCCTTCCAAGCCTATTGTTTAAACCACCACATGGGTTTCCGTGCTTAATTCTTTATAACTGACACAACAGATCCTACGTATTTTTACATGCAATTTCTTCTGTTGAACATTATTCTCATTTTAGCCCCGAGGAGGCCCTAGTCCTATGGTATATTCTAAAATGACTCCCCAGAGGGTCTAAGATCTTTCCTTACCTCTAGGCAGTAGGGGAAGGTGAAGATGAAGGAGAAATAGTGCATTAATTGGTTGTGATGCTACTCTAAAGTCCCGAATAACAGGGGGTCCTTATAAGCGGAGGGGGAAGGGGTTCGAAAATTGTGTGAAATATAATAAGCGGGGGGTTTGGAATAAGCGGGGGGGGGTCCGAAAACATCGAAAGTGGTACCTTAATGCCTATTTTGCCCTAAGAAAGTATTTTTGATATAGCTACCAAACTTTCAAGAGGGAAAAAATTGGAAAAAAAAATGACAATATATTTCAAACGTAATGTAAATATTCTTTGTGAAATGATCAGTTCACCAGCAGCAGTGTGTTCTCTGTGCGAACTCCGTCTAACAGATAGACGTTAAACATTACAGATACTTGTTCGATTTAAAAAAGATTCGAAAAATCAAGCTTCTATTCTCGGTAAAGTTGATTTTAACTATAACATGAAGGAAAATAATTAATAAACGGGGGGTCCTAATAGCAGCGGGGGTCCGAAAATTTTTCCAAAAAAAATAAGCGGGGGACCCGGTTATTCGGGACCTTAGAGTACCGTAGCTGGGGCTGCGGGGAAAGAATTTTTGGCATTTTTTGCAGTGGTGTTCAGCAGTGTCAAATCCTTAAAATAAACTCCAGGACGAAGTATTTAAAAACGAAGCAATATTTAATTTATCTATCATAATTAATTGTATTTTATGTGTATTTTTCATGCACATTATAAGACATATTTATACCTTGTAAAGCAAGGATTCCACGAAGCTTTATCAATTATATAAATTCATATATGCTTAACATAAATAGAATGCATAACCAGATATAAATTTCATTTTAGAAACAACATGATATGGTTGAATTTTTTCTACGAGAAGCTTGATTACCTCACGATCAAGCAAGTTCCTGAGTCTGAATTTATTGGCCTAATTGGTGAGTAACGAAGGAAAGGAAGTAGATGCTTGCTTTGTGCCTCAACAGCTGTGCATAAAAATAACCAGGCAGATATACTGCTCTGCTATAATTGACTTGCAGAACATTCCATACGCCTCTCCATCATTCAAAAACGCAAATCTATTTAGGCACAGGTACTGGTTCCCAAAAGTCTACGAGTTTGGCCCAAGCATTCAAAAAACTCTTATGATTGTTTAACGTAACTGTTATAAGATGAAAATTTACGGAAGATGAACAATTATAGGCGGGTCTAGCCAGTGCCACTACCCGTGTTAGAGATTTGCGCGGGTATTATTGAAGCTGAAAATTTTCCAAAGAAACAATGTCGGGAAGACGCAATCTATCAAATGATCACAATCTATCCCAAATTGTATGGTACTATTCTCAATGCGATAAAAATTGCTTTTTGCGAAAACGCAGATAATCTTATCTACCATGAGCTACAGCTTCAAGCTACCATATTTTCCTGTATAAAACAGTTTGAAGAAGTCCCCATCACTAGCAGCAGCAGCAGCAAAATGGGTTTTTTATAGGTATACTAGGGGGATTCTAGATAGTAAGGTAGTAAGAAGAGTATAAGTACTGCACGGCTTTATTACAACAGTTCTGAATACTTAAATATGCCAATAAATATGACTTGGAGAATTGCTCAGCGTTTTCATTGAGCTCTATTGCTCAGTGGAAACGTCGTTGGCTTTCTTAGCATGCAGACCTGGGTTCAAATCCCATCAATTGTGGTATGCCACTTGTAGAAAAATCTATCCTTGTGTTCGCCATTCATGATAAATATACCCAAATCTGATTCATTTCTAGCCGCAGTCGGTGGTTTGCTTGGAATATCACTTGGAGCCAGCCTGCTTACAGTGATTGAGGTTCTCGATTATGTGGCGTTTTGGTTCATAATGAAATTATGTTTGAAGAAAACTCAGATAAACGCTGGAAGCATGAAAGTAGAGAAGAAATGATGCACAACAGCAAAAAATTTCATTGCAATTGATAGTATACCTTTACGTCACACTTCAACTGTCAAGAAAGAGAACAATTTGGAAATAAAAATCCAAATACTAAAACAGGATGATTACAAAAGTTCAGTCATAACAACACTCAGCGCAATCACTGCAACAAGACTAGACGCCATAATTATATCCTAATTTTTTCAATTTATGTTAATTCATTTTTTCCGACTTTTATATAAATTATCTATTATTAATTATTAGTTAGTCAGTTCATAGTTTCAGTTCGAGTCGTACGTGTGATTCATTGATTTTTTCTCTTGACTACTCAAACTGATAGACATTCTGCTCATTATAGCGACATTAAGCAAGTGAAGGTCTTAACGTAATATAGCTCGGGGGAATCCACGATTTTTCAGGATTTTACCCCCAACCTTCTTGCTCCACCTTCTTGCTCCAACTGTGAAGAAACTTTCAAATAGGTTGATGTTATTACTTGAATTTATTGTTTCTGATTCCCAAGAGTAGGACAAAATGAGAAAATCTACCCTGAGGTGCCACCAACAAAGTGCCCAATGTGTTGGAGGTATGTAGAAATTCAGGTTGCTATGGGTGAAGGTGAAATGGTGTTTTTAGCGCCAGTCGCTAGGATCTCAGTAGTAGGTTAACTAATCGAGACCTCGACCCTGGCCGTGACGCTACCGTGGCTGGGCTCGAACCCTGACCACACTGAGCTTCTGACACCACGAGTCAGCTGGATTACACCACGACGCCACAGCACCTTCAATGCAAAATTGTAAGTATGTAAAATATACTCACCGGAACCTGTGGAACGTCAGAAATCCGTACAAAAGTACATCATGATACTCTTTCAATCTTTGCCGTGTACATTGGTCCAGAGTTGCATTTTTCAGACGGTATAATCAATACACCATAATTGGAATGTCTACAAACATTTAATGCGTTGTCAAATGCTCCAATTGCATCTTCAAAATCAATAATGTTAGACATAATAGTATGCTTTTGGATGCTCGCTGAATGGCACGATGGACAACTTGGTCATTTTCATACGGCGAAAGAGTGCATGTAGAATAAACAACCATACCACCGACTTTGACAGCTTTCAAGGCAGACACAAGTAGCTCCTCCTGCAATTTAGCATAATCACGTGATTTTCTTACTGACCAACCAGAATTTCGGAAATCCTCATGTATAAGATGTCGATCTGATGAGCAAGGAGCGTCAAGAAGGACCTTGTCAAATGATCCTGGTTCCGTTTCGCCAAATTGAATGCCATTTATGTTCGTTACTTTAATGTTTCTGGACATTGTTCGTGGAATATATTCTCTTATGACCTGAAAGAAACACTGTAACATCATTTAAGGCTCATTTCCACTTTGTTCGCATTCGCTGCTCGCTGTTCGCTAGCCATCAAAAAAAAAAAAGGCGAACACGAAGCGATTTTGATTTCTTCTGCAAGTTAAGCCCATGCTTGCGAAAACGTTTTACTTTGTTTATCGCCTAAAATTGACCACGAAAACTGTATTCTATTCGCGAAGCGAGCGGCGAACCGCAAATTCGCTAGCGAACAGCGAATGTGAACGAAGTGGAAATGGACCTTTAAGGTTTAATATTCAATTTTAACCAACAAAAGAACCAATACCGTCCACGATAAAGCCCCCATCTACGCAAAAGAACTCCTCTCAAATAAGCCCACTCGAATATTTTTTACGAAGTACGCCCCCACCCTCAAATAAGCCCCTTTAGGGGTAAAGGTAAAGGTAAATGTCATGGCTTTTATATAGCGCCGTTATCTATCACTGGACATATTCAGCAGCGCTTTAAACCTATTTACCCCCTTTCCTCAGGCGATTTTTTTCGTTTTCCATTTTTTTTGCTATACTCCCTGGGGAGTATATATCGACTCGCTTGCAGCCATACAGTCCGCGCTACGAGGGGTTTAAGGCCTTCATCAGTAAGGTACCAATTTTACACCTTGGTGCGGTGTCAGAGAGAGCAGAGAGGTGTCAGAGAGAGCGGTGTCAGGGGTTAATCAATCTTAGAAAAATAATGCTATTTTCCTCAACTAACAAAGAAATCACTCAAATCACCAATGGGACAATATTTGGAGGATAACCGCAGCTACCTCATTTGGGCTGTTCGCATTAGCGCCAAGAGGGTTCAAAAAAGAGAGGTACAAAAGTTGAAATAACTGAAACATATACTTTCATCTCAATATACAGCAACTGAATAAAAAATCATAAAAAACTAATAGATAAACATGTTTACAGCAACGAAAAGTGATAACATCATTTACACAAACTAACCAATCAAAATCATAGTTACATAATCGGATAAGAAAATAAAACACTTCGCCTAAGTAACCATTAGTAAATGTGTTATATATATATATATATAATAAAATTGCACCCATGTGATCTCAATTGTGATATAATAAGAAAAAAACAAAAGACACAATCCGTGGGAAAAAACAGGGGAAGGTTTCCGCACGATATTTCTGATAACGTTTAACAAAACTGTAAGGACTGTTTGTTATTTTAGTAAATAATTTTTATATATACTTTCCATCAAGCTAGTAAAAGTATTTAGTCAATGAGAGAAAGTAAGAAGCAATATGGAAAGCTGAACTGAAGACCAAAAGCGAACAAATGCTTTTCGAAATTCTTCCGCTCATCAAGTCGGGTTCCTTTTATTGAGCGGAAGAATTATTGTCTTAATTAATACACAATGGAAACCCAAAGACCAAAGGAAAACAATGCTTTTTGTTCGCTTTTCGAAATTCTTCCGCACATCAAGTCGGGTCGTTTGAGTGAGCGGAAGAATCATTGTCTTAAACGCTTATTAATTACGTCGCCCGAAAAATTGACTTTGTAAACAATTTTTCCGCTTAACCTATTCAGCGAGCGGAAGAAAGATAATTAGCCAATTAAAAGATAAAAGTTAATTTATTTGATTCCAGACTTTAGGTTTGCTTGCTCAGTCATTCGTGCTTTCGTTCAGTCCAGTGTTCAGTGGGACAGTATCATTTCGTGGCAAGTCGCTATTTGTCTCTTCAAACTTCAGGTAAGTTGATTCAGTCTAAAACTAGCCATATATTTTCTTACATGCAAACTTTATTTTAAATAAGGATTTTAATCTCATAAGAATCAAATGAGGCTCGAGAATGTTAAAATTTAATAGAAATCAGTTATGATTAGACAAGATCAGACAGATGTTTAAAGGTGCAAAGTTTTCGATACCTATCTCGTATTAAGTAGCAAAAATTTAATCTACACTAGGTGCAAATTCCTAGGTGTTTCAATCTTTCAGCGCTTGTATCATGATTTTATGCGCGTTCAAAGTTTACGATTTCATAAGGGCTCTCAGTCTCAGCTGACCATTCGACGTGAAAACATTTTACGCTCATAAAATCAATAATGCAAATGCTAGCAAACTAAAATTTGGCAGCTTCATTCGAGCTTCATTCATAAAACTTTGGCATTGAAAACTCGAAGTTTTAAAAATTCCCTTAATAGTCGACTTGTTCTAGGTATCAATTGTTCTATAAAAATTCTTTCCCCTGCAGGGAATATCTGTGAGAAAGGTTGCAAAAATGAAGACTATCTGGATTTTGTTTATTGTCTTTGGATTCGCATTCACATTTTGCAGTAAGTTACTCTAGATTTTTATTGCACTACTCTACTGCTTATTATTAAACCATAAGCCTTCAATAACTTTTTCGATGTTGATGGAAAGAAAAGACACTTTTGTTTACGAATCATTTGAAAATTTTGTAGTTTTAAAGAGGGATATCAATTTACAATTTCGGTGCGGTTTTAGGGTTTTAAGCAAACAATGTACGCTTGTACGTTTTTTGGCTAAAAAAACTGCGGTTTTACGGTTTTTGGAACCCCTCCACGACACGACACCCCCTTTATACAGAATGATTCCCGGAATGATTAAGACAATCAGCTAGCTGTTTTTTGCCAACTTTCTTGGCGTTGGACTGTTTCTTATTAGACTGCTTTTTATGTTGTGCGAGCTATTGTTTTGAAAACTATCGAGCTATTGTATTGAAAAAAATAGCCAAATGCACATCTTCCGCGCGCACATCGCAAACTTATCAGTCCGATAATGTTTTATATAATTATGCATATGCAACTTGACTGAAGAGGAAAGAAGAATAAATTCTAGTGACAGGCGAGTCTTGTCATCAAATTTAAATACATTGTAAATAAGATCTTTGTCAATTTCCCTTCCATAAATTGATAGCAATGTCACAGTAATAATTTCATCGCTAATTCTACCAAAAATTTCCATTTTCAAGATGCAGATGAGGAAGATGATTATGACTATGATCAAAGAGACTTCTCTGGACCTGAGGAGGACAGCGAAGGTTTGTGTTCTCTCTACATGTGCCTCTTCTTTGCTAAAATCACAAAATCGGATATTGGCACACAAGTTCTATAGGGGATGAAGTAGGATGATATCTATGATGATATCAAGGTATTATAAAAGCTATAAACGACGCTCATACTTGATGATCTGGTTGCTAACAGGTCACTTTTTCTCTCTTGTCTGTTCACTGCTTTGGGGGACACCTATGAAAGCAGCGTAGTATAGTGGTTAGCACTTTGGGCCATTTTGGCTTAAGGTTTGTGGTTCAAATCCAGGCTAGGGAGCACAAATTTGCAAGGTGTAAAAACCTTGCTTTCTGTGACACCGCACGATGCGAGTCGATATATACTCCCCAGGGAGTATAGGAGAAAATGGAAAAAGAAAAAATGGCCTGAGCTAAGGTGGTAAATACTTGTAACCGCTGCTGAATTTGGTGATAAGAGTCACACAAATATCCCTTGACAGCAAATAAAGAAATATGGAAATATAAAAATAATGAACACAGTGTAATAAAATATAATAATTCTTTCCAACAGATAGCAACGATCCGGCCAAAACAAAAGGCCCCTGCTTCAGCTACCGTCGCCGATGCAACAGATGGGGTGGTTGGAGCGGAAGAAGACGCAGATGGTAGACAATGGCCTAAGAACATGCGAACTACATCTATTGTTTCATTTTTGTTATTTTCTATAAGCTTATTGTGCTGATCAAATGTGTTTTTTTATTCTCCGTGAGTCACCTGAATGTTACAATTTTGATAAATCTTCATTTATCGCACTGATTTTTTCTTAATTAGAAGTGTGCAACACGAAGAATACACTAATTTCTCAGTAAATATTTTTTAATCTCAATTAACGCATCTCATCTCTACATCGATCACCAAGAACTCACAAAAATCTAACGAATCTACAAATTACAAACAGAAAATCCCTATGACAACATTACAGATTAGCCAATGATATTAGAGTAAAATCGAAAAGGTGTAAAATAATTATATTTGTTGCTATAAATAAAAATAAACACACATGGTTAGATTATGGTTACTACGGTGATTTTATATGAACAATAAGAAGCTAAAAACAAAGCATAAACAATGAACATGCGGCCGCGGGACAGCGCAAAGGTAGGCGGGTTTCCCGACACACCCCCCTCCTTGACCCATTAGGGGTCAAGCATAAGCTGACACTTCCAAAGCGCGTCGCGGGCTGCTGCTCTGCGTGGTCTACCACCCTGAGGATTACTCACATTCACTTCCTCTTTCCTTTCACATTCAATCTCTCTGACTCCATTCACTTCGACACTCTCACTCCTCTCAGTCTTAGTACATTCTAAAGGATAAAGTTTCTCTAGTGGTCTACTTAAAAATTCAACCTTACCTTTTGTTACCTTTCTTACCTTAGCTCCACGAACTACTCCATCTTTACTCTTAATCAAATCCTCCACTAGTCCAATTTGCCAAGTATTTCTTTTCACTCCATCTTCATGGATCAAAACAAGATGACCTTTCTCAATAAGATTCAATTTATTCTTCTTCAGTTTGTGAATTTCTCTCAAACCTGAAATATACTCAAAGCGCCAACGTTTCCAAAAATGATCTAAAATTTTAGTTAAGTGTAGAAATCTCTTCTGTACATTCTGCAAAGAAGAACTGTTAGCATAATCATCATCATAATCAGTGCTTAAATCTATGTTATCTTTCACCTCCTTACCACTGCCCAGAGTCTCTTTGGCAACTGATTGTTCTTCACTCTTCTTGGAACCCTTTTCTACATTACATGCTCTTTTGCCTTCAGCTATCTTATCCCTAAGCTCACTACTATTAGTCTTCCACTTTCGTAACTCGAACCCTCCTTCTGACATTCTCTCGCGTGCTTTACAATACAGGCTATAAGCTTCAGAGCAACTACTTGATCCTGTAACAAGGTCATCTACATAGAATGACTGAGATAACTTTGTCACAAATTCTGGATCACTCTCTTCAAATGTGCGAAGATGATGTCTCAGAACGCCGTTTAACAAAAAAGGAGAACTATTTACACCAAACACTACACGATTAAATCTATAAGTAACAATTCTTGGATCCTTAGATTCATTATCATCGATCCAAAGAAACCTTAGACAATCCCGGTCTGCCTCATCAACTTCTATATTTAAAAACGCTTTAGCAATATCCCCTACTAATGCCACTTTCTCTAAACGGAACCTCAACAAAATATCAAAGATGAGTGGCGAAAGCGATGGCCCGACATGCAAGCAATCATTTAATGATTTCTTGGTTACCTTATCTTTACAGGAGGCATCATAGACTACACGAACCTTCGTAGTCTCAGATTCTTCACGAATCACTGCAGCATGCGGCAGATACGACACTTTGTTTGCTTGCTCTAGATTAGCAACTCTTGATATGATGCCTGCTTTCTCTTGCTCAGAAATAATGTTGTTATATTCCCTAAGAACCTTAGGATCCTGCCTCAATTTATTGACTTGACTCTTTAACCTTGCAACACATGCATTATAATTTAAGGGCAAAGGACCATGGCCTGCCTTCCAAGGCAAGGATACAGAATAACGATTACCATTGAAGACAATGTTATCTATTAACTCTTCATGTACCTCATTTTCCTTTCTTATTCCTAATGAGTCTAAATCCCAGAGTTTATTTACTTGTACGTCCAACTCTTTCTTCTCACTCTTTTGGGAAGTTACAAAATTAACAACAGAATCAGAATTACTTAACCTCTTACCTGATAATGGTCCAGAAAGAACCCAACCAAGTGACGTCTTGATTGCGACTGGCTCCAGAGGCCCCCCTCGTCTTTGTTCGCCTTCTAAGAATTGCCACAGAAAGTCTGATCCAATGAGAATCTGAATATCAAGCTTGTCATTTCTTGTAACATCTGAAAACCAAACTTGTTTCAAATGATTATAATGCTTCTTAACAATTTCAGGATGAACATTATCAATATTAGTGATTTCATCTACGACATAACAAGATATAAACACCTTCTTTCCACCTTGCAAAGAAGAAAGAGAAAACTCAACTACCTCTCTCACTCTCTCATCCACTTCCTTGCATCCAAATGCCTTCACACTCAAAGTCTCTCTTCTCACTGGCTGCAAACCTAATGCATTGACAGCTTTGGCTGAGATGAATGAATGATGACTACCAGAGTCAAACAACACTCGAACCTTGCTCTCCTCTCTTCCCTCTACCTTAGCCAAGGCTGTCTGCAAAGCCACCTCACTCCCAGCACTCATATTCCCAACCCAGGAAGGAGCTTGGGGGTTAAGCTGCTGCGCATCCTTATTCGCTTCTTGTTTATGCTCTATCTTATTGCTGTTGTTGCTATTATTATTCTTATTCTTACTTCTACAAATTGAAGAATGGTGCTTACCCTTACAATATTTACATTTGAAACGTGACTTACACTCGAAAGACCTGTGTCCTTCTGACAAACAAGCATAGCATTTTGAATTTCTTTTTAACAAGTCCATTCTTTCTTCCATAGTCGAATATTTACAGCAGTTCTCTGAGCTATGATCTTCTCCACAATATCCACATTTCTTCTGACCGATACCAGTTGAAGTAAATAAAGCACTTGTGCTTGTATGCTGAGGCCTTCTTGATTCTCCCACTGAACTGCGATTGACTGTCAGTATCGGCGTGTGCATTTGCCTCACTTCAAGCTCAAGGTCCAGCGCCATTAACAAGTCCTTGATGGAAATGTCCAGCATGCTCTTTCCCAGTGATCTCACGATGCTGAACCGTACCGCCTTCGGAATCTTCTCCATTAGAACAGGTACAACAATCCTGGAGTAGGTCAGCTCATTCACACTCATTGCCTCAAGGCCACGAAAGTGTGTCTCGATTTCATCTCTAAAATTACGCAGTCTCGTCACGTTCTCTTCGTTGAACACAGGCTGAATGTTTATTAATTTGTTGATATGCGCATGCTGCATTTCAACAGGCTTTCCAAATCTTCTCTTTAATAACTCCTTTGCCGTTACATAATTTGCCTCGGTAACTTGCAATCCAGCCACAACTGCTCTTGCAGAATCTTCTAAGAAGCTTTTCAAGTATTTAAATTTGTCGACTTCGGCTAAATCTTCGTTTTCATCTATGGAACTTGAGAAACTGTCCCAGAACTCCTGGAATTCAAAGATCTTTCCAGAGAATTTCTTTATTTCCAACTTTGGAAGCTTAACTCGAACACTTCTTCTTACGGCAGAGCTCGATGAAGCAGATCTCGATGAAGCAGATTCAGATCGAACAGAAGAAATATGTGTAACCGCGCTGGCCGAAGCAGCAATTGATTCGACTTCCTCTTGCTCGTCTACTACTTCTACTACTTCGTTATGAATATCTTTCTCAGCAAGGGTCTTTTTATCATTTTCTTCAAGTTTTTCGTCAATATAATCTAACGCATCAAGAATTTTGTTCTTGTATTCTAGAGCGTCGTCTGCCTCTTTATCGCATTCATCCTCAGAATTATTATTTATCATAAAATCTAAAATATTATCGTCCAGTTCTCTCAGTTTATCTTTGCTCTCTTTTAACTGAATTAAATGTCTCTTTAAAATCTTTACGCTTACCTCATCGTTTTTTGAATCAAGAATTTTGTTTACTACTTTCGTTGAACTTCGTCTAAGAACTCCTCTCCGTTTTCTAAGTGAATCAATATCAATCTCCTCCATATTCCACGTATTCGCACTTCTATCCGGTTCGGTGGACCAAGTTTGATAAATCTTCATTTATCGCACTGATTTTTTCTTAATTAGAAGTGTGCAACACGAAGAATACACTAATTTCTCAGTAAATATTTTTAAATCTCAATTAACGCATCTCATCTCTACATCGATCACCAAGAACTCACAAAAATCTAACGAATCTACAAATTACAAACAGAAAATCCCTATGACAACATTACAGATTAGCCAATGATATTAGAGTAAAATCGAAAAGGTGTAAAATAATTATATTTGTTGCTATAAATAAAAATAAACACACATGGTTAGATTATGGTTACTACGGTGATTTTATATGAACAATAAGAAGCTAAAAACAAAGCATAAACAATGAACATGCGGCCGCGGGACAGCGCAAAGGTACGCGGGTTTCCCGACATGACCTAGTGCTACTTGCGGAATCTGCCGAAGATCTACAAAATCAAATAGACACTCTACACACTTATACTAGTAACATTCAAATAGAAGTCAATGTTAAAAAAACTAAAGTAATGGTCCTAAAGAAAAATAAAAGAAAAATTAACAACCAATCGCAATGGCAGCTGGGGTCTAAAGACATAAAAGAATGTAACTCTTACAAATACTTGTGTTACTATTAAATCAAATGGTTCGTTTAATGAACACTTTGATTTAGTCAAAGAAAAAGCCAGTAAAGCATATTTTGCACTAATTAATAAATGTAAAGAATTTGATGGCTTACAACCTAGTTTATTTCTTTATCTTTTTGATCAAACTATTGTCCCGATTCTAAATTATGCATCAGAAATTTGGGGTTTTGAAGAACATACTAACCTAGAACGTTTGCATTTATCTGCTTGTAAATATATATTAGGAGTTAAATCATCAACGAATACAGGAGGAATCTATGCTGAATTAGGCAGGATAACAATCCAATTGAAGAGACATATCAATATTCTTAAATTTCTTGCTAGGTTAGAGTCATTAAACGATTTGGAACCAAACAGATATGTTTGCAAATCTTTTCGATTTCTTTGCAACAATGACAATTTGGATGGTCTGAACTGGGTTTCTGAAGCACGTGATCTAAGATAAAGGTATGGTGTTCTTTCAAACGATAATGCTTCTACTATTAAAGCAAAGGTTAGAAACTATTTTGCGAATTCAGTCATGTCTAGTCTTGATGAAAATATAATAGAAAATAAAAAACTTTCTACTTATGCCGAATTCAAATCCGTTTTCAAATTTGAAAGATATCTTGATGTGATTTGTGATTTTAAAAGAAGACAATCCCTTTCGAAATTCAGATTAAGTGCTCATAAATTAGAAATCGAAGTTGGTAGATTTGGGAAAAACAAAATCCCTAGGACAGAAAGATTTTGCAAACACTGCATCACACACGGTAAGAATATTATAGGGGATGAGATCCATTTTTTAATGCTATGTCCTCTATTTGAAAATGAAAGAAGAGAGTTCTTTAACAAAGTAGAACGGGAATATACCTCTATTATTCATCTTAGTATTAGGAATAAATTCACTTGGCTATTTAGCCAAGAAGACGCCCAGTGTCTCCAGTTAGTCTCATCTTTCATCTCGAAATGAATGAGAATTAAATCGGAACAAACATAAATTGTTTATAGTAAATTTAATATCTGGGGTGGTTTGGCTTGTTTTTTTATTCTCTTTCTTTGGTTAGTTTGTATTCGTAGAGTAGTAAATAAAGTAAAGCCTTTTTTTGGTAGTTGGTGGTAAATGACTTTAACATGGTTTGATTGGACTTTTTCAATTACCGTACAATTTGTTATCTATTAAAAGTTTGGGTCTTTGTATTGAATTATATATGCTTAGTAATAGCTATATCTTTTTTTCTTTGTTTTTGAATGTAAAGCTTAATTTCTTACCTTTTCTAACTAGTTTTGATTGTAGTTAGCGATTCTAGTGTTTTTAATGTTGTAATTAGGTTAGAGGCCTGTTTGGCCTAAATACCTTTTTATAAAAAAAAAACATGCAACACAAGGACTATCACAAACTGGGGCAATACAGGGCAATACAAGAACTATCACTTTTCAGCCTGGGCAATTCTTCTGACAAGTGTAGGTTGGTGGGAGGGCGTTGGTTCATCTCTTTCCGAGATCCTAGCGACTGGCGCTAAATACACCATTTTACTATCGCCACCTCCTCCCCCCCCCCTCCGCTGGCCTTAACCAGGGGGTGGCTCGCTTGACACACGTCTGTCCTCTATTGAGCTTCTTTCATTTCTAGATAGTCCTAACGATACACGTCTTTCTAGACTTCCTAATATGGTATGTCTATGGTGCCATTTCCGTTATTTGTGAACTATGATTTTGAAACGATTATCTACAAAAATTCACATGTTTAAGTTGGTTTTCACTATGACCTTTAAACTTCATGACAACAACTATATGTTTTGCTGAAAAACTTATTTGTGTTGTTCATTATTTCACCTTGATCCATGAAATTTTCTTACAAAAGTCGTGGTACTGTACACGAACTTTCCAAACAGATCAGCTCATTTGAAAAATTCATTTCGCCATTTCAAAACTTCCCCAATTATGCTACCATCCTCAGACATAAGCATTTACTCTAGTAACACTCCCACCTCGCAGCAGCACTCCTTAGCAAGTTATTAACCAGTTAACTCATTATTAAGTATTCACGTCACGAGAATTAAATAAAAATAATACCGAGATTCGACACATGCTGGGCCAGTCCAATAGATCTTTGCAATGGACGAAGTTTTCCTGAGTTAAGAGGATTTTGCGAACAAATTGCCATTTAATTTGTATATATAAACGGATTGATCTACTAAGCGCAAGCATAAATAAAGAATTAATCAGTCTAAAGTTAAGCAATGGTATGCATAACTGTAGATAAAAAGAGTCTTTTGCAATGCATTTCTAATTTCCTTCTCAAAATGCCGCTAAGTTGGAATGAATTTTCATCTTCTACTACTGTACATGGACTTCGATTTCTAAACAAAGATACTTCATTGAAAAGAAGAATTATATGGATCATATTGGTCCTAACAGCCACTGGATTTTTGTTTTCACAAGTATACGAAAGCATTCATAGATTTTCAAAGTTCAAAGTCAACACAGTGATACATCTGACGAACGATGGTAAAACGAAATACCCGTCTATTACCGTATGCAATGCAAATACCTTGCGAAAGAGCAAGCTGAACGAACCGCCTTTTAAAAATGACACAAGGGTTAAAGGGTGGATGCAGCTGTCAAAACAGGTGATCTTTGACACTAATCTAACTTTAGTTGGTATTAACAATTCATCTGGCTATAGCATTTCAGGGGAAGATCTCCAGCATTTGTATTTGGAATGCGGCCACACGATGAAGCCAGTGAAAGATGGTGGGATGTTGGAATATTGCAGAGCTCCGAATCATGCACAATGCGACTACAATAACTTTACAACAATGCTTACCTATACTGGTTTGTGTTACACACTGAACTCGGATACGCATGTCGATGAAGGTATTTTGCGTCAGCGTCAGGAAGATTTTCGTCTGTGAGACTTAAATTATCAGTACAGGTTAGTAATGTGCTTTCACCTTACCGTAAATCCTCAAACTAACACCCTCTTCTTTTAAACGCCTCCCTCTTTTAAATGGCCCCTGAGAGAAGCGTTTAATAGATATATCTATACTAAACATCCGTACAATCGGGATAGAACCTTTGGATCGGCTATATTAATATTTTTATATATAGCAACAAAGAGAAAACAAATGATTTATGTAGTAATTTGGATTTTAAATAAAAGCCCCCCTCAAAACGTGGAAAATTACATGACCAGGGACAACAAAAAGAACATAGTTGACACCAAAACTATACATCGTGAAGTATTGGACCTTGAAGGGGCGCGTGTGCAAATATTTACCCAACGTGTCCTTTGCCTACGTCGAATACTTGCTCGCGTGTCCTCATCTAGAAGCTTTTTATAAGTTACCATATTTCTTGAGCAACAAAGTGTTTTCGCAAACTCTAGACAGTTTGGAAAGGCAGAGATACTCAAACCTGATCTATTGTTTGGCTCAAAGCATCATTAACCTTCTCTTATGTTTCGTTTTATAACGCAAGGGGCAATTCACTCTTTGGGAATCTCGTACACCCTTGGAAATCCCTTGGAGCTCCTTTGTTTCAACAGGAATCTAATAGGTCTTTTTGAAGAGTGAAACGCCCCTCGATATTGCGACCTCTCAAGAAACATTCTGTGCTCAGCTCACAGTTTAGCAACATTACCGAGCGAATTTTAAGGTTTCTTGAAAATGAACATATCTGCTCTAGTGTACTTTATTGTAAATATTTACTAGCTTAACTAACTAATTCCCCATCCAACATGAAATTATTCCGTATTCATTTCATACCGGAATTTTGTAAACGGGGCCTAAAGCAACTAAATATTTTTGAGTGGTACACAAGCAATATTTTTGGGCGTCCAGAGATGTTTCCACTGTTGCTCGCAATTTAAGTAGCTAAATAGAAAAATGTACTCTAAGACAATGCTGTAACTGTGTCACTTGACAGGTAGACGAGTATTCACTGTCAATTGGTAACTCGGAATCAGTTGGAATAACTGTATTGGTTCATGACCAACTGGATCCTCCATTTGCTGATACACATGGGATTCTTATTGGACCTGGAGTACACGCGTCAATTGCTATCAAGAAAACAAAGGTACAGTAAATTGTAGAAAAGTGATCCTCATTCTATTAAGCATTTTCTTGCAAACCCTCGCTAACCTCCTTTTCGAAAATAATTGTCTTATTCCATTGATACTGATATTGAGACGTTATATTGATAAATTGATTTCACTGCTCAAAATGTGTATGCCTTCCTGCTGTCTGATAAATTCCCACCGATGATCACTAATAGTGGTTTCGGCTTGAGACCCGTCAGCCCGCTAGCTTGCTCTGGTGAATGCACACATTCTGTACCAGATTCCAAGTTCTTTAGTTCTGCCTATCTAGGTACCAGAGACGGTAAAGTTCGGTAAATCGCGTATTAGATCACGCTACTGTTATATTCAGAAACGTTAAGATCCACTTTTCAACATGAATACTGACAGCCAATAAGTCAATGTGCAATTTGATCGGTGGCTCAAACAATAATTGTCTAGCCACGTCATTTATCAAACAATACAATTGTCGAAATTATCAACGTGTCACACCGAAATAGGCAAACAATATACGAAAGTTTGACAGAGAAACAGAAAACGTGCTTTATCTACCCAACTGTTATATAATTCCGAAAACCACTGGCACCAAACTTTTATTTAAGTTCCTAGGGCCCAGCGTAGGAATTTTAGAAATAAAATTCCAGTGCCTAAATCGGTGGGCGGTGCAGCACTATTTCGGCTGTCGAAGTAACATTATTACTATTAGGCCTTGTTTACACAATGCCGTTTCTAAACGAAAACGTTACGAAGTCATACCGGACCGGCCTTCCGTTAACACTGAAATAATTTCCTTACCGGAATGAAATGAAGGCGACTTCGAAAACGGTATGATTGGAAATGGGTACGAACCATTTCAGTGTAAACGGGTGAAAACGAAACGATTTCGTTCCAGATTCAAAGGGAGGCGCATATATTTCTCCGAGCGGGACAATTTTAACGGGGCGCATGATAGGGTGCCAAAATAGCCAAAAAAAATTTTACGCCTCTGCTTCAGTCCGGAACGAAATCGTTCCGTTTTCACCGAAACAATTCGTACCGCTCTCAGATAATACCTTTTTCAAAATCGTTTTCATTACTTTCCGGTTAGGGAAATATTTAAATTTAAACGGAAGGTCAGTCCGATATGACATCGTACCATTTTCGTTTGGAACGGCATAGTGCAAACGGAGCTTTTGGAGAATTGGTATTACTTGCTATCAAAAAGTGACACCTAACCCCTTTTCAATTCAACAGTTTGAAAGCCTGAAACATCCATACGAATCAGAATGCCGAGACGAGAATCTGAGTGAATTCATTCCTTATTCACGACTTGCCTGTTTGCGGATGTGTGAAGAAAATTTTGTGATCGAGAATTGCAAATGCAAAATGACTGTCGATACGGTAAATACCCGTGAGTAGACTTTCAGTCGTACTTATGCACATTATGTACTCATACTCCTACATACTCATAATTAACTCTAAAAGTTTCTCGGAATAGCTAGTTTTGTGTGTAATGATCATTCTTTCTATTCTTTTAGGCAACGATGTACCGTTGTGTAATGCATCACAGATGTTCAGCTGCGGAATTCCAGCAGAAACAAGTAAGTTCCAGACTCTCTCGCATTGTTTACAAATTAGTTGAAAGGACATCCTTCTTTCTCAGAAAGCAGCAAACCGAACGCTAACACATGCTTAAGCTTAACCCTAGATCACCTTTATAGAAGACTATTAAGAACCGGCTAACCCTAATTCCAACCCAAATACTAGTCCTGACGCCAAACCAAATAGAAACTCCAAAAGATCCCAACTTTGGCCTCACGTTACCATCAGCTCAGACCCTAACTCTAATGCTTGTTCTAACGTCAACCCTAACATTTGCCATCGAGAACGCTGGTATTACATAAATTAATCATTTTTGTTTAATTTTCAGCGTTATTTCCAGCACAGAAAAACGAATGCGATTGTCCTTTTGCCTGTCATTCAGTTGAATATACAACAACAATGTCACAGGCACCTTATCCAACCGAAACAAGAGGAAGAGAGCAAGCAGTTATTGACTTGAAAAAGACGAAAAAGAATATAACTGAAGAAAATATTCAAGAAAAGCTTAAATTCTATAGGTAAAAAAAACATCTTCACGGTCCTCAAGTCTTGTAAATGACAGATAAGTCGTTAGACAAAGTTACACGAGACTAGAACTAAACAGAGCTTGGTTGTTAGTTGAAGGTTAAACTTAATTAAAAGGAATGGCCTTCATAAAAAGTCATACACATGAAGACAAAGCAGCTCTTTTCAATTGCACAAAAGTCAATTTAGATATTATTCTCGAATTCCATTTTGATTGATGGGTGGCTTGGGGGGGCTTGAGCCACTGTCCATTACATGTCGGTTTCCTTAAATCGCATCCTTACGAAAGGGCATTTCGTGAGCTTCCAAGAACAGCCACAGTCATATCTTAACTTCTTTTGGTCTTTCAGTGTTTCAAATCGTTACGTGTCGTTTTATTTCGGAGAAACAACCTATGTGCTTAAAGAATTAAAATTCCTGGAATAGCCACCAGGGTAAATTGGGAGTTGTGCGGTTTTCCAGGGTTTGTTGAGAAGTTAAGCCTTCGGCACGTAGCTTGGCACCGGGGCCTCTCCATGGACAAAACCAAAGGGCAGTGAGGGCGCCAAAATGTAGCAAGGCGCTATATAGCTGATATGTTCACTTATACCTCACGTCATCGATAAACGTTTTTGTGCAGCAGCGTAAAAAGCTCATTAGTCTGTCAGATCGTAACTGCAAATGTTCTGCATAATGACTTATTTTTTTCTAGAGATAACATAATATTGCTGGATATATTTTACGAGAAGCTTGATTACCTTACGATAAAACAAGTTCCCGAATCTAAACCGGTTGGCCTAATCGGTGAGTAATGACCTTAACGGTTTTTTAAGTTGTAGTTCTTTATTCATTATGCCATGGAAATAAATAAAGGGGCAGATAAGTTTTTTTCTAAACCAGGGCCTCTATAGTGATGTACTCAAGACGGAGGAGCAGCGGCAGTCGCCTTTCCGATCATTGTCGAGATGGGTTTTACATATAGCAATAGTCTGACGTAAATGGTCAATGGAATTTCTTATTTTTATTAAACTACATCCAAATTTCCCTACACTATACCCTTTTGCCTCTCCATGCTGGATCTATAAATTTAGAACTGTAAATTTCTTGACTTGTTTCGCATTAGAAAAGAGCCCTAATTCCTGTCACGAGAGAATCCTTATTCTACCCAGGAAACCCTTAATCGCCCTGTCCCGGCCATTAACCCCCGTTAAACCTGTTGTCTAACGGTACATTGGTTTTATGTTCGAAGAATTCGAACATATTGGTGTGGGGTCGAGTGTCACTCACTCACCAACTCACTAACCAACGCTTGAACAATGGAAAAAGTGTAACAATACCAATGCGCAATTTGCGGTAAGTTGTTCACAATGCGGCCTGCTAGCACTTTTGTCAATTTGAGTGACAATTGTTCTTCTCAACATTGATCAAAGAGTCTTGGCAAGAGCGGCAATTTCAAATCAGTTTTCAAAACAAATCTTTATTATTATCATCCTCACCATGAAAATCGTCATAATAATAATAATAATAATAATCATCATCATCATCATAATGATTACAATCACCATCATTGACGGTGTTGCTATTGCAAGATCTAAAGGAACGGCACTACCACCACCGCAACCACCCCTACAACCATCACCACGACCACCCCTATTGGCACTATTGGCACCACCACAAACACCCTACCACCACAACTAGCCCTACCTTCAGCAACACAACCACCCCTACCACCACCACAACAACTACCCTACCACCACCACCACAAACAACATCATCATCATAACCACCCCCCATTATCGTCATAATCATTATCGTCATCGTTGCGCATACCGATAAACATCTTTCATCATTTGACCGAAATAGCTGTATTCAACCAGAGTCGTTCTTCAAATATGCCCATAGGGCCCTTATGTTTTGAAGACCCTTGAGCAGGAAACATTGGGCTTTTGCTGCATGCCTTTCCTTGAAAGTTTCCTGGATCTCCTCACATGTGGACTGGACTGCTAACCTATCGATTTAGAAATTGAGCAGTTCATGTTTTTCGATTGAGAGTCTTGGTATTTCTTCAACGGTAGTGAGGGCTTCGAGCCGCAACCTCGCGGGTCAAGAGCCAAGGGTGTTTGCGGAAGGCATATTTTCGTCAGGAATTTGATACTGGTCTTTCAAGCCCCAGGTCATTAAGGTATGACACGATTTCAGGATGCTATGCACGAGTTGATTTAGAGCTAGTGTTTTCTTCTCTTTCGGCATTTGTTTTGCTTTGATGGTCACATCCCCATGTCTTCGCTAATTAATCTTTATACCTGTACTGTATTACTTCTAGCTTCAATTGGAGGCCTACTCGGAATATCACTCGGAGCCAGTATGCTCACAGTAATTGAAGTTCTTGATTACTTGCTGTCCTGCTGTACAAAAGTAGTATATAGACTTTTGAAACGCAAGAGTCAAATAAATGATGAGACGCATGCAGTCGGAGTGATTAAAGTGAAAACAACTCAGATTTTATGACACGAAGGAAACTAAACATCTGTCTCAATTACTATAGTAGACATGTTTAAAATGTGTTTTTTTTTTAATATAAAGAAATAAACGATATGTAAAATCAAAGTCTCACGGAATACTTGGGACTGCTTAAGGAGAGATTTGTAGCCTCGTCCCCAGGGTGAATAGAAGAACACTAAGTGCACCATAACGCCGTCCATATTCGACCCTGTTACCGGCTTGCTCAATTTGGCTCCTCTTAAAAAAGGAAGTTATTAAGTTACGCCACAGTTTCATCAATATATCACACCGAAATAGGTCTAAGGCAAGGTAAATAACATGATAATAGAAGCCAAATAAACATGCTATATACTTCATTTTATTACCTCTGTCGATTATCCACAAAATTGTTTCGATCTCCTTGCTTTGAACGTCTTTTCGAGAAACAAATTTTGTACGATGCCTATGCCTAGGCCAAAAATTGCCAATATTTTGACAAATTTCTGGCCAGTACCAGCATGGTACCAGGGCCCAAATCGGTTAACGGTTGAGGTTCGAGGAAAGTAGGAAACACATTTAGAGCCTAGGGACAAAGGTTGGGAGTAAGTGATTGTGCAAGAAATTCTGAATCCTATTTTGTGGGATTAAGAGGGACTTAGGCCATCACAACTTTGAAATTCGAAGGAGCAATCGCTATTTCGAATGAGGGTGGTCATTTTAAAGAATTAAAAAATCGATTAGCAAGTTTCTTGTACTTTGAAAAGAAAAGTCAAAATAGAAGGAGCTAGAGCTGATTAAAGACATAACAACAAACTTATAATAATTGTCTACACTCAAAGTAAATTAATAATTCCACAATTTGCAGCCACAGCCCTTGCCAAAATATCTGAGGAACTTCATGAAACTTTCTACATTTTCATCACATGTCCCCCCCCCCTAATGTTTTCAACTCACATACGAGTATGTACACTACTGATTGAAATTTTACTGCCACTTTATGGACATTGTTAAAATCAGAAATAGGCGGTCAATTGATCAAAATAAATCAAAACTCGGCAAATTTCGACAAAAGCCAGCAAATTATAGTTAATTGTGATCAACCATATATCGTTGTTCATTATAATCAATTCTATTCAATCATAAATCATATTCAATCATACACAATCATCACAGTCGTTCTTTGCAGTTATTTATTATATGCAATCATGATAAGTCAAATTAATCAGATGTAATCGTGAACTGTATCCTGGCCAATCAATAGTCATACATGGCCAATCATATAGATGCAACCAAGAAAAACCCATAATAAACCTTTTCAAAGAGGTCTGGGTCGGGGCGACATTTTTCTGGAAGATGGTCGCCATTGAGAAGCGAATCCTTTCCTTTCCGAATCATTGCGGTCACTTCAAGAGAGGTAATGCAGGAAATGTTGCTTCAAATTCTTTTTGGAGACAAATCTGCTGCACAACCTCTCCTAAAGCGACCGCAATGCTGATCGTTGGACGCGGAGAGGAATCCCTTACTCAATGGCGGCCATCTTCCAGAAAATGTTGCGCCGACCCAGACCTCTTTGAAAAACAGTCTGTTGTGGTCAATATTGCATAGAAACTTTCGTTTATTTAATTAATTAGTTTTGTAGCCTCGTTTTGTTCTGTTATGTTGAGAAGCCTCGCTTGTAAGCAGCTCATGGCTCATGGCTGACATGGAAGAGTTTCTCTGAAATAACACATTGGTTTAGTCAATTATAGTGAATGTAATCAAACACTGTAGTTAATCGTATTAGACAAGATAACCACCGCTTATCATGACAGGCCTTTGATATTTATCAGGGCAACATTTCTGGAAAGATCCGTCTAATGGTTAATATATTCAAACTTATCAACGCTGTTCTTGTATAATGTAGTAAATTGTTGTAAATTTGAAAATCAATCATAAAAACATACATTATAGTAAAGTCATCGTAGGCAATCATGCTCAATCACACTCAATCGTCAATAATCACAAATCATTGCAAATCATATAAAATCAAAGTAGTAGTCAATCCAAAATCATCTTTATACAGTAATGCATCTCATTGACAGTACAAGATTCGACGCTAGTCCCAAAACTTGTTTACATGGTTGAACCACCCATGCAGTGCTTAAAGTTTTAAGAAGGTATTTCATTTCTAAATTGAAAGTATAGGATTGTCTTGAAAAACAAATGAATTAATTTAGTAATGGATTAAAGTCCTTAGTCGAAAAATACACGCGTAGAGTGCAGTACCTGATGACTAGTTCGTTTTTTTAAAGTGCCTATGAACGGAAATTATACTTAAACCTTTTTTATCAAAAATAGAAATTTGGAAACATCCTAATGCTAAAAATTGATACGTGAACAGTGAGTTTGCACGGGAAGGGTTGTTTCAGAAGGTTTGAAAATGACTGGTCGCTGTGTTTGCAACACGATTTATTACACATTCTGTGGTTACTTGAAGGGAAGAAATATAGCAGGAAGAAACTTTTTACAGTTGTTCCGAGAGAGACCTTCAAGTTCAGTGTAGAACGCCTGAACAACTGCACTTTCCTGCAGAGATTGCAAACCCGGTGACGTCACAAATAGTGCGCTTTTTGTCATACAAATAACACTAAATACTGGATTTTCCACCGTGCATATCAGGAGATTCCAAAACGTCAAATCCAAAAAATTAACATCACCAAAACCAGCTTATTTTGTTTTACTAGAAAACACTGATAATCTGAAATGTAAAATTTCATTTCATAGGCACTTTAAAAGAACTAAGAAAACATTGAACTACGTTTACAAAATAAATGAACTAATTCGGCGAAAAGCTGTGATTTGTTTTCAATACAATAATATTGTGAAAGAGCTAGATAACTCATTATTAACAGAGATTTTGCAGACATATGTTCATTAAATCTATGTATGTTTACGATATAAAAATTATTTATTTTAATCAGCATGTGCATAATTACATAATTAATTATTTATACATAATTAGAAGAGAACGTTTTCAGAAATCGTTATCTAGCTTTTGCTCAAAATGGCGTCGAGCTGGAATGAATTTTCATCCTCTGCAACTGTGCACGGACTTAGATTTTTAAACAAAGATAGCTCACGTAAACGGAGAATCATATGGGGTGTCTTAGTCCTAATTGCAACAGGCTTTTTGCTTTGGCAGTGCACAGAAACTTTTGGTGAATTTTTCAAGTTCAAAGTCAACAACCTCATTATAGAATCTGCAATTCTACAGATTTTGACGCATACTGGTGCATGTTTCACTCTGAACTTTGGTGTAGATAGAAGCAAATTTATGTACGCCGGAGAATCTGGGAGACTTTCATCTGTTAAGATACAACTGTCGATTCAGGTGAGTTACAGTACTATTACTATTACTATTACTATTACTATTACTATTACTATTACTATTACTATTACTATTACTATTACTATTACTATTACTATTACTATTACTATTACTATTACTATTACTATTACTATTACTATACTATTACTATTACTATCACAATTACTATTACTATTACTATTACTATTACCATTACTATTACTATTACTATTACTACTTCTGTTACTACTACTATTACTATTACAATTACTATTACTATTATTATTACTACTATACTATTACTATTATTATTACTATTACTATTACTATTACTATTACTATTACTATTACTATAACTATTACTATTACTATTACTATTACTATTACTATTACTATTACTATTACTATTACTATTACTATTACTATTACTATTACTATTACTATTACTATTACTACTACTACTACTATTACTATTACTATTACTATTACTATTACTATTACTATTACTATCATAATTACTATTACTATTACTACTACTTTTACCATTACCATTACTATTACTATTTCTACTACTGTTACTACTGCTATTACTATTACAATTACTATTACTATTATTATTACTACTATACTATTACTGTTACTATTACTATTACTATTACTATTACTCTTACTATTACTATTACTATTACTATTACTATTACGATTACTATTACTATTACTATTACTATTACTATTACTATTACTATTACTATTACTATTACTATAACTATTACTATTACTATTACTATTACTATTACTATTACTATTACTTTGGTTATGGGCCCAGCGCAATTGTAAACAAGTGTTCAAAATAGGCCTTTACAGAAGTCGAAAGTTTTGAAATAAATTGTGCTTCAAGGATATCGTAGTTTATTTTTCTTCGGGAAATATCATTGATATATTTCAACGAAAATGGAAGACAAATGGTCAGTCGAGAAGCTGGACGGTACGAATTGGAGTACTTGGAAATTTCAAATGCGTCATTTGTTATTGGCGAAAGGCCTATGGGGAGTTGTGGAAGGTAGTGAAGTTTTACCACCGCAATCGTCCCAACAACGTGAAGCGGAATTCAGTCAAAAATTAGAGAAATCCTTGGCACATATTGTCCTAGCTATAGCTTCGTCACAGTTGTATTTGATTACTTCGTGCAATAGTCCAAAGGAAGCTTGGGACACGCTAAAAGGTCATTTCGAAAGAGAAACTCTAGCAAATAAACTCTTTCTCAAGAAAAAGTATTTTCGAACTCAGATGAAAGAAAATACACCGATGCAACAGCACCTGAAGGAAATGAAAGAAATAACAGACAAACTTTCAGCGATAGGAGCTCCAATTTCAGAGGAAGACCAAGTAGTTACGCTTCTTGGAAGTTTGCCACCAAGTTACTCAACACTCGTGACAGCCTTAGAAGCCAGGGTAGATGACGTCAAATTGGACTTCGTGCAGCAAGCTCTTATTAACGAGGAACAGAAACAGTCTAGTTCCACGCCTGCTATTTCTGGAGCCTCTGCTTTGGTAAGCACACCAAAGGCCAAGAAATTCAACCAACGAAAACAAACGATCTGTTATGATTGTGGTGAAGCAGGGCACATACGTCGTAGCTGTCCGAAAAAGAGCAAGTTTGAGAAACATAAAGCAAAGACAGCTGAAGAGAAAGACAGTGGGTCGGAATCACCAGAAGTGTTTGTAGCTGCAACAGAGAGTTCAGCTGAAGGCCAGCAAATGGAAAAATGGCTTGTCGATTCTGGAGCATCAAAGCACAGGACTCCGGACAGAAGTCTGTTCAAGGATTACTGGGAATTCAAAAAACCAGAAATGGTCGCACTAGGCGATGCGAGAACAGTAGAAGCTATCGGTATTGGAAATGTATGCTTGACTATGACATTTCGAATAAGCGCTTCGAAGCCAGCATTGCTATACAATGTACTGTATGTACCCAAACTCTCGTGCAATCTGTACTCTGTTCGAGCAGCAACGGAGAAAGGACACACTATACGTTTTGGTCGCTCACGGTGTTGGATTCGTGATAAAAAGGGAAATCTACATGGTATGGGATCACTAACAGACAAACTCTATCATTTGGACTGTATACCCGCTCCAGTAGAGCATGCAACACTGACACTAGAGCACAGCAATGAACTTGACTTGTGGCACCAGCGATTGGGTCATATAAACAAACAAGCGTTGAGAGATATTTCAAGAAAGAACACTGTAACTGGTATAAAAATTCCTAGAACGGAAACACTTTCGTTCTGTGAAGGATGCGTCGAGGGCAAAATGTGTCGCAGACCATTCAAGCCAGTGGGAGAAATACGCTCAACCAGAAAACTTCAGCTAGTATATAGCGATGTGTGTGGCCCCATGCAGACTGAATCGATTGGCAGAAAGAGATATTTCGTTACATTTATCGATGACTTCAGTCGCTGCTGTGCAGTTTATTTCATCAGAAATAAGTCAGAGGTGTTGGATAAGTTCAAAGAATTCAATGCTCTTGTTACAAACGAAGCTAAAGAGAGAATCGGAACACTTAGAACAGACAATGGTGGCAAGTATTTGTCGAAAGAATTCGAGGAATTACTCAAAGATAAAGGAATACGCCATGAGCTGACGGTTGCTTATACACCCCAACAAAATGGTGTAGCTGAGAGAATGAACCGAACCCTAATGGAATCAGCACGCTCAATGCTGTCTCATGCCGATCTCCCAAACATGTATTGGGCAGAAGCCGTAGCTACATCAGCATACATAAATAATCGCACACCAACATCAGCACTTAAAGACATAACACCTTATGAAAAATGGTATGGAAGAATACCGAATATAAAGCACATGAAAGTATTCGGATGCATGGCTTACGCGCATATAACAGAAGCTGAACGTCGTAAACTGGACAAGAAAGCAAATAAGTTTCGCTTTGTTGGTTATTACAGGCACTCAAAAGGGTACAGGCTTTTTGACGAGGAAACAAGAAAAATTGTCGTACGAAAAGACGTAGAATTCAATGAAACAGATTTTGGAAAAAGGGACACCAAAACTGAAGAAGCAACAGAGCCTAATGACACACTGCAAATAGAATTAAACTCGTCTGATAGTGAATCGACTGAAACTGTCCGGTCAGAAAGGACTCGACAGTCAGAACGACCACATCGACCACCAGTCAGATATGGCATCGATGAATATGCGGAGAAAACAGTTACAGAAAGCAATATTGATCATTATGTCTACTATGTAACTGAGATCGAAGAACCAAAGACATTGAAAGACGCCTTACACAGCAAATATGCTGAAAAATGGAAAGCTGCAGCTGAGTCTGACTGAATATGAATCATTAATAGAAAATGAAACTTGGACACTTACGGAATTACCACCTGGACGCAACACAATCGGATGCAAATGGGTTTTCAAAGTAAAACACGAAAACGATGGAAGGGTCGAAAGATTCAAAGGACGTCTCGTAGCCAAAGAATATGCACAAGAATATAAAATCGATTACGACGAGACATTTTCACCAGTTGTGAGATTCTCCTCAATCAGAGCACTACTTGCATTTGCAGTCCAAAACGACATGCTTATCAATCAAATGGACGTGGTAACAGCATTTCTAAATGGTAAGTTAGATGAAGAAATCTACATGCAACAGCCAGGAGGCTTTGTAAAGAAAGGTCATGAAAACCTTGTATGTAAATTGAACAAGTCTCTTTACGGACTAAAACAGTCGCCTCGATGCTGGAACTTGGCATTTAAAGCTCACATGGAGTCGATTGGATTCAGGCAGAGTGGATCAGATCCATTTGTATACGTTAGACTTGCTGACACATTATCTATTATCGCAGTATATGTGGATGACATGGTTCTTGTCACAAAAACTCTAACAGAAATGGAAGACCTCAAGAAAAGCTTATCTTCTCAGTTCAAAATGAAAGATATGGGAGAACTTCATTACTGCCTTGGAATTACTATCCTGCAAGACAAAAATAAGAAATGCTTATGGCTGCATCAAAAACAGTACACCAGCAGATACTAACGTTAAACTTAAAAGAGATGATGGAAAAAGTAAAGCAGTAGATCAAATCGGGTATCAGTCTATGGTTGGAAGTCTACTTTACACTGCTATTGCAACTCGACCAGACATCGCGTATGCAGTGGGAGCTGTATCAAAGTACTGTGCAAATCCAACTGAAGCACACTTGACAGCAGTAAAAAGAATTTTTCGTTACCTAAAGGGAACATTGGATACAGGATTAAAATATGAAAAAGTGAATGATAAGTCGATGAAGTGCTTCTCCGATGCAGATAGGGCTGGAGACCTGGATGACAGACATTCTACAACAGGCAATGTCTTTTTGATGACAGGTGCAGCAATCAGTTGGCTCAGCAAAAAACAACCAATAGTCGCCTTGACGACGTCCGAAGCTGAATATGTGGCCTTAAGTACTGCCGCTCAAGAAGCAGTCTGGCTTAGGAGCTTGATAGGAGATCTTGACTCCACCTCATTGGAACCAACTGTACTATTTGAAGATAACCAATCAGCGATTGCTATGAGTAAAAATCCTGTGGCTCATTCCAGAACAAAGCATATCGATATTCGATATCACTATGTACGTGAAGCTGTACAAAACAAATTCATTACTATACAGTACTGCGAAACAAAGGATATGGTCGCTGATCTATTAACCAAACCGATGTCAAAAGAACGCTTTGAACTATCGAGACTTGCTATGGGTTTAGTTAACTTGGACCCTACATAAACCTCTCATTAAGTGGGAGTGTGGAATGTCTTAACTCTGCTTAATAGCTATTAATGAGCTGTTTATGTTAAGTTGCAAATTGGCAACTGCATCTGCTGCGTAGTGGTAAAAAGCACGTATAATTAACATTTAATCATTCTGGTAATTGACGCTGTGTGGAAAACACCAAATTTATAACAACTTTTACTATTACTATTACTATTACTATTATTATTGCTATTACTATTATTATTGCTATTACTGTTACTATTACTATTACTATTACTATTACTATTATTATTGCTATTACTATTATTATTGCTATTACTGTTACTATTACTATTACTATTACTATTATTATTGCTATTACTATTATTATTGCTATTACTGTTACTATTACTATTACTATTACTATCACTATCACTATCACTATCACTATCACTATTACTATTACTATTACTATTACTATTACTATTACTATTATTATTACTAATACTATTACTACTAGTGATAGTAATATTAATAGTAACAGTAACAGTAAACAGTAACAATGGTAATACCATTTTCGATACTTTATATATATTAATATTATCTGTTGTTTGTGTCTTCACTGATTGTGTCATTAATTTCGATACATTAATATTATATAGTATCTAATCATTTTCATATTTTGAAAAAGGTGGATGAATACACGCTATCACTTAGCAATTCACAGTCTGTTGGAGTTAAAGTGTTAATTCATGATCAGTCGACTCCATCACTTGCTGATACGCATGGCATTTTGGTAGGGCCAGGAATTCACACCTCCATTGCGCTCAAGAAAACAAAGGTATGGTCACACTTGTTTTATTTTGAGGTAAAAGAGCACCTTTTTGATTAAAGAGGCGATTCATAGATTTTTTTAAGGTGATTCAGAAACTAACAATCTGAGAATGCCAAGTCCAGATACTCATCAATGCAAACCTAAGCTTATCGCTTACAGTTAAAATCCTCTCTAAGGAGTGTTTTGATTTCAAGAGATCAAATCCACCATCCATACTCATAAACAAAAAATACTGAATTTGGTTTTGGTGTCGGCACTCCTTGGCGAAAATTGCAGGATGTTGTTTTTGTCACATGTCACGTGACCCATTGTTATTATTTTGGGAATTTTTTTGTATCACATTGCAGCGTATACATATAGGCTTAAAGTCAGCCTGGTTTGGAAGCTTACATCTATCACACAACAAAACAGTTTCAAGAAAAGCTTGAGGGGGCGGATTCCACTCCCCCCCCCCCGTAGGATTAGGGTTAAGTGAGACAAGCCAAAATAGTCCACGGCAATTCACTCTGAAGATTTAATGCTATTTGGCTGAACAAACGGGGGATGAAATGAAAAGTCATAAATAACGATAAATGAGAAGCGAATAATACGTCTAATACATCTAAAGCTAAAAGGCATTTAAAGGGTTTTTTTAAACTAACTCTAGAATGTCATGGTTAAAATTATGACTGGCTTAACATATCGACAAGACTATTATTGTCTTTCACAAGTGTCATTAGGTTAGCGCATTCTGCAATTTAGCGCCAGTTGGAGCGCCCACTAGTACAACTCAAGAACGATAACTATACGATTCATGTTATCAGCGTTGTCAGACAATATCTCCATGAGTCTGGCGTCCAAAAACTCGCACATTCAAAAAATGCAGATATAAAGATAATGCTTGCGTTTGCAGGTCCAAGTATAGCTAGATAACTTAATCTTAAACTTGAAGTCTATAAAAATGCATCAGATTCGCATTGTAAACAACGCATCATGGATAGTGATCTATTAGCCGGTTCTGTATTGAGAGAAAGAGTTCGTTTCCTACTTGTACTGTTAAGCTATTTCTGCTAGTCATCTCGCTGCATCCTGAGCGTTGACTAGTGTTAGAAACATATCGTTGTTTCTTGCATAAGAACCCGCGGTTCTTATTTAAGGTTTTGGCCTTTAAAGAGAGCACTTATTAAAAATCGACATCCAACGGCATGAACACGGAAGAATTTATTTGAACATGCAATACGAATGGTGACAAGATAATCTTATGTATTGCCAGTATACCATGTAGCTTTTTATGACCTGAGACGCGAAAGGGGCTCTCATCTAAGGCAGGCGCTTATTCAAGGGAGAGGTGTATTTGAAAATCGACATCCAATCCAAAGACATCAACACAAAATAATTAGTTCTATATAAATGGCTATAAACCAATACAAAAACTCTATATGTATGCATGCCGTGACACATTTCTGACCTGAGACGGGGAGGGATAACTTAAGGGAGGCTTTTATTCAGAAGTCTTTTATGTGAATTAGACAATTAGTTTTTGTTTAATTAATTCGAGCACTCCTAGGTTAAATCATATTTTTGTAACTGTATTAGGTTAGATTCTATTTTGTATTAACACGTTGCTATTAGCGCTGTAATTGTCTTCAAATTGTAAGTAGGTTAAAGGCCAAGTCGGCCTAGGGACCTTGATTAAAAAGAAAAGAAAGTATATATACGTAACTTACGCATAGTCATACATGTAAGATAAGTGAATTATAAAGGGGCTCTTTCAAGGGAGGCGCTAGTTCAAGTGAAGGCGCTTATTCAAAGAAATGCAGCATTAGAAACACAGCTTCACATTTCTGATTCCATTTTGGGGATTTTTTCTTCGTAGTCAATTGTTTTGGCCCAGTTTTGATGTTTTTCCCTGAGAACTGTCAGATTAAAAACTTATGTGCAAAAATTTTTCCGTTTTTATCGCTCTTTGAAGTTGTACGGCTCAAAGACTGATATTTATCTATCCATTATCTGTTACAGATAGAAAGCATGAAATATCCGTATGAAACAAGATGCAGAGATGAATATCTAAGTCCAGGTGTTCCGTATTCAAGATCTGGATGCCTGAGAATGTGTGAAGAAAACTTCGTTATAGAGACATGCAAATGTAAAATGGCCGTTGATACAATTGTACAACGTGAGTAGCCCTCCAGTTAACATGCAGTACATCGAAAACCCGCGTAAAAGAACCTTAGCTTAGAAGCCCCTTTACCCTCAATTTGCCCATAAGACTGTCAAATGGTTCTCTTAGACTTGTTACCTGAGTTATAGTTATCTTTATTGAGTTGAATTGATAGACGCTCAGACTACATCGAAGATTCTTTAAAGATGTTATGAAGCAGCAAAACATGACATACTGTTTCAAGCAAAAACTGAGATGTTGCATTATGTCTTTCTTGTGACCAGACATATATGCTTGGGTTTCTGGAATACACTTTTATGCTTGGCTCAAGTGTGAAAGAGTTGATATCTTATACCTTATTTACAATGAACCACCAGTTTAAACTAAATAGGTGCCGCACTTGCCTTCTGATGGGTCAATTCATTAATCGAATGGATTGGATAGGTGAACATGTACCCTGATTCATAGAAATGTTGCGAAGCCTTGTCAGCTTGTGACAGCAGTAGCAATAAACATCAATTAACAGCAACTTACTTCTCCTTATAATGAACATTATATCCTATTCGTAGGCCTTGATGTACCAGTGTGCACTATGAAGCAGACGTTTGGATGCGGGGTCATTGCGGCAACGGGTATTTATTAATTTTTGTTGCCCATCTAAAAATGATGTTAAAATTGCTAAGTATAGAGCAAATAAAAGCCAGGAAAGTGCGTAGGTTTCAGTTCACTTTCATTTCAACGTGAAGAAAACGGTCGGCCCCCGGCACACGGTGCGGATTTTTGTGCGAACGGGAGAAAATATAAATTATGACAGATATTTGATATTTGAAAAATGTCCTGCGAAGAGAATCTGGAAAAAATTTGTTGGCAGCCGGGTCTTAAGAGACGGTTAATTAACAAGAAGTTGAGAATACACCTATACAGTAGCAAATATGAAAACGAGGCAGACTGAATGAACAGGTGGAAAGAAATTAGTTATAGAAGTAGGTATACAGTAAGTAGGTGTAGGTATAGGTATATACCTGTAAATCAGTTTAAGAAATTGGCTTATTGTAAGTCACATTGGAATCAGTGCTTGGAATGTATACATTGGTTTCTTTTTTTCATTCTATTCTAAGCATAGGCAAGAGCATACGTCCGAACTAGGACTTTCATGTCACTGATTCAGTGACTGGCTGAATGAAAGTATTTAGAGATACTGATGTCAGAGTCGCTTTGTGATTTTGTTGCAGCTTAACGAGTTTAACTACATTTATTGACTTATAGAGCAGTTTCCAAAACAAAAGAATCATTGCAACTGTCCATTTGCATGCCAATCAGTTGAATATACAAAAACCATTTCGCAAGCACCTTATCCATCTGAACCAAGAGGACGAGAACAAGCAATTATCGATTTAAAAAAGATGAATAAAAATACAACTGAAGAAAGTATTCAAGAGAGACTTGAATTCTACAGGTAAGAAACTCACTTTCACGTCCTGATCAAACCACCAGTAATTTTTGGGAACAAAACCGACCTCAAATGTATCACCTTTAGACCACCAGGCCCGTAGAGAACCGCACTGGATTGGGATAGGGCAAGGGTATGGCCGATAAAAATGTGCCAGAGATGCATATCTATAGAGGGTGATGTCATATATATCTACCGTTACCATTTCACAACAAGATATGTAAATTTTGTTTGAGTCTCAATTGTTTGAGATCTGGAGAAAAATATATATGTACATTTCAGCCGCTGATTTGGGGGGACGAGTTCGACCTGTCCTCCCATTAGTGCTTATGGCCTTGAAGCGTACAAATCTTATGCTTTCAATGATTACCAACGTTGGCTTTCACTGGAAACCGTATTAGACATGATAGTCACCACTTATCATGACTAGTTGGGCATAGAAACCATAATACGCAAGAAACCACATTTCTCATATTTCATTTGATATTAGAAATGTGGTTTCTTGCCTATTTATTGCAAAGGTCGGATCGAAAGGTGTGAAATTAACCGGACCTGCGAGGAAGCTCAGTTTTTTTTTTTGGCGCTCAATTTCTAAAATTTGTGGCGCCAAAATTGCGTTCAGTGCAACTTTTGATGTTATTCAACCAGATTTCTGGGATTAAGTAAGATACTTGATTGATACAAGGAGTTGATAGAACTGAGTGAATGCTTTCTTTAACAAGTCTGTTTTTCCAGTTCTTATCCTCATCAATCACTGAAATGTTATCCCAATCCATCTGGTGTTTTTCCGTCCAACAATGATTGGCAAGATCACTTTTGTCAGTTCGACCATCGGTCACATTTGATTTGTGTTCTTTGAGCCTGGTTCCTGTCTCTCTTTTCGACAGTCCTATATATGATTTAGGACAATCTCTACATGGTATTTTGTATACCACGTTTGATTTTTCAAGATCGTCAACTTTGTCTTTTGGAGATTCTTTTCTTGCATAAAGATCTCAGCAACAACAGAAGAGGCAGGTCTTCCCATTGCTACTCCATCTGTTTGTGAGATAAACTTCCCATTGAATTTGAACCAAGTGGTAGTTAAATCGAATTCTATCATTTCAATCAACTTATCCACAGGTATAGGAGTTGTTTTGCTTAGATATCTGTCTTTTCGGAGAAAATCACTTATGATTCTCAAAGAGTCCTTAATAGGCACGTTGGTTTATAGCGAGATGACATCGAAAGATATTATCACTTCATCGTCTTCCATCTCAACATTACGGATGAATTCCGAAAATTCCTTTGAGTTTTTTGCATGTCCCCTTTTCTTGATGTAGTGTTTCAAGATTTCCGCAATATACTTTGAGAGGTTTTCTAGTGGTGTACCACTACAGGACACTATAGGTCTGATAGGAAAACCATCTTTGTGTATTTTGGGAAGTCCATAGAAACGTGGAGCATGAGAATCGGAAGGTTTGATCTTCCGATATGTTTCATCTGAAATTATTTTCATGACATGTAAGCCTTTAATAAGCTTCAGACCTTGACGCTTAATTTTGTTAGTTGGATCGCATTTCAGATATTCATAAGGGCCATTCTTCCTCGCGAGAAAGCCGAGCTTCCTCGCAGGTCCGGGTAATTTCACACCTTTCGGTCCGAGCTTTGCAATAAAAAGGCAAGAAGCCACATTTCTCATTGCCCGATGATGGGAGACGGATCTCTCCCGAAACGTTGCCCAACTAAATATCAAAGGCTTGTCATGATAAGTGGTGACTATCATATCTAATACGGTTTCAGAAACAGCCTTGATAAGTCCGAATATATTTTCACTGGCAAATCGAAGAGCACGCCTTGTATGAAATTTAATTAACTTAACCGCTACATAAAACTGCATATATTTTGCTAGAATACCAGCAAGTAGAAATGCTTTAAAGAAAATGCATCAAAATTAATTCATTTATTTTCAGAAAAAACCACATATTTCTTGAGATATTCTATGAGCAGTTGGATTATCTCACAATGAAGCAGATCCCTGCAACCACAACTGTTGGATTAGTTGGTGAGTAATCAGCTATCATACTACAGTCTTGAGGTAGTGCCCTTGGGGAAGGAATACTCTTCCGTGCCAAGAGTACTCTTCAGTGCCAAGTAAACAACAAATAGGGATTTAGGGTTAATTTTTCAAACGTTTCCCCAACCACGAAGTTAGAAGGGCCCTTATTTATCAACCGTCGTCCATTTTCAATCTAAGCAACAATTTTCCTTGTCGAGAAGATCCCGATCACAGGCTTATTCTACGTTTCTAAAATACCATTATAAGGTATCACTTCATCATACTACATTATACTGTAAAGGTAATACCAGTCATGATAAAGAGTGAAAAATTCAAACTCCCCCAACCCCCTTTTCGAGAGCTTTTCCGTTTATTTGGCATTGAAAAGCAATGTGACCGTTTATTCAAGATATTCAGCTCATATAATAAGGAAGATTGTGGATTCGAATTCTGTCAGGATCTTCGTCCAATGTAATGTCTTAGGCCCCCACCAAACGAAGCCAACATTTCACCCAACATTCGCGAACATTACTGTTGGCCAAGATGTTGGCAGCGTTTGTCCACCGTGTTGGGTGAGCCAACATCATGTTGGGAGATGTTGGCTGGCAGCAGTCAAAGCCACCTCAGTCGAAACCAGTACAGTATTTTGATATGAATGTGGGCCCCCGGGGGTAACTCTAACAGATCAGTGACGGGGGTGTGTATTTATTGTAGACTGACCCCAAAATTTATGAAAATTCTAAAAAGTATACCCAAAAACTCACAATGAAATATGAATATAATACATAGACATACTCAAAAGTCTTCTTCTTAGAATTATACAGCTGAATTTATTTGGCAGTTATTTTGACTTTTTCAAAATTGATCCTCTTAGGGAAAATGATACCCCCAAGTTTGTAATTTTAGCAAATTTGGTACCCCAAAATTTATTTACCACCCTTAAAAGGTACCTAAAAAAATGGCACATCCTGTACCCATACGTATGGGAGTTAACCCCCGCGGGATGTAGGCTGAAATTTCGGCTACGTTTAGCCACCCCTGCCCCAAAATCAGCCAACATGCAAAAAGAAGTTCAGTGAAATATTGAGTGCATGATGGCGACGTTTGGCCAAGGCTTTATAGAGTATACAGGGGCAGCGATTCAGTAGTAAGCCAATAATAACTGTTTTGGCGAGCAACGCCAGAAAATATTAACCCGAAACTGCCAGTAGAGAAACGAACTTGAGATGTGTTGTGCAGAGGCTGAGGCTTCAATATGTTTGGTATTTCCCGAACGAAACAGTTATCATATGGTGTATAAACATATGAACAGGGTTTAATAATGACCCCTAATATTTACGAATCTCGTGTTTTGAACCACAAAAACGAAGCCATTGGTACTGCGTTCTAACCCTAAAAATTTCAAACATTTGACGATATAAGTGGTTGCTATCGGAAAATATTTGCCTACCATTACTTTGCATTCGAAGGTCATCAGCCAATCAGATTGCATAACAGAAAGGCAGCCCTGACAAAATGATAATAACAAGGCTATAATAGCTGTTTTACCTACACTCCAGTATAAGGACAACGAACGCAAAACAGTCCACAACACAAATAAGAATAACCAGCAAACTGATAATTTTAATCATTTTTCGATTTTTAGCTGCAATAGGTGGCTTACTGGGGATAACACTCGGTGCCAGTCTGCTAACAGTTATAGAGATGTTTGATTTCATGACATTTTGGATTATAACGAAGATATCTGGCAGAAAGATCCAGACGACCTAAAGTATTGATGCAGGAAACGGAATGAAGTGATACAGGAAATGATAAAGAAACAAGATTGACAGATCACAACTATATGAATATATATATGTTTAGTGGATATATAAATATGTTTAGTGCTGAAGAAGGTATAACATAGTCGAAACACAGTTTTCCTGACAGCCTTGGGCTGTTTTACTTCCAAAGTTACTCGGCGGTTTCTCTGGGCTCTATAGGTCAGTGAAAATGTCATTGGCCTTTATGTCATGTAGTCCTGGTTCGAGTCCCATCTATTGATATATTGTGGAATGTCATTTGCAGAAAAATGTACCTTAAGGCCCATTTCCAGTTCGTTCGCATTCGCTGTTCGCTGTTCGCTAGCCATCAAAAAAGGAGGAACGCGAAGCGATTTTGATATCCGCTGCACGTCATGCTCAAGCTTTCGCAAAAATTTTACTTTGTTTATCGCCTAAAATTGATTACGAAGGCTGTATTCCGTTCGCAAGCGAGCGGCAAACTCGCTACCGAACAGCGAATGCGAACCAGGGAGCGCGAATCGCTTCGCGCTCCCCGATGCGAACGAAGTGGAAATGGGCCTTTAGAGTTCGCCATTCATAACAAATATAAACAATTATATTATATATAGAATCCAGTGCTGTCTTTTTAGCATATTGATGACGAGAATACTACTGTTACAAACTTGTTCGTTATAATATCTATTCTTATAGACAATACTTAGCTATTACAGGAGTCGTAGATTCCAGGCTTGACAGACCGGTCAATCGATCACGACTCATCTACTTTCGGGGAAAACAAAGTCCTCCTATAAAACGTTCAACAGAAGGGTTGCGCCACGTCCTTGGGAAAATTGTACAACTTCTTATTGCTGGAGAAATGCGATTCCCTAAGTCACCCTCGACCATTTATTACCAGAGCCGCAATATGAGAGTAATATTTCGGTGCTTAGTATTTATACTGATAGTGATCCTATTGATTAATTTTGTTCATTTTGAGCCGTTGGAAATGGCCTTCATGTTGTCTTGGGTTGTCATTGTCTAAGTCTCGGAAAACAGATTTTGCAGCATCGCAATTCAATTAATTTTGTATTCTTCTAACTCAAAATATTTAGCTCAAAATATTGGTTGTAATTAGTCTTAAGTTCCTTATTTGCAATAACTACTGTAAATTGGATTAGCACCATGCACTTAAAATATTCTGCAACATGAATGATAATGATGATGATTGAATATGTGTAAAATTGTACTTCTATAATAGAATTGCTGCTAAACAGGCGCTTTGCGCTGCTCCGCAGTAAAAAGTGGCTATTCTGATGTTATATGCAAAACATAGTCCATAACAACTATATTGCAGTGGAGACTGCGTAGCAACAGTATAATTTGGAAAATATGAAATTTTAGAATGAATATGGGTTTTTATTGTGTAGCCAATTTCAATAAGTGTTTAGTCAGTTCAAACATTGCCCGCCACTCAGCTATTTGAATTACGCAGCTACTGTGCACATTTTTGGCAACAGCAACTGAAAGGAAGATCTACCTGGCTTCTGAAAATATGCTTCACTAGGGGTATACTTGCTATATCTGCATCTCTCTGTATAGGGGAATTCTTTCGCTAAACCCAATACCCACGAAGGTGACAACTTTAGATCTGCAACTTGCAAGGTACCTCTATCATTGTCAGGAGACTGTCAGTCATTTCGAAATGAAATTCATGGCGATTACGACGTAGCGAAGCCTCGGCTACCGTAGCATCGCATTCAGGGTCGAGTTCTCGATAATCTGCTACTGAGATCCCAGCGACCGGCGCTAAATACACCATTTAACAACCTTCATCTTCATCCGATTCCCCAAAAAATGTCTAAGTCTTGTTAAAGCACATTCTCGTTAACGATAAAAACTCAAGTCAATCGAACACCCCCACAGAAAAGATATGCTACCGATTCTTACGGTGCTAGCGAGATGCGACTGCAGTCATCGGGGAGAAATTTGGATCAACTTGTTGGGACGTTCTCATAATAGGGAACAGGAAAAAAACACCGGATTTTTAAGCTAGGCTTATTTGGAACCACGACAGGATAGAATTAAATGTAACTCCTAACTTATGTCGACAAGTCAGTAGCTAGTCAGAATCATAGATAATGTCAGGACTTATAGAATATAGTTGATAAATTGGTCGCAAGAGCGCTCATATCGACTGCAGCTGACAGACGCCAGTGTCAACGAATCACAAAAGTAGAAACATGCACAACTTTCTGGAACAGTGAGCGGACTAGTTGTCGTTGAAATTGCCAGAGCGCTTTTGTCACAAGGTAAGATGCGATAAATTAGTTTCAAAAAAATCGCTGATTACCAGATGTCGACATAAGCCTGGTTTTACAATTCTCGGGACATACCAGAATCAGTGACAAGAGTTTGGATTTATGTACCATTAGACAATACGTTTAAATGGGGTTAATAGACGGGACAATTCAGACGTCCCCGTGGGGGTATTACGGTCCTCTCCTTGGGGAAATTGGCTGCAAGTCGACCAACCTATCCCATGAATTCTTCCATTAAGCCATGTAAGTGCTCTGGTACGCCCTCTTTTGTATCGATTAAAGCAAAGACAAGTCATGAAACGCGTCATGAAATTCACAGCTCTTTCCAAATCACCCAAAGACCCTCTTTCTTCTTCTGGTGTCCTTCCTTTTCTAACCTCAGCAGCTCATTTCCCGCTGTTTGAATAGGTGCATTGCCGGCCGGAAATCTGATTTCCCCGACCAATCACCGTCCGTGAATAAAATTATTGCGCAAGTAAAACCGGGCGATGCTCCAAAAGTCCAACCTTTCCTGCTCAAGGGTGCGGACATCAAACGTTGTTGAAAAGAGAATGTTTCTCAAAATGCAGAGAACGGTCTTTTGTTGTTAGACCAAAGAAGTTCATTAGTCCTTAGTTAATGAATTAAAGCCCTAAAACCTACACATAGGCGTTCAGAGCACACTTCCTAATTATTTTTTCCTTTTAAATAACAGAGAAAAGTGCGTTATAAATGAACTTTATTTTTAATGAACTTCATTTATAAGACAATAATTTTGCGAAAAGCTGCGAGTTGCTGTCAGGTCAATAAAATTATGAAAAATGAAAAAAATCGTTATTAAGGGGGTCCCTTTTTAAAACCTATGTTAATTATATCTATGTTTGTTTATTAAATAAGAATTATTGATTTTAATCAGCGTGTGCTTAATGACGTTATCAATTATTTATTTCTAATTAGAACACGGCATCTTAAGATGCTTAGTTAGTTTTTCGCTCAAAATGGCGCCAAGCTGGAATGAATTTTCATCCTCTGCTACTGTGCATGGATTTAGGTTTCTGAACAAGGAAAGTTCACTTGTACGAAGAATTATATGGGGAATTTTAGTCTTGATTTCCACTGGCTTCTTGCTTTGGCAATGCACTGAAACTTTTGGTGATTTTTTCAAGTTCAACGTCAACACTGTGGTACATTTGACGAACGACGGTAGGACGAGATTCCCAGCTATTACTATATGTAATACAAACAGCCTGCGAATGAGCAAGCTACAGACTCTCCAGAATGATTCAAGGGTACAGCGTTTCATGCAGTTATCAAAGAGCTTCATGCTCGGTATTAGGTCGAACATAAATGACACAACAAATTCATCGAAGCTTGATCTATCAGGCGAAGAGATCAGGCAAGTTTACTTTGCACTTGGACATAATATGGAAAAGACTGACAAGGGAGGAATGTTGGAATTCTGCACTACACCTTCTTACGGTTTATGCAACTCAACAGACTTTAAGCGATCTCTGACATACACTGGTTCCTGTTTCACTCTGAACTCAAACTCAAAAAGGAATAAAGGGATTTACACTGCAGCATCTGGGAGGCTTTCCGCTATCAGAATATTGCTGTCGATTCAGGTAAGAGACACATATTTAATGTTTGGATACTTTCCATGTATCCATAATACTGCCATCTTGTTGTCTTGAGCTTTATGCATAGTAATACTATATAACTACCACAAAGTGACTACTTCATATAAAAATTACCATTTCTATTGTTATTACTATTACCATACTATTAGAAGTACTGCTATCGCTATCATTACTATTGCTGCAATTACTATTGTTATAACTGAAAATATTACTATTACTATCACAATTTTATGAAATCAAACAACATCAGTAAAGTTTTCTATCGTAATTTATCGTAAGCTTTTCAGTTTACACCATCTTCAGAGATATAAAAACAAGTTCTATCACAATTACAATTTCAATAAATATTAGTTACTCTTACTATTATTAATTCTCTTACCATGAATATTAATATATTACTATAATTATGAACATTTCTTAATTAACAAGACTGTGACTATTACTACTATGATTGCGATTACTATTGCTATTGCTATTTAAATATTACTATACCATTAGGCCATCCATAGAAACTGTATGTGAGAAACAGTGTTTACTTGGGTTACAGAGATTTGGTAAACATTGACATTTATAGAAATTGATTATTTTGAAGGAACCGGTTCGATTTAAAAGTGCTCCAAGTTTGCAGCAAATATAAATCTAAAGTCGTCAAATTTTACAGATATATTTATTGCAACAATAATAATTCTCTTTATTTTATTCAAAAGGTTGATGAATACACGCTATCACTGAGCAATTCTCAGTCTGTTGGAGTTAATGTACTAATTCATGATCAGTCAAGCCCGGCACTTGCTGATACGCATGGCATTTTAATTGGGCCAGGAGTTCACACCTCAATTGCGCTCAAGAAGACAAAGGTACAGCTGCATTTTTATCTACCTGACGTGCTTTTGTTAGACGCAGTGACCTAACCAGAGCTCGAAGGCTGGATGGACGGAGGGTGTAGTAAAAGAATATTTTGGCGTAGCCAGTAGAAAAAACAAGCAAATCGTATCCAACTATACTTTTACGTCAGATTTAGGCCGCATACAAAACCTATCTCGGCGGTGATTGGAGGGACGACTGCCCCTGTGTGTCCAACAATTCAATTAATAGCGATGACTGACTCATGCTGTAACCCTATAAACGCTCCATTCCCAAACCGTAAGCATTTCCCAATGGAGTTTCTTTACGAGAGAATCAAAATTGGGTCTCTAGTGTTGGTAAGTTGCTGACCACTCCATTAATGTCGGGTCTGAACTGTGAAAAACTGCAGCAGCTCTGATCTGCACTTAAAGAGTAATTAATCATGTCGTATCATTAGCATACCAGCTATATTTACCAACGTTGGTAGCTTGACTCTGGAGTTTAGGGGGGTTATCAGGTTCTGCATGGGCGGTAAATTTCGGAATACGAAATTCTGGGTGGAACGACGAATTTTTTCAATATTATATGGAAGATTCTGTACGGCTTGTCCAAATTTCTTCATTAGTGCTATAAGCAACGCCTTGGCTCATATTGATCGATTTACTCGTATTTATCATGTTGCAGATAAAAAGCATGAAATATCCGTATGAAACAAGATGCAGAGACAAATATCTAAGTCCAGGTGTTCCCTATTCAAGATCTGGATGCCTGAGAATGTGTGAAGAAATCTTTGTAATAAAGAAATGCAAATGTAAAATGCCGGTCGATACGATATTGGAACGTGAGTAGCTCACCGGGCTTCATATTCGGAGGCGTATGATCCGGGGAATAAAGGGAACCACGTCCCCTCACTTTTCGGAAAGGTGATGGGAAGTAAACCCTTTCTTAGCCAAAAGTATCCTGTCTGTTGAGATAATTACCCCTTGCTAATAAGTCCTCTTTGGGTGGTAGCCTTTCTCAGCTGCTTTGAGGCGCTTTTACAAAAATTGTTGCCGCATCGTGGCAATTTGCCTGAAATCTAACATCAGCTAAGTACAAGTTGTCAAATTCCCTTTTTTCACTGATTCTCCGATTTTAAGGAGCGTTACACCCGGGTTTTACACGCCCTTAGCTTTACTCATCATTTGTGAAGCAGTAGACCAAACGACAATAGTTTTTTCTTTAAAGAGAGAAAGTTAGTTAAAAAGTTAGTAAGCTCTATACTCCTGGTATCCATCGACGGCTACCTACCGACGGAGACCATCTTTTTATTAATAATTAAGAAGTTTATTAAATCGTACAACGCCTAGAAATATAGTATATCTTCACCTATGCCGAAAAACAGATGGGTGCATGCAAGCAAGCACACCAGCAAGCAATCTGAATTTGTTGACGCACACGCAGGTCAGGGGTTCTGGCAGCTGTATATAGCGGATGTGGACTGGCAAAAATAATTTTAGTGTCGTTCGTAGGAAAATCAAAGGCAATTGCGTCTATTTGTGCTAGGGAGTAAAAAGCGAGTATGCATTGTGTGATGTGTACGAAGTGAATGGCTTAGAGAAAGACACGTAACCATGCATATAAAACAACATCAACCCTTTCTTTTCAGGTCCTGATCTGCCAACGTGTTCTGTGGAGCAAACGTTCAAGTGTGCCATTCCTGCAACAACGGGTATTTTAGAATTGTCAGAATAGTTAAATCTGATACGCAGAGACCATGATAAACGAACATCTGGGAATTCGATTTAAGAATAGTATGATGTTGGAATGATGTTTTTGTTAAGGCCTGGCAAAAATAGACAACATTGACGCGCGACATCTAAAAATAGACCATGTTACATTAAATAATGTATTCCAGTTTAGCCACCCTGTCACATGAGAAATATCGCTCAAAATCTGTTGCTTTGTATTTCAACATGTCGAAACGTTCTGTGCGACATTTATCATGTCATACTCACACAAATGTATTTTATTTAGCCAGATTATATTTAGTGGACGGACAATTCACTCCAACCCTTGTATTTTCTTGCCAAAACATGATTTTATCCTATTATATTCCTATTGAAATGTATTTCTTCGGATGGCCATATCTCAGCAAATTTTTGATATATTTGACTGATTTTGCACATCTAGGCATTATTTCTTATGCTCTTTCGGAAACTCAAGAGCAAATCTCAAATTCTAATTCATGACGTCATTACTTGGGTACTCTATTACACCTTGCATAAACTCCCTACCCCCGGGCAACCCAAAGCAATTAGGCACCTAAGAATTCAAACAAAAAGTTCAGTTATCTAACATAAACTGACTACTTTAATTCAATTCACAGAGCAGTTCCCAGCGCAGATAAACGAATGCAACTGTCCTTTTGCTTGTGAATCAGTTGAGTATACAACAAAAATTTCAAAAGCCCCTTATCCAACTAAGCCAAGAGGACGACAACAAGCAATTATTGATTTGACAAAGATGAACAAGAATATAACTGAAGAGAATATTCAAAAGAGGCTCGAATTCTACAGGTAAAAATCTTATTATTGCACGTAAAGCCGGACGCAAACCATGCTAAACTGTTGGCCAACATCGCCGCCAACGATTGTTGGCCAACATGTTGGCACGGTTTGCTATAGATGTTGGCCTAATAAACAACATGTTGTTCAACAAAAAATGTTGGCCAAAATTTTATGTTTAAAAATATTGGCAACATTTTCATCGATTTGAGAAAAATTGATGTGTTGGTACGGTTTGCTCGCCAACATGCTGACACAAATTTCAATTTTGGTTGTTATTTCGGAGTCCATGAAATGAGAAATAGATTTAAGCTGGCGGTTTTAGTTGGACCACGAGTTTTTCTTCTTCGTCATAAACCACAAGGGCGAGCAATCAACAAACAGCTGCTTCTTTTTCGGCCATGTTTGCAAACAAAAGATCATTTGTAGATGACATCAGCAACCCAAAATAACTCAGATGTTGCAATGGTATGGCAAACCGTACTAACATGTTGGCTTGTTTTCAGGCAACTTGTTACACTTTGATCTAAATAAGCAACTGTTCAATGAGGAACTAAGGTTGAATGACGATATGTTAAGCAGCATGAAGGCTCAGAAAATTGGATGTAAGCAACTGCATAATAAGGAATGTTGTGTTTATGTAAATCCTTTTTGCCTAAATCGCTTTGTTTATACATCATTGCAGAGCCAGTGAATTTTAACGCAAATTTTGGTAGGAGAAGAGCCAAAACTAGACTTTTACGTAACGAAAACTATGTTGGGCTTAAAGTCTTGCGAAGAGTTAAGCAGAACATACAAAACAATGAGGGCTGAAATTCCAGACACTTTAAGCGACTTTTGGGCTGGCCCTAATTTAGGTTGCTTATAAAAACAGTAAAGTATTGTCAAATGAACCGCTTAATGATCAAGGTCAATAAAGGCCCATAAGTTTCTTTCACTCAGCAGTCATATCAGCACACAAAAGAACATTTACACCGACATTTTTAGGCTTTAGGTTGAGTGTTTGATGCACACCCTAATAGGAATGTCGACCAGTTAAGGTAAAGGCGAAATGATGCATTCAGCGCAAGTCGCTACAATCTCAGAAGTAGATAATCTAACGAGGCCTTGTTACGCTGGCTGTTGTGATGTTTAGCTAGGGCCTAAACATCACAACACCAATCCAGCTAGGTGACGCTATAAGACGCTTGATGCCACAACAACATTAACACAATTATACTCATACAAAGTAATAAAAATGAATATTTCTCTCTTCCAGCAAAAACCACATATTTCTTGAGATTTTCTATGATCAGTTGGATTATCTCACAATGAAGCAGATCCCTGCAACCACAACTGTTGGATTAGTTGGTGAGTAACCGTCACTACTCTAATGCTGTGATGCGGAGTGGTCCAAAGCAGATGTGGTGTGATCGTGCGGTCAAGGCATTATAGAAAACAAAACATAGTGCATTCAAATCTTTTCAGGATCAATTTCGACAAGCCTGCAACCCCAACTCGTCAGCCCATCTTCTTGAGACTCGCAAACAAGCATCAGGATATTAATCAAGACTATTACACTCTTTTTATAAGAACCAGACAATTTTTGCCGAGGCTCGATATTCTTATTTTTTTAATAATTTGAGGCTCGATTGTTCTTAATGATGTTCTTATTTCAAAATTAATTTTTCTATAACCACGCACAATAAATTGCTTCTACGAACAATAAGGCCCCAGTTACACTATGCCGGCATGATATCGTTGCGTTTTGATTTTCGTACCGTTATAAGATTTTTCCAAGCAGTTGCACGAGTGCAGCGCCATGATTTCTGTGGCGATCATTGCAATTACACTGAGACGCAACCGCAGCTCGCAGAATTGCTTCGCATTTGTCTTGTGAACAGAGCGTCATCTATCGGATAGGTCTGATTACACTGTGCCGTCGTGTCACGTCTCGATTTTCATATCAACTCCAGGGCGCCATGATTTTCAAGACGATTTGCGGAGCGTCCTGTACCGGATTGAGTCGTCATACTGTACCCGACATCGGATATAGTTGCCTATTCACACCAGAAATAGTGTGAACTGACTGATTCCTTGCAGCATATTAGTAATTCACTACTTGTAATGATTAACTTACAGGAGCAGGACACTCGCGATTAAGTTGTAATCAGTGTGCCTGCTGATCACTAACTATGCCTAATGTCTTTATGTCTTCACTTTGTATTTTTGTACATTTCTCACTGTGATACCCAATAAGTTGTTTTTGGTCTGTCTATGTTAAATGAAATATCTGAGGATGTCTGTAAAGACGAAAATTGTCATATTGTAATTCAAGATCAACCGTTGTTGGCTTCTTCATTTTATATTAACTTACTATTCTTTGTAATTTCAGCTGCAATAGGTGGCTTACTTGGGATTACACTTGGTGCTAGTTTACTGACAGTCATAGAGACAATTGATTTTATGGTATTTTGGATTCTCAATAAACTCTCTGTCAATAAGATCAAGCGACGTAAAGTTACAGTTGCAAAAAGCGACAACATATGATGGATACTGGCTGGACAACTAAATATATAGATGTCTTCATTTGTATTACTGTAGATATATGGTTATCTTATTATTCTTAAGAAATCTAAATACACTTATCTACAATTAGAAGACGGGAGAAGATAATTATTGTATGTCACAAAGATTTGAGCACCACACGGAAAACTAGAATGGTAATGGTGGTATTTCAAAACGAGAAATACTTTCTTAAATCTTGATTCAACTTCGAGCTCCTTTAGCACAGCTTCTTGATTTTCAAGAAGGGGGCTTCTTGACTTCTTCAAAAACTGTTTGTTGTAATAGAATTAGTGTACTCATATTGCGTACCACTGGAAACTTAATCATTAGAACAAACTCGAAACTCAATGTATATCATAACTAACTATGTAACATTTTTATCATTGAATTCGCTACGAGTCCTCAGATTATACATGCCACTAAACAGTTCCTTGAAGTCTTTAGTTCTAAATTGTTGTTGTTTGTTTTATCACCACTTAATGTTGTATCAAAGCAAAGACACAAATTTTCTGCCTCTTGCTGTCAACGCAGTAAATTTTCTTCTGCACCTGGTTGGAAGCATCAGGGAAGCATCTTGTATAGTGTCAACTAGGAAGGGGATGTATCATTTCTAAAATGGTGTGCGAGATTTATAGGAGCTATAAATCTCCTTGTATTTTGTGGTGATATTAATGAGATTTATTGAGATTTTCAACGATCTATTAAGGGATTTCGTCAATTTTTCTAGATATTTCGAAACTTGCCTTTGCAAAAAAATATTTTATTAAGAATCAAAAATGACTATACTTATGCTATCAAGTTCAATCGGTATGTGTAACTTTTTTGGTGTAACTTTTTCAGGCTTAATCTTGGGTCAGCTCGTTACACAACAACAAAACCTCCCTCATCACTGATTAGTTGATAGGTGACTCAGAAAAAGAAAGTGCAGAAACGACAACAGAAGAAACAAATTTTAAAACAAATTAATAGTGTCACAAATGACAATTGGTTGCAAGCTTCCGTCTGTTTCATGGCAAAACCATATGTTAGGGTTTCTGTGGTTCTTCATAGCAGATCAGCAGCTTTGCAGGGGGAGTTTTCGATGTTAATCTTATCAGATATCTGCATTTATTATGGTTGAAGACAAGTTACTTTCAAAAAAAGCCCTCATTGTAATTGTTTGCATAATCTTTATTGTCCAGTTTAGGCTGTACAGCCTCAGTAAATTGTTTTGGCCTGTTATTGACATTTATACTGTGGTGAGTGACAGGGTCACAGCTACCACCTTGACATTCTTACATTTTTTACTGAGCATTTTTTGGAGGTTTTCTACAGAGATGACATTTGGGGCATTTGAAAAGATGCTACGAGTTCTCACGCGATATCAGCAGTGATTCCCAGCACTAGCTCAGAATATCTCTGTGTTACATAGAAAATAAATCCTAGAAAAATGATGATCATTTAAATTACCTTTTGAAGTCTTTTCCTTCTTGTCTTAGAATACTCATTAGCAATGAGCTGGCCATCCTTTGACAAACACATAAATAGAGCAAGTGATTTTCCTCCAGGGGCAGCACACATGTCAAGTACAGTATCTGAGGGTTGACAATCCAAAGCAATAACAGGCAATAGTGAAGATAGGTCCATAAGATAATAAGGAAGTTTCTGGCCAGCACTGACTGCTAAATGTGGTGGAAGGAACTTTCCTGCTGGGGTTCTATAAACTTTGAGCTTTTCAAAAGTATTGTTGCCAAAAGAGCAAGTTTTCTTCCAATTAAGCAGTTCAGTTTGTGTCTCGGAATGGTCAGCACAATCAGATGATGTTTTGGTTCTGTCTGAAATTTGTGGTTCCTTTCCATTAGCCTTTATGTCAGCCTGGTATCGTTGTGTTGGTGGTAGAAGATTGTTAACAAGAGCACACACTGATGTCTGCTTCTTTAGGTTTTCCAAAATCTGTTCCCACTCTTTCCCATAGACTTCTGAGTAAACTTCAGTCATATTTTTCAAATTCATGAATGCAGTACATGTGTGCTGAATTGAAATACTGGGTTAAATCTTAAGAAACAAATTTCAAGAAAAAAATTGAAAGAAAAGAAATGAATTTAATTGTTTTCATGACATCGAGAAAAAAGCAGAGATGGATGGATGTTTTCGTTTTAACAGGATATCATGACTTATGACTGCCCGTGACTGTGAGTTTTCGTCTTGCACATGACACATCACACAGGAGGCAGGAGCTTATGATGATGACTCTCATATGAAAGGGATCACAATTCAGTCAGTGTGTACCAGGCGCAGGGCGCAGGGCCTATAAATCAACAAGGGGCCCCTCTGCTCTGCCTCTGTGAGACGTGAATTGATGCTTCGTGCTTATTAGACTAGGAAGAGTAGGATCGTAAAAGAAATCAACATACATATTAATTTAGAATTTATGTTCCTTACCAAATCTCTGCTTCTTTTCCTACCAATGAAGAGGTTGCTTCTGAAAACACGGAAATAGTTGGGCAACATGACTTTCCCCGCCATTTTTTCGCGGGTTTACTCCAACCTCGTATTGATAGGACAGGAAGAGTGAAATGAAAAAGAGGCTGCGATTGCAAATGGAAAAAATCACTATGACAGAGATCAATGGAAAGAAATGACCCATTTTACTTGTTTCCAATAAATTTAGCGCCAGGATATCTGAAAAAGTTGCAGCAGTAGCAACAATGTATTTACGATATGTCAGGAAATTGTATCTGACAGTCAGCAAACAGGGCCATCCCGACAAAAGTTTTCAAGGGGGGGGGGGGTGTGACAATCTCGATTTGCCGACTAGAGTTCAACTGAAAATACCCTTTTAGACGTCATCAAATAGGCTTAGGAGGGTACTTAGATTTTGATGGGCATGAATAAAACTGGCATCGTGTTCGAACATGCGCCAAAGGCGCACGCCGCTAGGGGTGTCCGGGGGCATGGTCCCTGGAAAATTTTGGAAAAACCTGAAGCTAGAATCGCTCTAACGGCCCTTTCGGAACTCTTAAAATGCAATTTTCTTTAAACTTTATCGTGAAATTCATACAGAATTCTTATGGTCTTTGAGTGGTACAAAACTTAAAATTGTAGTCAAAAGCCGAACCATCTTAGAACGTCTGATTTCTAAACGAATCCGAAAGATTGACAAATATTATTGCTTGCTATAGAGTCTAATTGATACCGCATTTCAGTACATGCAATGAATAGATCTATATGTTGCTCTGGTGCATCGTGGTCGGTGAAACGTCGAAAATGGAAAAAATATGGCATATTCTGGAAAATTTTGATTGTATAACTTTGATCTGTAGCATGGAAATCAATTATTGTAAACTTTTCCTTTGGTCGGCCCTCCCTTGTCAAGCTAAGGTGCTCCATGCTTTTGCACTAGTTCTGATTTATTTCCCATTGTTTTTCCTTAGCTTTTAACTGTATAAATGATTCATGAATGCATAAAAGATTGATTTCACCGACTGAAACTACCGATTTGCCGACTGGTCCTGTTTCCAGGGGGTGTGTCTCACCCCAACACCCCAAATGTAGGGAGGGCCCTGTCAGTGCAACAATAGGGATAGAATACAATCCATCCAATGGTGGAAAATTTTAGTCTTAGTAGTAAATAGCTTTAAAAAGTTGTGGTGTATACGCAAGTACATTAAATTTTTATCTTCTGCGAATTTTCTTACAGCTGATGTTGCGCTCAAGGCTGTAGCAAGAAAGCATTATATGTTAAGAAAACATGTGAACATTATACAGTATTATAGCGTAAAGCAGAAGCAGGTTCTATTTTTTCTGTCACTGCAACAAACCACTCACTTCTTAAGCCAACTTCTTGGTTCGACATTGTTATGAGGGGTATCGAAACCCGAAATCCCGGAAGAAAAATGGGACAAACCCGAAAACACGGATTACCTTAATTTCAACAACTGTTTTAAGAATTTTACACATTCATATCCTTCGTGAGGTTTAATACCCGAAATCCCGCACATTTCTATTACAAATACCCGAAACCCGAGGTAGAAAAATGGCAGAACCCGTTGCCCGTTAAATACGATTGACCCGAAAACCCGCACGATTTTTTGGAAAAACCCGAAAACTCGAGGGCGAAATCGGCCAAACCCGCAACCCGTGAAATCCCAACGCCCCCCTCCGTTATTGTTGCTTTTTCAATCTTCCGGTATGGAGTGACAAATATAATGCCAGCAAGCCGAAGCTGGAGACTCGGGTAGTTAGGGTCTGATAACAAGAGGCAAGCTGACAAGGTTTCGGCCAGTATGGCGAACTGGCCATTTCACTTGACCCGGATCAACTCGGCAAGCCGAGCCAACCCGCTTTTGTAATGCTAACCCAGGTCAACTTGACTTGCCGAGCCAACCCACCTCGTGTAGCCGCAAACTGATTTCAACGGGCTTTTCAACTGAATGCTGGGTCAGAGATAATTCGGCAAATTGACCCGGCCCGGGTCAGCTCGCCTCCTTTAATCAGATCCTTTCTCTGCACCATTTTTTTTTATTACTTTATTTTTCGTTGGTTCTTACAATAGCTTAATTTTAGCTAACACCATGGAAAGTCCATGAAGTTTACTAGGTCAATTGCCGCACCTAAATAATATCTTTACTCTGGGATCATGAAATTTTCATTTTTGGACCCTAGAAGGTAGAAACTCAAACTCAAGGCATATCAGGTGGCTTCTGATTGTATCTTAGACAAACAAATTAAAAGTTTGGTAGGGGGCACAATATGCCCTCCAGGTGAGATGAGTAAACGTATTTTGCAACGCATAAAAAAATTGAAACTAGACTTGCTCCAAGTTTAATTTTCCAACGTACTCGCAATTCCGCAGATCCACCATTGCAAGACAGGAGAAAGGAAAGAAAGGTGGAGTCTAATTCGAAGACATTAACAGGTATTCAAATACGATCAATTGATAGGTTTAAAGCATCATTTCGACAGAACTACCATCTTACAATTTAAGTATAGATACGTAAGATGTAAAAGGAACAAGATAATGTCACAAGATAAGCTCCCCCAACGGAAATAATAAACCCATTGATATATATAATAGCGTATTCACACTGCGGTTAAACCACTTAAAACCAAACCAGTTTAACAAATGCTGCATTCTGATTGGTCAGTCAAACAATAGAATCAATCTCATTGGTGGAGATAAACCTTTTTTAAAACAAGCTGGTTTAAAAAAAGCTGGTTTAAAACAAGCTGGTTTAAAACGTTAAACGTTTAAGTGTGAAAGCAGATTAAGCTTTGAAAAACTGATTTCACTTAATAGTGCTCTGTGTTTGGTCAAGGCTAAAACTTTGTATATATATATGAATATGGTCTGAAAATAAATCTCGCTCAAAATTACGCTAGAATTACTCTGTAGATACAATTACTCTGTAGATACAATTATAGTATTGAAAAATTCATAGGCATAGTTCTTTATGAGTCACTATGATGAGATTGATGAGATAGTTTCCTTTGCATTGTTGACCTTGAAATTCTTCGCATCATTTGGTAGGCTTGGTAATCTGGCGTAACTGGTGGCTTCCTGTGCATCAAAATTTCAAGCCTTGCTTTGGCTGCCTCGAATTCAGACTGCAAGCTGGCCATTCGCCGCCTCGTGTTCAAGTTCGAATCACGCAACTTGCTCTAGAAAAGAAAGGTAAATATTAAAATAAGCATATATACAAAATATCTTCATAAATTGTCTCGGAACGATGATAACTACGAACATTTTAGGAAATATAGTAAAAATTCTATTAAGCCCGAGGGGGAAGGCTTATCTAATTTTAAAAGTATTCGAGGAGGACATATTAGAGAGCGGAGTTTATTAGAGAGGAGGGGCTAATTAAAAACTGGAATATATTCTGTCTTTTGTCAGTCAAGATGGAGCCAACATATATTAAAGAGGGCTAAAGGGCTTGATAGAGCCTTTACGGTAGACCAGAAAACAAACTGAAAAAGGACAAGTTCCAGTTTATAGGTTGAAAATTGATATGATAAGTAGCATACATGTTGAAACCAATGGTTGAAAGACTGCAATTTTTAGATTGCACTGGCTAGATATCAACTTACTATCTTTACAAGGTATGGGTTTCTGTGCTTAGAACATAAGAGTCAATTGAACAGCCTAACGCTATGGCTAAACTTGGAGACTTGTCGCGCGTCACACTGTATTCGGCGTCTGTCCCAGGGTGATTAAACATGCGAGTGACAAGCGAGCAACATGTCCCCCAAGTCATTTGCATGTCGCGGAGACAAGAAATGTTTCTGTTGTCTCCCAGAAACATTTGCATGTCTCTTGCTATAAATTTTGTCAAGGTTTCCGAGCAGGCTAAACTGGGAGACACCGAGGGGACATCAATGTCGCGCGCGGCATGTCTCCTAGTTTTGCCAGAACTTTACAGCCTTAGGCTTATGGCAGCAGTGCTGTTACAGCCGTTCCTATTGGTGTGACACGTGTGGCATCTTACCTTTCCGAGAAAGATGGCGTTTGGGGCTTTTGATTATGATGCATTACGTCCCATAGCGGAGTTAACGGAGTTATAGAAATTAGAAATTAGAAATTAGAAATTAGACTTCTGAACACACTAGCATCATGGTCAAAAGCCCCCTGACGTTGTCTTTTTCGGAATCGTCTGCTTCTGTTTCTTTTGCTTGACATTACATATAGCTGGGGACTACGCTCACTCTTTTATGGCACGTTCAATTTATTTATTAGTTATAATTTTTAATAACGTATGGTAAAAAAGGAGGCCACATTGCTGAAAAATAAGTTCTAGCCAAAAATACAAGACCATTATAAAAAATGGTGAAATTCTTGAATATGTAAGAAATGAATTGCATTTGAAACAGCCTGCAGTCGTCAAAAGAGTTGCGGCCACACTGGTTACTGAAGCCTCCAGTAAGAGTAGGTTGTTTAGCGTACTGACGTTGATAGGAGGATTTTCATGGCAGGTAGCTTTGCTAACATTTACATTATACAGCAGGTTAAAAAACAAAAATGCAGACCGAAATAGAACCAACCTGTAGAACATCAGAGAAAAATATGCTACTTCAAAGGGTGTGGTAGTGAACTACAGTGGGTGCAGTGATGGTGATCAGTGATCGATGGCAAGGTACAAAACATTATTGTACGAAACTGTACGGTAGGGTAAAGGTACGGTGCAGGATAGCACAGCATTATGTATATTGGCAAATGCCCGTCGAAGGCCAACTGCACTTTTCGTATGCAGAAGCTAGAATATGGCGTAGAAGGCCACGGTAAGGTGCGGTATGGAAGAGTGGATGGAGTACAATGCACAGGACAGCGTTACGCGTAGCCCTGTGGTTATGTACACCACTTATTACCCAACAAAGAGCTACAGAACCTTGCACCGATGCTATTTAAAAATTCGAGATTCTAATTCAGACGAAATTCTGATGCCTGTTTGACAAGCTTCCCTGTTCTACCCTGAGGCTACGCACGCTGATGATGAGAATGCAGGCCCCATCGTCCCTCTTATTGCCATCTCTGCGATAAATGACCCGGTTTGAGCTGACTTACGAAAAGTGTGTGCTGATTGACGATAGCGAAAAAAATCACGTGGCTATCTAGAGTGTAGGCTATCACATTCATATATTCATACCTATTCAACATTCCACACCCTGCTAAGAGTCTAGTAGCGTGCAATTTTTTAATTAAGAATAATCATAAAGAAAAAGAACAAATCGGTTAGGAGGTCAGAGTGATTTTAATTATTTTACCCCCCCCCCTCCTCCCTGCTAAACAGCAGAGCAGTTATCCAGGACAGGGCGCCCAAATCATGACCATACTTTGCTGTAAAAAATGCGTGTAGCACAGGCTGCGAAAATCTTCTGCCTTATTCCCAGAGCAAGGATTTGATGTTGTCATGTAAAACCAGGCAATACCCTTAAAATAGGCTCGGCTCAAAGAGCACAATTTAGAAGTCTAAGCAGATTTGAAACTCTGTTTTTGCAAGTTATTGGTGGCAACAAATGGAAAAAACCGACGAATAATAAATTTAATCACCTAAATGGGATTTATTACTTCTTGACATCTGTTGGTTCAAGCTAATGGAGAGAGCAACAACAACTTTTCCTTGAAAAATAACTGCAACTAGCAGCTTCTCTTATTCCCGAGTCACTGTTATCGCTCATCATACCGAGACTAACACCAAAACGAGATTGTGAAAATTCAAGCTAGTTTGAGTGTCCTGGCCATTAATTTCAGTAGCGAAGACTACGACTCAGGAAATAAGCCTAAACTGCAACAACCAGATCGCTGTTTTCTTGGAAATTGAGCAGTGTGAGAAGCTGTGGAGGAGCGGAAACTTGTGATTATTGCACATGTCTATCTCTGCCCAAAGACCACAGAATTATCGGTTTAACGACGCACAAATCTCCCAGAATTTCTCACCTTCTTAAAGAAATCTGCCCTTCACATGGGAAAATGATCATAGAACAGACAAGTTTCAGTTTTCATAGAGAAGTCGCGAAAGTAAACAAAAGGAACTTCAGCTGCGGCAGTCAAGAAATTTTAGAATCCTTTCCAGAGGATGCGTTAATGAGGGGGTCATTGGGCATGACGGTTTGCAGTTTTCCGAGTACGGTTTTAATGTTTTCCAATTTGCGATTTCAGTACCGTTTTACGGTTGTAAAGAAAACATGTGCCTACGCTTGTATGGTTTTTGGCTAAAGAATCTGCGGCTTTACGGTTTTTGGACACTTCCTATGACCCCCTCCAACCACGTTAATGGGGCATTTGACGATATTTGAAGTAATTGGTATGTTGTATGTTCCTGAAAAGACTTGGCTTAAAATCAGGGGCGAGAGGGTCTTATACTTCCACCTTGGGGTTAATCTTGGATTACATGATCCTGAAATTGACAGGGAAGTGTCCTGGAGTTTTTTCAAACATGTGCCGTCTAATTTTCATTGTGCTATCTAATTACTTCAAACTTTACCCAGAAATGACAGAAATAGCCCTTCCTTTATGACGTTCGATATGCATTTTGCACACAATATCTTAAGGAAATATGATTTAAACCATGAAAAAAGCTACGAACACCACCTGCATAAAATTTTTTCCCAGACTCACGTTTTCCTTACAAAAACTTCAGTAGATTTAGCGCCGAGTATTATAAGCATTTATCTTGTGCTCAACGTCACCTACAAATTTCCGTGAAAATCACACGATCAGAAAGTCCTTGTCCTGTATCCATGGGAGCGACACGCCCCTTAGCACAGGTTGCTATACTAAATTACTGTATGTATTGAAAATGGCGGATATTTGAAAAAACCAATAAATTTTCATTATCAATAAGTTTAGAGTCTAATTAAAACTTGCGAAGAAATTCTCCTTTTCAATTTATATATTTTATTACTTTTCCCAGGCAGAACACAATATTTTTGTATTGTGAAAGCTTTTATGTTTTATATATATTTCTTTAAAGAAATTTTGTTATATCAAGTTAGCACCAGGTACGGTATAACTTTATAATACTGTACACTGTACAGTATAATACAGTACGCAGTTAAAATGCACAGTACTTCACTAGTCTTATATAATTAGTGGAAATTTTCCTCTTATAAAGAGACTCATAACTTTTAAGGAGGGGTACTTCGGGGGGGTCCCAATACCGCAATACCGGGCCAAAAAATCGCCGAATCCCGAATATCGCACGAACAAATTTCAAAATACCGCAAATTGCTGAAAACTAAAATATCAGTATTGTTAATGTGATTATGACACAGAACACCAGGTATAAGAATTTGAATCCATCTTTAATACATTTGTCCCATTTCGCCCTCCAGATCCGTAGTTAGGTCATGTTAAGCTGGACTAGCGAGCAAAGAGAGCGAAATTTGGGGGTCTGGGGGTTAGCCACCAGAAAAATTTTGGGGACCACGCCCTCTAGAATGCCGGGAAACGCCCTTTAGTGTGCCAGGAAACGCCCTATTTTGGATAAAATGAAAGAATATCCTCATTTTGGCAGAGATGAAGCAGTCAATGAGGAGGAAAGAACTTAATAAGAGCGTAATTATAAACTCAAGAACCCAGGGTAAAACTCAAGACACAACATTGAGAGCTCTGAAAATTTTAGAAAATTTTGGTTAAAAACTGGTCCCGTGTATTGCTTAACTTGTTATTATATGTCTTCTTGTTGTTTGTCTTGGAATTTTACCTGGTTAGAGTAAAATTCGTTTCAGACCGAATGTTGCTCCCACTGTATGCACCGACAACGCTTCCTAGTGGTAGCCTAGTTGCCAGGGGCGCACATTAGTGGGATGTGGGTGTGACACCCCCCAATATTTTGTCAGTCGGTCCAGAAATTTTACCTTATTGGCAACGTCAGTCTAAAAATTTGATTTGTAGTAAGTCCAAACCTTGGACAAATTTGAAAAGTTTGGACCAGGAAAGTTCTCAGAAATCTGCGAGTCTTTCTGTAAAGTTATGAGTGAAGAACTGATATATCTAACGATAACAATCGATCCAGGACAGTTAAAATTGAATTCGGTCCCATGAGAATTGGAAAATAGTCAGTACGGGACCAACACAGCGTTTTAGACGAAAACGATGAACATAAATCACTATGGGAATGCGTAGAGCACTTTGAGACGCTTGTTTTTATAAATTGTTGCTCGCCTAATTACGTATACTGTCTTTCCTTTCGGGAAAAGTCATTGGCAATTGGACATCTAAAGAGGCCCAGACGGTTCCCAAAATCTTAGTCTGTCCCATCTACGTTTACGCCCCCAAAAAATATTCTAGATGTCTTGTCATTAATAAAGTGCATACCGAACAGGGTACATCTGCAGGGCTCATTCAAGTGACTTAAAATCAAGATGGGTACATTATTTGCAGGGCTCACCGGGTGCTGGGCTTAGATATTCCAACATCGGGAAATATAAAGGAATCATCATTGAAGCATAAACTGTACACATCACTGCAAACAGTGTCAGTCAAAAACGTCACTCACTTTTTCACATTTCAAGCCTACTGCATCGATGTTAAGTCGTGGAACCAAAATGCAAAATCGCGCAACGAAAATGTAAAATCGCGCAAAAAAATTGTAAAATCAACTAACCAAATGCAACCAAAATGTATCGTCGTGGAACAGAAATGTAAAGTCATAAAGTAAACAGAAAAATATCACAAATTACTGTCGAAAACGTCATATCTTTGGCCGGTTCGGTGCGCCAAAACAATTATACTGGCTGAATTTCCCAATTCAATACATTAATCTTCTCTTCATTTCGACTTACTTTCTTGTATTGATGTCTGGTAACTCTTAAGTTTTTTCTTCTGCTATGGCTCTTAGCTGTTCCTTTCAAGGTTCGTAAAATACCGAATACCGCGCTGTGAAATTTCAATACCGCAATACCGCCAGGTTTTTCCTTCAATACCGAAATACCGCGCATATTTTATCCCCGATACCGCAATACCGCAAACCCCGAGGTACCCCTCTTTAAGAAAACTTTCTAATTTCAGCCAAGCAAAAGCAATCAAGTTAGGCTATTTAATAAGCAAGCTCTGAGTTTTGAAGCCTTGAAAAACGATCGTATACGTATAACATCATTAAGGTACATAAAAAAATATAAAAACTTACAAAATTCTCAATAAGCTCTGCTGTTTCGTGTCTCATTGCTTTGATATCTGACTCAGATGTTTCGAGAAAAATATCATCAATCATTGTGTTGTGGTGTCTTCTACTTTCAGTTTCTACTGCCATTCTTCTTAGTTATAATCGATTTATCAACAAAAAGTCCAAAGACGAAGGAACAATATTTTTGTGAAAATACAACGTTCAGGTTTAGAATACTGAGCAAGATAAATAGCTTGAGAATTCCACCACAAATCTATCATTTATCAAAACTGAAGACGTCACGATCAACTCCACTCGACTGCTCTTTGGTTTTACTGAAACACTATCCAACCTTCAGGCCATATTTCATGTTGCCAAGACTCTTCAGCGGCTCTTTGGCCGCACTTTTTAACAGCCGCGAGCCATGTGCCTCCAAGTACTGGCAGCCTTTGTCAAAGCAGAAATTTATGCTGTGGTCAGTGGCGTAACCGACACACGCCTTTTTTCTTACAAGAACGACTATTACAAGAAACGACAGGCTGAAATCTGGGCCAAGTTTTTGCTATCTTCGAAACTATTCGAGATACCTACGCACAAGCAAAATTCACCTTGCCAAGAAACGCATTTTAAATATGTATAGAAGAGTAGCGGGTGATAAATGAAAAATCGCTCCAATATTAAGAAACAAGCAGGCTGAAATCGAAGCCAAGTGTTGTTATAGAAAAGCGAGTACTACACAACTTTAGACAAGATACTGTTCTTATTAAAATGGTTGGTTAGATCAAGTTGAGTCTCCTGTAAGAAAAGGAGTGCATGGGCAGAGGGATTCTCTTAAAAGATAAAGCGGCTGTTCTAACTACAGTTGACATTTGCTATCTCGAACTCTCAAGGGAAACTGGAATTAGTTCGAGATAGCGAATGCTCGAAATAACGGATGCCCTATATAAATATAAAAAAGTATAGTTTTTAAGTCAGAAAAGGAACCCCTATTAACATGCAGGGTTACTGATCCCAAATTTCATCAAATAAGGTAAGTCTGGTATTTTTTACATAGGAATCAAAGCTCATCTGCTTTCATCCCTACTATTGGTGAACTTAAGATAATGGCGATGCAACACATCTCGAAAGAGAACAGCTTCATCTATTGCATAGATGAGCAGCATATCACTTAGCTGCTGCCATTCCCGAACTTATACATATTTCAGCCTGTCTCTTTATCCAGTTCAGCAGAAAATTTGGCAAAGTTTGAGATAAAGTGCAAGTTTTCCTCCATGGGAAATCGAAAATGGTTCGAGACAGCGAATATTCGAGAAAACGGGTTCGAGATAGTGGATGATTTTTCTATACAAACCCCTATACCAAAACGAGGGGAAATGGAAAATCGTTCGAGATGGCGAATGTTCGAGATAGCAGGCAGTCGAGATAGCGGATGTCAACTGTATGTACAACTTGAATCAAAAACCAATGCTATGAACTCAGTGTGAACTACATAGCTAGGACATTTCTTGGGCAAAGGGCTATTAAGCTGAGGCCGAAGCCGTTATAGAGACAGCATGAAAACACGGCCAGAGAACTGATAATATCCATGTAAGGAATGAAGAAAGATACCTATTGTGTCTTGGTGTTTCTTTCAATTGATTCACTGTAATTCCTGTGGTTACTTCCATGCTCAAATACTTTGTTTCATTAAAGTTCCTTCAATTTTGTACTAGTTCTCTAACACTGTTAAGCTGTAGGGGGTGTGGGTTTCAAAATACGATCACGGAAAGATCTGGGGTTTTCTCAATGAATAGGAGCTTATGAAATGAGATTTACATCTCTAATCAAGAACCTCCATGTGACGCAGAGACACTCCGTATTCCAGAGACTAAATCGACTCTCCTAAGACCGAAGGTGTTGAGTTTCAGAAAAAACTTTATTAGAGCTGCACAAGCTCTTTTTGTGAAAATAAAGAAACTCTTTTTTAATGTAGCTACTAGAACGTCATTTATATAACCTAGGATAAGAAAATTCCTTTTTTCAATTTCAAAATTAGGGAATGTGAATCGTTGAGTCTGTGAATGCATCCGGTTTGCATTCATGTAGTTCAACTATAACAGGTACTGATGGACAGCGCACAAGAGGGTTAACAGCAGCTATACTGAAGCCGTACTGAAGCCATCAAGCCAAAAGTTCAGTACACTTTTTTTTAATATAAGCAAAACTGTACCTTTGGTCCAGCCCTCAAATTGCTTAAAGTATCTGGTCTTTCAGCCCTCACAGAATGACTTGGTACCCCCCAACAACTCTCATTTTGGATCTTTTCTTGCTTTCCAATTTAAGTGACAAGTTGGCAATGATTTACTGTATAAAGAAAAAAATTTAACAAAATCTCAGCCCTCGTTGCTTATTGACCAGTTGCTTATTAAAAAGTGTATATATTGTACTACTCCTTACCCCCAGGTTTATTTTAAAGAAAAATTAAGTAAAAAGGTTAAGGAATGGCTAAGGAATTTTGAGTACTCAAATTTGGCCGACAGTTAAGGAATTTTCAGTACTGAGCCTATAACAAAATACACACTTTTTTTATAAGGAACCTACCTAAAGGCCTAGTTCTTAAAGTTCCTTATTTTTGGACCTCTTTTGAGGCAATTGTAGTTCAAAAAGTTCCTTAATAGTTCCTTAATTTTAACTGCACATACAGTGGTCTTAACAATAAAACAGAGACACTTGCATGTGAGCAAAGCTCGAGACTCATGGAAACATTTGAAACATGCTTAACGTACAATTTATGTGATGTTCGACTGCAAGTGAATGGAACCGGCTTTCTAATTCTTTCTAATACACAACATTACACCTACCAAAATTACAGACAATTTGACCAAAGACGAACGCAACGCACTTAAGACATTATCCAAACGTACAGATATCATAACAAAGCCTGCAGACAAAGGCTCAGGTACTGTCGCTATGGACAGAGACTATTACATAAACGAATGCAACCGACAACTCAATGACACGACATTCTACGAAAAACATGACAAAGACATCACCAATAAGGTCACTAAAACAGTCAAACAATATCTTGAGCAGATGAAACGTGACGAACGGATAGACAAAGACACATTTACATATTTAACACCCAACGACCCTAGATGCTCAAGATTTTACATACTACCCAAAATACATAAAAACAGACAGAAACCCCCTGGTAGACCGATTGTCTCCGCCAACGGCCACCCCACTGAACGTATTTCAGAATACGTCAGTAACATACTCAACCCTCTTGTATATAAACTACCATCCTTTCTTAAAGATACCACCCATTTCCTTAACAAACTTTCCAACGTCGGTAACCTTCCTGATAACTCTCTTCTTGTCACTCTTGATGTATCATCTCTGTACACTAACATACCACACTCTGAAGGCATTGAGGCTGCCAGGGGTTACCTTAATAAGCGTACAAAACAAACACCACCTACTGAAACCGTATGCGACCTCCTTAACATCATATTAAAAAACAACAATTTTGAGTTTGACGGACAATTTTATTTACAGACACACGGGACCGCTATGGGCACAAGAATGGCACCCCCATATGCTAATTTGTTTATGGGGGCGTTTGAATCTAACGCCCTAGAGAACGCACCACACAAACCTCTTGTGTGGTGGCGGTTCATCGACGACATTTTTATTATTTGGACACATGGGCAAGACAAACTTCAAGAATTCATCCAAACACTCAACAACAAACACCCCACCATAAAATTCACAAGCGAAATTTCCACCACATCCATAAACTTCCTAGACGTCACCGTCAACACTTCAGCACACCCGAAACACACCAAACAATCCATCCCATACAGTCTTGCCCTGCGACTGAGACGCATTTGTTCCGACGACACTACATTCAAGAGACGAACAGACGAACTACTGACATACCTTACGAACAGAGGCTACAGACGGAAACACGTTAAACATGAAATACAGAAAGCTTCCAAGACTTCACGAATTGACAGTCTCAAAACAGTACAGAAACAACACAATGACAGGACACCATTTGTGGTCACGTACCACCCCAGCCTACCACAACTGGGTCACATACTGAGACAGAATCACGCCACCTTACAAAACTCTGACACCTGCAAGGAAGCTTTCGGACAGCCACCTATACTTAGCCACCGCAGACCTAAAAACCTAAGGGATTATCTTGTGCGAGCAAAACTAAAAACTGCAAGCACGGATAAGCCCGAAGGTGTGACGAAATGTAACTCGACGCGTGACTGCATCACTTGCAAACATATAAGCAACGGTACCACAACTTCAACATTTACCAATACCGACAAGACTATACGAATACGACAAAGACTTGACTGCAATACCACTAACGTTATCTACATGCTACAGTGCAAGCGATGCTTACAGAACGGGACCAAAAACTGCCAGTACATTGGACAAACGGGAAGACGGTTACGAGACAGATTTAACGAACACAGACGAGACGTTATAAACAAAAGATATGACAAATCTGGGGTGGCAGAACACTTCTGTCAGCCTGGACACAAATTACACGACTTACAAGTTACGCCTTTACTACAAATACATGACAAACGAGAGAGTGTTAGACGAGCCAAAGAACAATACTTCATTGGCTTGGCTAACTCTCTTGCACCTAACGGACTTAACAGAACTACAGACCGCTAACCCAGTATTTTTTACTTAGTTTTTTAACAGCTAACTATATCAATAATGATCAATTACTCATATCCATAAAATACCCTCTCTCCAAACCAGTTCTATCTATTTTATTTACTTCCTTCCAATTTCATCTCATCCTGTGCTTTCCTGTCCTCCTCTTTTCATTTCACCTTACAACTTCATCCACTATTACGTCACCTACACACCACCAACTGAGCTCCACCAATCACAATCAACCACCAAATTTGAATCTATGTAAAATATTTTATTCGTTCATTACTCTGATGAAGCCCTGAATGCCGGGGCGAAATATTAGTATAAAAAATTCGTATTTTTTGCTTCGTCTTCTCGTCGCTTTGCAGCGTTACTGCCTCACTTTTATTTTATATAGGGTGAGTAAATATATTCGGACTTATCAAGGCTGTTTTTGACAACGTATTAGACATGATAGTTACCATTTATCATGACAAGCCTCTGATATTAAGTTGGGCAACGTTTCGGGAGAAATCCGTCTCCCATCATCGGGCAATGAGAAATGTGATTTCTTTCATATTTATTGCAAAGGTCGGATCGAAAGGTGTGAAATTAACCGGACCAGCGAGGAAGCTTAGGGATTTTGGCGCTCAATTTCTAAGATTTGTGGCGCCAAAATTGCGTTAGGTGCAACTGTTGATGTTATTCAACCAGATTTCTGGGATTGAGTAAGATACTTGATCGATACAAGGAGCTGATAGAACTGAGTGAATGCTTTCTTTAACAAGTCTGCTTTTCCAGTTCTTATCTTCATCAATCACTCAAATGTTATCCAACTCCATCTGGTGTTTTTCCGTCCAACAATGATTGGCAAGATCACTTATGTCAATTCGACCATGGGTCATTTTTTATTTATGTTCTTTGAGCCTAGTTCCTGTCTCAAAAAGAGACAAACAGTGGAATAGTTGATAAAGCCATTTATGTCAATGCTTTGGTCAGCTGAAGCTCGTTTTCATTCATTCATATTCCCTGATTTTTCTCCATGTTACTCACTCATCTCAAAAAGACCTTTTGAGATCGAAGCTGTGTCACTTCTTCGAATAAGCGCATCCCTAAATGAATATGGAGGTATTCTTATTCATTAACCCCGCTATAATCATGTAACAAATTGATTTCCGCCATGTTCAATCGCAACCTAAATCCTAGCAACGCGTAGCAACGCAAATTTATCTGTTGAATTTATCGCTGCAATTCGACGTAGAACTCGCTGTAGCTCTCTATTCTGCTAAATTTTCAAGTTTATGTTTTCAATTTTGTAGAATTTAAATTTGGGAACAGTTTTCCTGAAAACCCCTTTCAGTACCTTCCTCTGATTCTGCACAGAACTAACTTCGTCATTCAGCGACACCCTGATATCTATGATATGTTGTTGTTATTGTTACTTTATTTTGAGTAGGCTGTCATTTCTAGCTATTTCGGCTAATTTAGGCCTACTATGCATGCCGCATCCAGGCATGGGACCCCTACTTTAACGTCACTTTCGAAGGACGGCAGAGTGAGTTGTTTAGTAATCCATCTGAAAAGTCACCCATCCAGATGCTAACCCCACACGACCAAGGTTAACTTCAGCTGTCTAACGAGAACTGACTGAGAAGCTTGGCCACCCACTCCAAAGCCATACATATGTAAATGTATGGCTTTCTTGCATCAGTTGGACTTTGAAGAAAAGATAAAGAACCAGGGTCTGTTCAGAACACTACACGTTTCTAGATTGGAAAAAATACGTTGCCTCGTAAAAGCTACCTATACCTTATCAAGGTACCCTTCACAACTGTATAAGCACGCTTGCATACCCTGGAATCGCTTCTGGGGCAGACCAGAACAGTTATTTTTACGCATACAGTTAATTGTTCCAAAATGCCATCTCTCCAATCTCGTCATTGCACAGTGCTTCTACTAGACAAAGGAGAGCACAAAGCATTCATACGAACCCATGTCATGGGTGGATGCTCAAGGTAAGACTCTTTTACGCATGCACAATTTGCTCCCGTAGACAATAAAAGATCACGATGGCCTGTTCACAAGAGGCGACGATACAGTCTATATAGTTCAAAATAGATAAGCCTCAACGAATGTTCGCTGGGGTCCCGCAAACAATGGTCCATTATTAAGACTGCTGATTTCTGTTTTGGTAAAAACAGTAAAGATATAGATATTTTTATTTCCTGCGGGCTCAAACATTCCATATAATTCTTCAAAGACGCCGTGAAATAGACGCGTTTTCAAATTCCGCTAATATTACACATTGAATAGGGTCTGTGTCTAAATTACAAGTCGATGGGTTTGTGAAATCTGGGTGGCACATCCTATCCATCATTAATTCATATTACCGGGAGGGGAGACCCGGACTCATCCGACATCAAAAGTTTCCAAATTTTTTCAGAATTTTCATTTTCTATCAAAAACCTTATGACAGTTTATTTATTATATATTTCAAGCAGCTAATGATAGAAGTAAAAAGGTAAGATGAGATAATGATCAAAAAGTAACAATGCGAAATCGCGCTATTTGTACCAAATCAGGAAAGGTAATAAATAGCAAGAGCTTTTAAGAAATACTCCCAGAAAACTGCCACAGCTTCAGTAGTTATACGAAAAGCACGGCAAGGCTATGCAACGAAACAAAACAATACGAGCCATATTCGATAAACATTTTAACTCACCGTGCTTTATTTGATAACACTTGTTGATCATCTTCGAGAGACGCCTAGGAGTCCAACTTCAACCAGCCTCTGTATATCCTTGTGCTCCTCCGGTCCAAATGTTGCAAGGATTCTGAGAAACATACGTTAAATACATTAGAAAAAAGCGTTACGTAATACTGCTTTCACACTGACGTCACTAATCCAGCTTTCCTTAAACCAGATGAGATTTCCACCAATGAAATCAATTTGAATTGCTATTTTGAATGTTTTGATTATGTTGTTGACTTAATTACTTTTTGCCCTTGCCACAATTCGCATTGAATTTCGAAAAATTTTGTAAAGCAGACTTCAATTCCTTATCTTAATGCGTATATCAACATCTACCACACTTATACACACGAATTTTCTTTGCAAGAAACTTAGTGTTGGAATTTATTAATAATATTGTGGATTTTTGTACCAACTGGTTAAGAAGAAGTTAACATTTTTATACAAACTAATGCTTTTGAGAAATCACTGCGCTATGAATAAATACTAAAAGACTTACCTGTGGCTACTTTCAGGGTCACTCTTCATTGCTGATATCAAATTCTGAATCTTCGGCTTGGCTAGAATGTTCTGGATGTCAGGATTCGATAAGATCACTTGCATTTTCGCTTCGTCTGCATCACTTTGAGGCTTGTTATTTTTGGCCTGCATTGATCTTGAAGCAGTAGCTTTTAACGTTTCGTTGGAAGCATTTGACTTTTTCGACTGTCGGGAAAAAAATTTTTGCAAAACAAAGTTGTTTAGTTTTCTTCAAGTGGCATACCACAGTAGATTGGATTCGAACGTCGACTGCATGATCAGAGAGCCAAAGGTGTTTTCACTGAGCTAAAAAGTGCAATGAAGACCTGGAATAACCCTAGACTCACGACATAAGTCTACTTCGCTCAATGCATTTGTTGTTTTCTAGAATCGATCAGTGGAGTAACAAATCAAATAAGGACAGCGTAAACTAGAGACTTGTGTTGTGAGTCTAGAGTAACACCCCAAATCATACAGTCCAACGCTTTCCCTCCGTTTGACTTTGTGATTTCATGGACCTCTACAGCTAAGTGGATACGTCGTTGGCTCTCTGACCACCCAGTTCAGGTTCGAATCAAATCTACTGTTGTATGTCACTGATGGAAAAAAATCCTGGTATTCGCCATTCTTAACAGATGTATATTTATATGTATGGTTCTGAAGAAGGCACAACATAGCCGAAACACACAAACAAGTTACTCGGGAGGACAGCCTTGGGCTATATTTCTAGGAGAGATACTCAGAAACTCATTGAGATCTATAGCTTAGTGGGAACGTTGTTTGTTATTTGACCATCCAGTCCAGGTTCAAATCTCATCTGTCTATCCTGGTTTTTGCCACTCATGACAGATGTAAAAAAAGTCACCCACCAGCACGGTCATCTTGGCGTTTACTATATGCTGATTAGTGTTGAAAGCATACTTCTAACCCAGGTTCTCATTTTTGGTTGTTCAATTTAATCAAACATTGGCCTATATTTGTTTCGTCATTTATTTTGGACTGTTTCTACCTGTTTTCCAATTTCTTCCATAACAAGCCTGTCTAATTGGTGGATACAAGCAGCCAGGCACAAGACTATGCGGATATTGAACGATTACGTGGTTATTGAACGATGTTGTAAAATATTCGGACCGAAGCACGACTTACGTGAGGTCCGTACAAGAATCGAGCAGTCGTTTAATAAAGGCCTTATTATATGGTGTTAAGAAAAAAATAGAATTTTTTCAAATCTTTTTGGAGAGTATTTAAGGAGAAGGTTATATCACGTGTTTACATCATCGCCGGTCAATACGGCATTAACAGACCGATGAAGAACCAATCAAAATGGGCTGTTGCCGGTCCGAACAGCCGTATTTCGTGAAATGTATCAACTTTTTTATGTCTTGCTTCTTAGACTCTTCTTCGACAAACTGCCTGATTATTAACCTCGTGGAGTAAGTTATCAATCGTAAACGGCCCCTTTTACATAGAGGGTTTCGTAGAAGGGAAATTTTAAAATAGGAGGGTTTGAAGTAATACGGTATGTGACTTACGGTATCCTTGTCTCCAAGAGCAGTGAAATGCTCACCCATGATAGCACAGAAGTCACGAATAAATTCCGTCAGTTCAGGATTGTTTTGAAAAGCAGCAATAGCTTGCTGAGGATTTGACTGGAATTCAGCAAGAGCTTGGGAGAATTTAGGATCTTGAAGCTGCATGAGAAGTTTAGGGTTCTTCTGTATCTTAGATAAGAGGTCTTCGGTTATCCAATCTGCAAAGATAATATAGCAAAATCTCTGTTACGACCCTGTAGCTTCATGTAATAAGGAAAAAATTCTTGTATTATTTTTCCCTCCAACTTTGAATGCTTGGCTATGGTGCTGAAAATGTTAAGTTTTGAATGTGACATATGGAACAAATTAGGCACACGTTTTTATTTTATAAGAAAGTTCGGAATGACCCCAGTAGTTGAACTTCCTAGAAAATCTAAAAATTTTAGTATTCAAACATTCTACCTTGTTAACAAAAAATTATCTACATTGTTGTCTTTGGTACCCACCACAATCCACTAAGCAGTTAAAAAGAAAAAAATGTTCGCAGAGAATGGATCCTCTGAAAATGGGGCTTTTTTAGAGAAAGGGGCTCAGTAGAGGAGGCTTGGTAAAACACTGACAAATAATCTGCCTTCTCAAGTTAAAATTATATGAAAAGCCTCAACATAGCAAAAAAACAGCGAAAACCTCTTTGGTCATACTTAAAGAAGCCTTTTTCATGTAAAAATTCCCAGCGTATAAATGTCCGAAACATGCAAAAACAATTGAGTAAGGCCGATTTTATATAGGCTAAAAATGATGTAAGAATGTTGTAGGTACGACTTGGTTGTTTTTTTTTTTCTTGAAACCATACCATAATTTTCTTTGATCATGCCCTTTTGCCCCTCCAGCATGGATGTCTGGCTACACCACCGAAACACACACACAACACACAATTTACAAACACACAATTTACAAATTGAAAAACTGCAGCAATTTAACAGAATAAAGAAAATTCTACCTTTTGATTGTAGAAGAGGCATTTGCTTAGCCAGAGCTTCTTGGACTTCAGACAAAACAAGAGGGTTCTCTTTTTCATTTTTTGCTTTTGGTTTCAACTCTTCTATTTTTCTGACTTGCTTAGTTTCCTTTGGTTTTGATGTTTTTGAAGCAGGCTGTTCCTGTTTTCCAAGAAGGAAACCTTTCTTAAAACCACCAAAGGTAGATTGTTTTACTTCCTGTATGAAAGAAGATTTGTTGGTTTTGTCATAGCAAATAGAAAAACTCCCTTTCATTAGGATTTTTCTATTAACTACAGTATGATTCTATTAAAGGGAATAGACATACATAAAAGAAGGTTAAAGGCATGAAGACAAAGGAACTCTTTTGAATTCATGCACAAAAGGCAACTTAGCTATTCTTTTCCAATTCAATTTTGATTGATGGGTGGCTTACGCCACTTTTATACTTGTGGATTCACTACGAAAATGATTTTGTATTGCTATTTGACAATTATGATAGCACTGCATAATTTCAAAATTGCAATAAAGAGCAGAAACATTTTCAGGCATACTTTAAGCTTTTCTAATCTGACACTCCTCAGTGTATAAACATCAGAAACAGACAACAACAAATGACAATGGCAGAATTCATACCCAGATGTGGATATCGAAATGCACAATGAGATAGCAAAGCCAAATTGTGCTGTGTTTTAAACACCAATCAGCTTATGGGATGCAGAGGGAAGATCGATGAGATTAACTAAATGATTTGGCATTGCTCATCATTGACAAATTCATTCCACTTTAGTGGGCTGGCTCACCTTGCATTGTTCTAATGAAAAACGTTCTCAGGAGGGGGGGTACTTGAAATAATTTGGGTATGGGTTTGTGCAGCCCATATGTCTAGGCAGTCAAGCAAAAAACGATTCCACCAGTATAGGAGTAAGATTTCATTTAAGATCGGATAGCCCTCTCTATGAGCTCAATCCTATCCCATCCCATCCCATAAAACTGACCCTTGATGATATAAATTGTCATTTTCTTGTTTCCTTGCCTGTTAGGCTAGCTAGCAAATTTTTCATATGAATTTTGAATTTTATGATCTGCTGTACTGGCTGTAGATTCTTATTTAAATATAATCTGCATTATAAAGTATGTAAATTACTGTTTTTCTCCGGTTGCATTGCATAAGTTACAGCACATAGTCAATTTTACTCACAAAAGTACTGGTTTGTACTAATAAAAATTACAAATGTCAAATGAATACATATCATTTTAGAATTAATATTTTCAGACTTACTTGATTTTTAGATTCATTCACAGAATCTTTACTAGGGTTCTTTCCTTTACTTCCAGACTTGCCAAGTAGTTTCTCTATTCTTTTAGCATTCTCAGCTTCTTGGGATGACTCTTGAACTTCCAAAAATGGATTGCAGGATTTCGAATTTTCATCTGATGTTAATTTTGAAAAGCTTTGAAGCACATCTGTCATATCCTCCAGGGGCGGAACATCTATGTAAAACGACATTTGAACAAATATGAGATACAATGATTTTTTCTCTAAGAAGCCTTCTATAGATGATTTGCCCAACAGCATTGAATTTGTTTGAAAGCACAGGTTATTGAGTTTTTATGCAAAAATCATCCAAAGCATTCAAAAACTGTCTAGGTGCAAAGTTAAAAATGGAGTAGGTGAAAATTTTACACCCACTGGGTGCTAGGTGTAAGCCCTTTTAAAATCATGAACTTTGAACACTCATAAAAATGATAATACCAGCGCTGAGAAAGTAAAAGTTTGCACCTAGACAAAATTTTTCGTGCTTTATACGATTTTGGCACCAAAATCTTTGTATCTTTTGATTTGGAGAAATTAAAATTCTACCGAATCGCCCTATAGGCCTCCTATAAAAGGTGCACTGAGATCCAGTGTCCATTCCATGTAGCCTACGCCGGAGATCTCCGGCGTGGAGTCTGAAATTTTATTGGCGTACTGGCGTGGATCTTTCAAAAAACAATAGCCTAGACTATTATTTCAATTATAAAACAATATATCTATTGTTTCTTTTGGCGTGAAGTCCGATTTGGTCAGCGTATTCTCCGGCGTGGTGGAACACGGAATGCACCCTGGACTGAGATAGGTAGCCATTTTGGTTGCTAACAGCAACAGGACGGACTTTATTGATTTTTATTGATTTTTTGCAAATCATTTGGATGTCAAACTGTCATAACACGAACCTTTCAGAAAGCTAAAAAATTTCAATTTAAACGAAGAAAGGAAACGCTTGTTGATGAAACAGATAATATTAAGCCCCGTCTTTGATGTGTGATGGTTTAGTTGATTAGATCACATTTTACCCAACCCCCCCACCTTAACAGAACAACCGCGACCGTACTCAGCGATATCCCGGGATATCTCCAACTGTACTGAATGTCCCCCCGCCCCATGGCAATCATGATGTGACCCCAACGTAGTAAACGTCCACCACCGCAGCATGCTCCACTGTACTAAATATCCGCCACGGAAATCATGATATCATCCACGACTCGTGGTCTCAGGAGCGCGCTAGCGTCACGGTAGCGTCACAGCCATGGTCGAGGTCTCGATTGGTTAACCTACTACTGAGATCCTAGCGACTGGCGCTAAAGGCACCATTTCACATTCACCTTTATCATACTGAACGTCCACTACCTTACTGCAAGAAGCCTCCCCACGGCAATCATGGTACACGTTTTTTTTTATAAGAAAGTGGTTTATAAGAAAGTAGTTCTCAACATCTTAAAAGTTTAAGAAAGTTCAATACTGGATTCTTGAAACTTAAGAAAGTTCTGTTTTATACTTTCACTCCTAATGTTCTGTGTGTTATTTTTGCCCTTCTGTTCAGTCGCTCATCTTGCTATTAAACGAGTCTAACGATTATTTTCTTTGAAAAACGTGGTATTTGTGCAATGTATACAGTGCCCTAAACTGTGCATTCTTAGAAATACTGCATTCCAAAAATTTTGCTAAAGAAAGTCACAAGAAAGTTTTGGTACTGAAAACATGAAATATCTAAGAAAGCTTCAATACTGGCCCAAAAAAAACTTTCTTATAAAAAAAAGTGTATCCCACAACCACCTGAAAATATAAAACCAAGCAGGAACACCGCGACGCAGGCAACAAAAGATAAACTATTGTTTCGAATTAAAATATTTAACTGAAAATATCCGCCATCGTAATGCACATCACATCCGCCACCGTACTGCACAGACATTACACGGGGATGGGGTGTTAAAAGCTTTTTTCGTCAGGTCTGCGACATGGATCATCATCTGGGAATAAGTTCCCCCTTAGTTCATTTCTACGGTCTGTTTAATACCAGTTAGACAAGAAAGTTTAAGTGGGGTTAATACTTCAGGAGGGAGCATGTTTTTATTTGGGGACCCAAACTTTGATGGGGTCCACCTCGGATTCCCTACTGTCAGTTAGCTGTCATAGTGATTGACGTGTCGCAGTCCTTCCGTTTTATGATAATCATATTGGGTGGGCTACGACGTGCCCTTAGTCATTCAGTCATTCCTGCTCTTGGAGACATGAGGCATCGTCAAGCTCAATCCTTTCCTTGACAATTCAGCAATTTCCCTCCCACCCGCCCTGTTATGTAGCCTTTGCCTTCTGCAATACTAGGCCCATTGGACTTATTTTTGGATTTCTCTGCATTATCTTCCTGCCCTACTACTCTCTGCCTCTTATCTTCCCTATTCCCGCGGCTCTTTCTCCGTGGTGACTGGTGCATTGGCCGGAAATTGTATTTCCCATCCAATCACCGATGTATAGCGGTAGGTTGGAATTCAGGCAGTTTAAGGGCCGATGCACTGACGCCCACTTCCTGAAAACATTGAAGATATTCATCAATATTATCTTGTAAGTATCCCTCATGGTAAGTATTAACTGACGATTATACTCTGAGGACTGATATGATGATAATGATGATGATGATGATGATGATGATGATGATGATGATGATGATGATGATGATGATAATGATGATGATAATGATAATGATGATGACGATGATGATGATGATGATGGTGATGATGATGATGATGATGATGATGATGATGAAGATGATGATGATGATGATGATGATAGTAAGAATGAAGATGATGATGCTAATTCTGATGATTATGATTGTGATAATGATGATGGTGATTTTAGAGAGGGAGATGCCCCGGGAGATGTCAACAGTCCTGCATGCCTCCTGCTGCCATCCAAACAGAAGCTTCTGTTTTAGGTTCCACTCTGTCATCAATAAACACACCAGGACGGAATGAACAAGGAAAACAAAAGAAACTCGATAATATTTCACAGGAATTGAACAGCTGCTGAAAAAATGGGGAAATTTGAAAAAGACACTGGGACAATTTTCCAACAGCTAAAGAATAACCCTGGTTTTACTTGTGGCAAAAGTAACGTATTGTCCGTTGCAGGTGAATAAAATTTCAGTAGTTTGTCTGGAAACTTCAAAAATTTAAGAGTTCGCCTGCCAGAGCAGAACAGGAAGAAACGGAACAAGACTGACATTAGCAGCCCTCGAAAAATGGCGCTGCAAATTCCTTTTCTAACTGTAGAACCAGTCGTATTTTTTTGCATGGCAAGTTCCTTCCTTATAACTGTATCATTACCACAACTATTGTTAGACAATATTTGCAGAAGAAAATTCAACAATGTCACGAAATGTAAAGCAATGGAAGAAGGTTATTTCAAGAATGATTATGACAAAATTCAACAAGATTCAGCCTTTTGGGTTTCTGCATATATTGGAACGGTAACTGCCATAATTCTTATTACTCTTCCTACAGTTGGTGTTATCAGTGATGTAATTGGAAGGCGTAAAGCGTTGTTTCTGACTCCAGTCAGTCAGATTATGCAATGTCTTGTACTGATATGTATAGTTGGTTCAAGTATGCAATTTCCGACAGGACTTTTACTATTGTCAGGTTTAGTTACCGCAATCGTTGGAGATATAAGCGGTTTATATGTATTCGCGTCTTCATATATCACCGCTATAACGACAGTGGAGAAACGCACTTTCAGAATAACATTACTGGATGCGGCTGCGTTGTTGGCAAGCGTAACCGCGACGCTCTCGAGCGGATTTTTGATTGAGCGGTTTGGTTATATAGGAATATATATATTTATAATTGCGCTTGACGTATTAGCTGTACTGGATTTGGTTTTCTGCGTGAAATCTGACGGTGAATTTGAAAAAGAGGGAGGAAGAACAAGTGCTACAGCACCCGCGTTTCAAAAAAACATCAACAGCGGAAATATCAGCAAAGAATTGCCGTCGCCGAGAGAAGGTAATGAACTTCCTGAGGACTTAACCGTGGACCAACAGCCAAATTCACCAGAGATGGATACCCCAGACCTTGGTTCAGAAAAGCCTGCGCAAGTTTCTAAGATGGAAACTATTAAAGGGATGTCTCCAATTATCGACGACAAAACAATGCAAAATACTTATATGGGTTTTGAAGAAGATTTTCAGACAAATGCAAGGGATGAAGGGAAGGCTACAGTTGAAGACAGTAGCCTATCATCAACTGTAAAACCAGCAGCCAAAAAAGCCAAAAAGAGTGAAGAACACCAGCAAGAACAAATCAACACATCTAATATCTTACAACAAGCCAATCCAGTTAAAAGCTTCAAGATAATGTTCCATGCAATCAAATCAATGAAGGATGTAAGACTGGCGCTTGCAATGATGTTGGTAATGGGCCTTACTACAATCGGATACTTTGGTGAATCAAGCATTGCCATCTTGTATCTGAAAAACCATCCATTTTATTTCACAGCGAGAGAAGTTGGATTTTTCCTTGCATACGAAAGTACTTTGGTAGCGATCGTTGGTTTTCTTCTGTTCAACTGGATAATACAAAAACTGCTTAAACTAAGTGATATGGTTATGCTACTTTCAACGTCAGTTATATGCATTCCTTACCAGACTCTCATGGGATTTGCGCATTCAACAGCGATGCTTTATTCGATTCAGATCCTGCATGCTGGATGTTCGTTGAACACGGCAACAGTTCGTTCGATTCTCTCAAAAATGGCAAGTAAATCGTCGGTAGGCGCCACCATGGGGGCAATCGCGATGGTTGAGACCTTAGCAGCAATGATAGGGGGGATTGCCATCCCAGTCGCGTATGCTGGTCTACTGACTGTGCATCATGGTGCAGCCTTTTTCTTGTTGTCTGGGATAATGTTATTTGCCGTTGGGATAATAACTGTGTGTTTATTTTCTCGAAAAAACATTTATAGCTTCGAGGAAAGTGAATGAATTTTCTTGATACGGGAAATTGAATAAAAAAGCCTCGATATGATCTACACTGTGAAAATTTAATTAAAACAGACGCGTATCGCAAAAATACCGTAAGATATTTGAGAGTGATTTGAAAAAAATTTTTGCTCATTTTCAGCGTTATTCCTGCTTTGTATTATTTTGCAATTGTTATGTATTTTTATGGACATTTTCTTTAGAAAAATTTAGAATTGATTTCGATAATCATTGTCAAAGTCTGTATCTCACCAAGGGAACAAGGTATTTACTTTCGAGAAACATGGAAACAAGCTCGCTTATTTTCAGGGAATAGGAGAACTTCTGTTGTATTTTGGGGAACAACGGAACATTTTTTGTAAATTTATTACCAATGCATTTTCATACGTTTTTTGTTTGCCAAGCCTTTACAGTAAAATAATGATGATTAAAAGGGTTAAGAGTGTTGTAGCTGTTTCAGGGACCCTTTTACTAAGTTATAGGGCTTTTATGCGCAGGGGAGGGTTCTTCCATAATAAAGGTACCTGGGGATGTGCTGCCCTAGAGGGTATATTCTTAGGACTTCTATTCTAGCCAAGGGGATACTTTTTTGCAATTTTGGCCTACCCAAGGGTATCACACTTTGAGTGGTCATGCTTTCAACTTGTTCTTGGAACGTAGAAAATTCATCCTTCTCATCGAGAAAGAAACAAGTCAACATTTAAAATTTCCAACTTAAAACCAATCATTTTGAGCATATCGTCTAGCCGAGGGTATCATTTTTGTATAAATTCACCTAGCCAAGGGTATAACTTTTTTCATAATAATTAGTCCAGCCAACGGTACCATTTTGAATATGCTAGCCGCAGACCTCTACTCAAAATATAGCAACACCAACCTGTACTTTAAGGTCACTTGAATGCCACAAGAAGAAACTGAGAGAAGCGTTGAACATTACTGCTAGTTTTGAAAACAAACTATATAAATATAATATATAAATAATACGAATATTTTAACAGGATTAAAGCTTCAACAAAAAATATCGCTGTTTTCAATGCCTGTCCTGCTTAAAAAGAAAGGAAAAGAAATATTAAAAACCTAATTTACAATTGTATAACTATGAATAAATATCACGATAAAAGTCCATAATGATTTTTAAAAAGCTTAATTTATTTTATAAAGTTATTTCGGTTTTAAAAATAAGTCCAGTCCCTCCTTAAAATCTCGTTTGTTTTCGGCAATTCTTAAATCTTTAGGCAAATCGTTGTACTCAGTGCAGCCTGACATAAACTATGTTTGACTGAGCAATCAAGCAGCCAGTGGCATTATGCTTTGATCAGATAAAATGATGTATGTTCCTTCATTAATGATAGGCATCTTTGTTGTGCAGCTTTATTGCAAGTTAAAAAGCTTAAAGGAGATGGTAAATATCCTCTCTTAAGTTGGGTATTTTGCTGCAAATCCAACACTATGCCAGTGCTGAGTCAAATGAAAGAGCCCAACTTGGGGATAGATCATCTGAAGAAAGAATGCTGACATCTGAACATAACCCTCTGTATATATAGCAAAAATGACCAGCATGTTTCAAAATAAAACTATACACAAAAATAATGCATACAAAAATAATCATATAAATCTCTTACTGTAATCTATAAATCTGTTTCTGCTATTTCCTTTCATCAACAATGTGTACCAGCTTTAGGTTTTGGCACTTCTTCTTCAAAGTACTCAATCTTGTCATGTTTATTCTTGTTTCCCTTTGCAGCACTGAACATTGGTTTCTCCCCTGCAAATGGTAGTGGCTCGTAGACTCTCAGATGAATGTATTTATTGTCTCCAACATTTACCTACAGACAGAGAACAAAATATTCAATTTCAAATACTAATCAAAATTACCGGTTTCTATTGTGCAGGTTTCAATACATAACATTACCAATTCAAAATTTAATTTCAACCATAACTAACGAATATATGCACAGGTTGGGGGATGGCCTAGAAAAGCCCCCATAAAATCTCTGTACCTGTATAAAGACCCTGTAGGGTGGGGTGGGGTAAAATGGGTCAAAATTTGCCTAAAATCAACTTTGAAGACAGATTTCTGATAGAATGGAAACCTCTAGTATATTTATCAACCTCTTATTTATGCATCTCAAGTCTTCTCTTTAACCTCATTAAATTATTTTTAAGTTAGGGCTTATCACTTTTTTTAAAACAATTGTAAGAATGCGGACTATTTTTTTCACTCGAAATATCTCATTGGTGGGGCAAAATGGGTCAGTGAATTTTCTTGTTAAAAATGTTTATGTTAATTACTTTAAACTTGCTGAAACACCTGATGAGCAATCAACTAGCTTAATAAATCTCTAAATAACAAAAGGAGATGAAAAAATTGTAAGTCACTACTGAATAGGAATATTTACAAACAATCAACACAAAAAAATCTTCGTCGATATTAATAAATGGAGGTTGGCAGGCAACACATGTCCAACCTTTACAAGAGTCACATTCTATCGATTACTTCTTGTTCTTCTTACCATCTTCCCTCCGGTCTTTTTTACACTCAGTGCAGAAATACTCGTCTTCCTCACCTGAATCTGAATGGTTGTCCAGGCTGTTACTGTCATCAGAGTTTGTTGGGTAGTCACACTTTCTTTTTACTGGCATCTGTTTAGCCTTATCTGTGTTTACCAAAACTTTTCTTCCTTTCACTCTTTTTGCTTGCTTTGATTTAACTTTGTTCCTCTTATCATCCTTTTCTATTTGTAACCTTTCTCTGACATTTTGGCAGGTCAGAACCTCCCCGACTTTAGCTTGAACAAGCTTTCTTTTATGCTTGCAATTATCAAGAGCTCGTCTGTTGACATCTGACAACTCTGGGGTGATGGCAGAAATCACAGCCTTCCTTAGCATCTTTCGGGGGGGGGTTGGGTCTCCTGCATCAAGCCCCTCATCCAAATCTTTAATGCTTTTGCACAGACTCAGGCCTTATCAACAGGCCAAAGCCCTGTCCCTCTAAATCCAGCTTTGGCATTGTCAATAGAAAAGTTGGACCAGAGCTGGACCAAAAGAGATGGGAAAATTGCTTTTGAAACAGACTACATTCGGCTTTCTCTGTAGAATCTGAGAAGTATTCTTTTCCACAAGTCCTTGAATGGCTTAAATACAGAGACATCAAGAGGCCGTAGTGCATGGCTTGTGTGCGGAGGTAGGCAAATTATGATGATTGATTCTTTCATAGCAAGATGAGATTCATGTCCTTCAAAATAAAGAATGCCTGGCTTTTCTTGGCCTTTCACATGTTCCACAAAGCAGTTTAGAAACCAGTTTTCAAAGGTCACATCCTGCATTCAGCCACTTGGAGTGCAGGCGTACCTTGTCTTTGGTGGCCCTCCAACTGTCCAGGTTTCGTAAAGGTGGGCAGACTTGTAGACCACAAAAGGAGGCATACTCCAGCCACAGATACACAAAAAAGAACAGTAAAAGGAGGCTATACTCCAGGCACAGATACACAAAAAAGAACAGTAAAATTGGTCTTACCGCCTGTAGGTGATGTAAGGTAAGCCTACTTACACTGCTTTGCAATAAACTGCTTCTTTCCTGTTGGGTCAGTTGACAGACCGGTTTCATCTCAGTTGTAAGTCCATGACAAGAGGTGTTTTGTTAAATCAAGGCCTTTCTCTGTCAATACACCATTAATAATTTGGAAAAAGCTCTTTATTCAAAATTTCTGCCTTCTTCATTGCAAGACGATCAGACCAGGGTTGCTTAAAAGATATCATTAAGTCTTTCCCTGGAACATTGTCTTTAAAAGGGGTAGACTTGTTGATGCTGTCCAAAAAGGTTTTGGTTACTAGTTTGACATCTTCCGAGCCACACGTCCATCCACATTTGGATGCAGTTTCGAGGCCAACAACAATCAGTTCTTCTTCCTCTCTACTGAGGACATTTCTCTTGGAGCCACTTCCAACATTATCAGGTGGATTTGTCACCCATCTTCTGAGGGTTTCGTATGGAACATTAAATGTCTCAGCAGTACCTCCTATAGAGTGTGTTCCATCTTCAACTGCTTTGGCAGCTTGACACAGTTCTTCTTGAGTATGACAAGTTATTTTCTTTGGTTTGTAATTCCTAACCATTTTGCCTGAAAAAATAGTCCTCTAGTCCTACTCAGTTTAATTTTTGGCCATTTCAGATACTGTAATTTCGTTTTTTTATTGAAAAATACTGTCTACAGACAGTTTTTACATACCCTATAGATTATCTAGTCTATATATAATATAATATAAAAAAATTACCAACCTTGATGAAGTAGTTTGTTCCTGCTACAACTTGTGATTTGTATGATTCAGCCTCAAAAATCTTAAATGGCTTCTCTTTCTTCAAATAGCACTCGGCTTTACGTTTCATCTGGAAGAAATTAACATCATTTAGCACAATTCGGCTCAGTGATATTACGGTATACACTGTCATGTCACTGCAGTGCAGGGCCTAAAAAAAGAAGGCAGAATATATAGGCCTAATAGCCTACGCTGAACTTTCAGCCTGAACTAACCTTGAGTGCCAGACCTTTTATAAACTCTGTTGCACGGTATTCTTCAGAGAGTCCTCCTGGGCGAATAAAGTCTGCCAATCCATAACATGAATAAACAGCACAACAAACCAAAAAGAGAAAAATTACAACTTTGGAAGCCATTTCCTCACCTATTGCGTCTTGCCAAAAAGAAAGAGCAATCAAAAATTATGCGCAATCAAATCAAATGAAACGAAATTGGCAATGTGCCCAACTATCCAATTCAATAACCCAAATTCCGAAATTTGAGGCCCTGGCCAAACAAGGGTTTTACCCGGGGGGGTACTTCATTGTTCAAGAGACTAGACGTGCCGCCCAGTTTTTCCAATCCCACCCATGTCTACCGATAAAGTTTGTTACTGGTGGTACCCATGTAAAGAAAGAAGAACGAAATTTTTTACCCATTTGTACCAATATCTCAAATATTTGAAGCAAATTGAACGTCTGAGGCAACTCTAAATTCGGCAAAAAGGCCTTTGCGCTGAAAACTAAAATGCACATTTTATCAGGCTTTTCAGACAATGCATGTCCTAGATTTTTTTTATATTTTACTACCCATGTGTAGAGATTCTTTACGGAAAACCAACCCATATGTAGGGAAATTGGCGCTGAAAAAGTTACCCATTTGGGCGGCACGTCTAGTACACGTTTTTTTTATAAGAAAGTGGTTTATAAGAAAGTAGTGCTCAACATCTTAAAAACTTAAGAAAGTTCAATACTGGATTCTGTTTTATACTTTCACTCCCAATGTTCTGTGTGTTGTTTTTGCTCTTCTGTTCAGTCGCTCATCTTGCTATTAAACGAGTCTAATTATAATTTTCTTTGAAAAACGTGGTATTTGTGCAATGTATACAGTACCTTTACACTGTGCATTCTTAGAAATACTGTATTCCAAAATTTTTTCTAAGAAAGTCACAAGAAAGTTTTGGTACTGACAACATGAAATATCTAAGAAAGTTTCAATACTGGCCCAAAAAAACTTTCTTATAAAAAAGAAACGTGTATAATGAACAATGGAAGTACCCCCGGGCGGTTTTACGGCATTTCTGGATAATTTTTCCGGTTTTTGATTAAGATTTTTCAATTTTGGTATTGGATGCCGACTCGGTGAAGCTACAGGTTTGTCCGCAAAAATTGTCATTGGAGGAGAACATCTCATAACGAAGTGAACAGTAAAAGTGACTGACCTTCAGTGTTAATAGATTCTCTGGGCAATTTTTATGTTTGAAGAATTCAAACATTATGCAGGGGCTTTCGGCAAACCGGAAGAAATAGACCTAGATAGATAGATAGATAGATAGATAGATAGATACCTAGGAATCAGGAATGTGGTAACAAAAGATAGGAATTTCTATTCTCTGTGCACACAATTTAAACAATCATTGAGTTAATTAATTATTTTAATTGCAATTCAAATGCATACAATCAAAACAATCGAAGAGGTTGTTCCGAGTATTCGAAATTTGGCATGAGTTTGAACAACAAACTCATTAGGAAACCATTAGCCAGCATGCGCTAAAATCTGGAACAAACAGAAAAGCTGGGAACTCGTGGAATGAGTGGGAATAAACGGAACTGAATGGAACCATTGTAACATGCTGAAACAAAGTGGGAATAACTTGGAATCGGAGGGAACAACTGGCACGAAGTAGAAATCGGTGCGAATAAATGAGAAGGAGAGGTGACAAGATGGAACAAACAAGGAATCACTGAAGAAGATGATGGAACAATTCAGAAAAAAGGAAATTACCGCAAACAAGCAAGAGCAAATTGAAACCAAATGGGGACCAATGACGATTGTGGGGGAAAGCAGGAACAAAGCCTGAAACAGCTAGAATCACAGGGAACAATTGTGGAGATTAATCCACGCCAATAGGCTTATCTCAGGCTGATCTGAACTGATCTCATTCTTCAAACATGGCTAATGGGTACCTTTAATTGTGAAAACGGAGACTGAAATCGTGCCATACGGCTTTGTTCAAAATATCGCACGGTTCCACGCTTTTGGGCAAATTTTGAGCGGCTTCACAGTTTCCAGACCCACTCAAACACCCCCTTGAAATTTGCTTGTAAAGCTAAATGTTTGATCCTTTGGCCACGTCCAAAAACGCTGATCGTCCAACTTTTTTGTTTGCATCAAACAGTAAACGTTTTTGAACTTTTTAAAAAATCATTACGCCACAAAGTTTGTTACATTTGCTTGTCAATCAATGTTTTTGAACGTGACCAAACAGTTAAACATTTGTAATTTTGTAAAGCAAATGTAAAGTGTTTGTGTTGGATCGTTTCATTGCCTAAAACTCAATGTAGGAACAAAAATATTTGGGGTGGGGAGCAAAATTGTTCTTTCAACTACAGTATCAATAGGCAACAATACACTTTTTCAATAAGCAATTGGACTTGGGTCCAGCCCTCAAGAGTTGCTCAACATATCTACACGTTTTTTTATAAGGAACACCTTTATAAGAACTCAAGGCTGAAAATTCCCCAAAAATTAAGGAACTTTAAGGTGCCGATGCTCAGATGAAAAACAAAGAATAATTTTTTCAAGAACAAGACGATTTGTACCGAAAAATAACAGAATAACAATGTAGTTCATATCGTTTTGACAAAAAAAAGACTCCCTTTATATTCAAAGTTAGAAAATGAAGCAAGTTTATATAAAGTTGTTGTAAAAATTAGTGTTTATACATATCTCAAGACAAGGAATAGTATAAGGAACTTCAGCCTCATTTTGTGTAAAAATTAAGGAACTCTAGCCTTCAGACCAAAGGTTCCTTATAAATACACGTGTAGTATTTCAGCCCATGAAGAATGACTGGTACCCCCTAAAACCTCTTATTTTGGCTCAGCCGCAGCCTAAGGTCACAATTCAAAAATTCGTTGCAAACGTCGATTTCAGATCAACCAATAGTAAAGTGAAGTTATCGAATATTCAACCCCCATTGCCAAACGTTTAATTATACCAATCCCTGAAATTTTAAAGTGAAAGTATACCCCAATCACAGAATTTCCAGGTAAAAAACTACACTCTTTTTTTTTATAAGAATATTGAGGCTCAGAATCATCCAATTTTTAAGAATATTGTAAGAATATGCTCAGCCTCAGCTCGCATTATTTGTGTCTCATTTTTCAGAAGTTGCCTGTTTTGCAATGTTAAAACGAAACTTCATGATTGTTAACAACATTCTTGTTGTTATAATAGTTGAATTTTTCTTTCGCTCTACCATTTTAACTTGTTATCTATGTTCCCCTGAAACCATATAAGTTTGGAAAAAATAAGAATACTTTAAGAATATATTCAGGCTCAAAACGGACATTTCTTAAGAATATTGAGGCTGGACAAAATATATAGTATTCTTATAAAAAAAAAGTGTACCCATGGATAGCTTTTGTGTTCCCCAGCAAGAATTTCATACAGAACACATTGGTGTGGTTCTATAAGAAAAACTGGCGTGTCACTAACTAACTAACTAACTAACTAACTAACTAACTAACTAACTCACTGACTAACCAACGCTTGAACAATTGAAAACGTGTAACAATAGTATAAGCACCTCAAGAATGCCATTAGGGCCATTGTCTCGGCCATTTATGCGCAATTTGCGGTTAGTTCTTCACAATCACGGCCAGCAAGCCCCTTTGTCGATTTAAGGTCATGTGACAATTTTCTCTTTGCACAAGCTTGATTGCATCTGACTCATGGCTGTTTACCATTTGAAACTGGCAAATTGCCACCTTGGATTGGTAAATGACATTTCACGCATTCTCAACATTAATCAAAGAGTCTTGGCAAAGAGCGGCAATTTCAAACCAGTTTTCAAAACAAATCTTCATTATTATCATCCTCACCATAAAAATCGTCATAATAATAGTAATAATAATAATAATCACCATCATCATTATCATCATCATCATCATGATTACCATCACTATCATTGATGGTGTGGCTGCGGCAAGATCTAAAGGAACTCACCACCACCACAATCACCCCTACAACCATCACCACCACCACCCCTATCATCACCACCACAACCACCCCTAAAATCATCACCACCACCACCCTTATCACCACCACCAGCCCCCTAAAACCACCACCACAGCCACCCCTACAACCATCACCATGATCACCTCTATCAAAACCACCACGCCCCTTATTACCACCACCACAACCACCCCTACAACCATCACCTCGACCACCCCTATCAACACCACCACAACCCCCCTACAATCATCACCACGATCATCCCTATCACAACCATCACAAGCACCCCTACCTTCAGCACCACAACCACCTCTACCACCACCACTACATCCATACTACCACCACAATCACCCCTACCAACAAGCCTCATAATCATCGTGGTCATCAACAGCATCATCATAACCATCACCATTATCATGATAATCATTATCGTCATTGTTGTGCATACCGATTAACATCTTTCATCGTTTGACCGAAATAGCTAATATTCAACCAGAGTCGTTCTTCGAACACGCCCATAGGGCCCCTATGTTTTATAAGGAACCTTTGGTCTGAGTAGAGGCTTGAGTTCCTTAATTTTTCGACAAAATGAGGCTGAAGTTCCTTATAATGTTCCTTGTCATAACATATGTTTCAATACTAATTTTTACAGCGAATTCATATAATTTTGCTTCATTTTCTAACTTTAAATATAAATGGAGTCTTTTTTGGTAAAACGATGGGAAATATATTGTTATTCTGCTATTTTTCTGTACAAATAGTCTTGTTCTTGAAAAAGTTTATTCCTAGTTTTTTCATCCGAGCATCGACAGTTCCTTAAAGTTCCTTAATTTTTTTGGGAATTGTCAGCCTCGAGTTCCTTATAAAGGTGTTCCTTATTAAAAAAAACGTGTAGCCCTTGCCCGTCTCTGTCCACCTCGCAAGGATCACCGCTTCCGCCTCGAAGATACTGCATTTAAAGGCATATCACTGTGGACTGCATAATTGTGCTAGTTAAAAAGGCCCATTAATATTATAAATAGTTAGAGATTGAGAGAAAAAGATGTTAAAATTTAAAACTGTGGTGGTATTTTTTGCGTACTTTGGCAGATAAGCACTACTGTGGTGGGTTATTATGCTTGATGTGGAAAATCACGCTGGCGAATCCATAATCACTGCTGTGGTGGTTTATCATCACTGTGTGTGAACTTCGTACTGTGGTTGTAGTTTCTGCGCACTGTTGTGGATAATCACTACTGTGTTGACATATTATGCTTGATGTGGTGCATTACTATGCTTGTTGTGGTGTTAGTTTTTGCGTACTGTGGTGAATAATCACTACTTGTGGTGGGCTATTATGCTCGATGTGGTGGTAGTTCCTGCGTACTGTTGTGGATAATCACTACTTGTGGTGGGTTACTATTCTTGCTGCGGTGGTAGTTTTGCGTACTGTGGCAGTTTGGGGGTCCCTAGTTACCAACCAGCATTGTTAAGCATTATGTGGCCTACTGGAAGATTGCCCCCGCTGGTGGTTGCAAATTTATCACAAATCTTGCGTCATGGCCAAGTGATGCTGCAAGATGCAGCGGTGTAGACCTTGCTGCATCCACTTGCATCAACCATGATTCATCAAAATACGTAAGATATCAGCATGTTTATGTTCGAAAAAATTCGTTACTCGCTCACTCACTCACTCAGTGACTGTGACTCACTCACTCACTCACTCACTAACTCACCCAAGATAACGTATGTGCCGTACAGCGGTGGTTGTGCAGTAAAGCGGTGGTTGTACAGTACAACGGAGGGATAGCATCAGTACAGCGGAGGGATACCATCAGAACAGCGGAGGGATACCATAAGTACAGCGGTTGATGTTCAGTACAGCGGTGGGATGATATCCCTCCACTGTACTGCACAACCACCGCTGTACTGCACATACGTTATCCGGGGTATAACTCACTCACTAACCAACGCTTGAAAAATGGAAAAAGTGTAACAATACTAAGCATCCAAAGAATGCCATTAGAGTCATTGTCTCGGCTATTGACTGATTGACGCACAATTTGTTGTTGGTTTTTTACAATGACGACCTGCAAATGCCATTGTCAATCTTAGATCATGTGACAATTGTTCTTCTGAATCTTAACAGCTTGCTTGTATGACTAATACTTGTTTACTTATAAACGATGGCAAATTACCACATTGGTTTAGTTAATTACTTTTCAAACATTCTCATCGTTGATCATTGAGTCTGGGCACAGTGGCAATTTCAAAACACAGTTTTCAAAGCAAATCGTGACCCATCCAACTGCCAAGAGCTTATAAATTGTAAATTGTCATGAAACTGATGGCCAAACCCGAGAAAACATTTTAGGTGCCCAAAAATAGATAACAATATTTGGGGTATCCAAAACATTTAACTCAATATTTGGGGGTCTGCAAAGAAATAGTGGCATGGACCCCCCCCCCAGTATTGAAAGTTAATGAGTACCCCCCTGGGATTTAAGGAGGCCTTTAAGATTTGGAAAGTGTATTGTTATCTATTTACAGTATTTATAACACTAACACAATGACTGACACAATGCTTTATGAGTTGACATGTAAGTTGACAGTTAGTGGCCAGCAATCGCCAACCAAACACTTTCGGCTCTCAGACTGGACATAAACTTTAGGAGAATGTAATTGAGAAGGAAAAAAGAAAATCACATTCGTTCAGGGCACTTCTTTAGATTGATACTGTAACAGACATTGTCTATTTCATTAATCAAATTGACAGCTGTTCTGAATTGGAATAATTTGTCGAATAATAAGAGCATAATCCCTAATGTATTAAGTACTCATAGATTAAATATAGTTTCTTGGTATATATCTTCAGAGTCCTACTTTTATTTACGTTTTTCTTCACCCTTGATTTTGCAATCATTGGCCCAATCTGGCCATTGCCTTCTTCTTGCTCGGGCCTCCTTTGTCGCAGTCTGCTGCTCGAGATCGATGGTGTCTTCTGTTGAAGTAGCCAAGTTTGGAACCACAAAAACTCTCAGTAAACCATCCTTAGTATCGTAAACAATCGTCTCGATGTTTCTCAATCTAACTCTGTGTGTTGCTTTTCCATCGGTCTTTTCAAGACGCAAATTCCAAACTCCCTTTTTGCCCTTGACAAGCTTGATTTTTCTCTCGTTCTCTTTAAGCCATGTCCTGAAATCTTCTGTGAAAACCAACCAATCTTCGTTGGTTTTTTCACCTCCTTTCAGGTTGATTGCATGCTTTACCACGCTGACTGGATCTGTTTCTGCAGGGACTGCAAGCTCAACTGCCTGAGGAACACCTTCCTTCCCTTTGATGTCTTTATCGAAGTGGAATTGCTGCTTTTCATCCAGTTTTTTCATCTCCCTGCCAATGTCGATCTTGTCCCTGATATCAGTACGAAGGTCAACAACCAACCTTTGTTTGTCCCCTTCCATTTTTTCAAGCAGCCTTTCAAATCGACCATAGCTCATTCGTACCTCGAAGTCTTTGGCAGGGCAGTCATTGTTATCCAATCCATTTGGAGCAAGCAGCTTCAGCATCCAAATCTCTCTGATCGTGTCTACTTGAATCAGCTGCATAACACGGTTTGCTTTCTTTAAACATTTGGAAACCAAATCTTTTGTCAGGATCAATTCATCAAGAGTGTTCTTTCGAGAATGGAAATTCATTTCATATCTTCCTCTCTGAAACTCGGGGATATTCAGGAATATTTTAAACTCGCCACATCCACCTCCAATGTCGCGGTCAAAGTAGTACTGATAGCTTTGCCCCGAGAAAAGATAATCGCTCCCTTCTTTGGCTTCAAAAACGTCTGGCAGTTCATCCAGTCTTCTTGATTTGCCATCAGCTTCTGTTGTGATCATTGGGTGTCCCTCGCGTCTTCTGTTAAAAAAGATTTTTCCTCTAACTTGCCAACGCTGGTTTCTCTGTCTTCCGTAGATGAACATTGTTTTTGTGCCAGGCAAATAAATGAGATCCGTCATTTTCACTTCTCCTGCAAACGTATGTCCCTTGGTTATTTTGAGCGGTCCTGGCTCCTCACACTGGTCATCGATTGTGATTGCAAAAGGTCCCCAACTTGTTGTTACAAGAATGTACTCATTTGAACCTTTTGTTTGACGAACAACGTAATCATGATCCATAGAGAATCTGGCGATGTCATTGAAAGGTGTCCCAATAAACATCTTGATACCATCGATCTCCCCAAAGAAATACTTCTTGGATGAGCCTTCCTTATCACTTATATAATATAGCGTGCCACCTCTCATTTCATAGTGTACACCGGATATTCCATAATCATGAGTATGCTTTGCTGACATCCCTTCAAAAGAAAGAACATTACTCTCTCGTGACTTCGCGGCTGGGGTATCATCTGCTGCCGTCTTGATCCGTATCTTCATACCATATCCCCAGCGGTAGTCCTTGTGTCCTGGGTAGTCTCTATGACCAGGTTTGCCAATAAGACCATTGATGCAAATGACGTCATTGCCACCTCCGGTTTTCACTTCCACATTGTTCCAAAGAGCAATATCATACATGTCATCAATGATGACACTGTCTGGGAGATCATCTTCTGGGTTCTCATAAGTCACTATGTCCATGCCTCGTAGCTTCACATCAGGTTTTCCAGAGACCAGTTCAGTACTTCCGATTACTGTGACACCTTTCAGCTCTTCAGTGACCTTCTTTCCGTAAAAGTCATACCCAAGATCGACAATTCCCTGCGGATTCCAAAAGAAGTTACCAGGATACTTTGATTTGTCGAATTTCTTCTTTTCACCGATTACCATATAACCATTTTCTTGTTTTCCTGATGGGTCAAGGCGGAACACCATTGGTTCTTGGTGTTCACTTGCTCTCCCTGTGATGAGATCGATCAGATGTCCTTGGTTCAATTCGTATACCCAGGAAAACGAGAAGTTTGCTTGGCTTGGAACGAGCTTTTGCAGGTTTTGGAAATCAGCATCAAGGAATTTTTTCGAAGCATCTCTGAGTTCGTTGAGCATCTTGATGTCCTGGTCTATTTTGGTGTAAGGATTCAGTGATCCGATGATCTCAACAAGGATAGAGGCGATTCCAAGGATTGCTCCGATCACCGCACCAACGGGTCCTGCAACTGCAGCGAGGGTTGAACCTGCAGTAGCAAGAGCAGCAACGGCGAAACCTGTGAGGCCAGCCAATCCAGAAGCAAGCCCTAAAGAGCTGGAGGCAATTGCAAATGGATCATTGTTTTTTATTGCTTCTGCAAGCTGCCAAGCACTGACTGCGACGGTCGCTGCATCAAACAGTGGTCCTGCGAAAACATCAGCCCATTTGGCAGCCTTAGCCCATGTTTTGATGCCTTTCAGGTCAGTAACAAGATCTCCGTATATCTGCGTATTCTTGAACCTTGACAATCCACTCTCAACATCCAGCTGGAATGACTTGCTGATGTCTGTTTTAGCGTCCAGGAGTCTTCCTTTCAAAATATCAGAATCAGCTACTTTCGTTGCATCGTCTAACACATCGGTTTTCATGACGTTGCGGTATTCCCCAAATGCCTGCAAAGTACGTTGAAAGTCATCTTGATACTTGAGAATGACTTTGTTGATCAATTTATCAGCAATTGGATATGCAATGCCTTGTCCAAGATCCCAGACAGCCAGTGTTGATACAGCCAGATTGAATGTTTCCATTGCTTCTTGCATTTCACTTCGTTTCATCTGTGCAAAACCAGCCAAGGTGTTTGATCTCCAGTAGGTACCAAGGGCAGCGAAATTGTAACCAGCCAAGCTTGCTACGTTGTCAAGGTCGTCAATCCATTCTCCTCCACGACGTGCAAAGTTGCCGCCAATTTTAGACAGAGAACCTGTCATTCCTTTCAAACTCAGTGCTGCCTCACTGCATTGCCATAAGCTGGCAGCAAAGACCACGAGGCAAAGAATTCTCATGGCGAATTTAATCTCACCTAAACAAGAAAATAAAAGACACGATTAAGGCATTTAGTTTTTGAATAATGCTTTATTTTTCGAATACCGTGAAGCTAACACTACAAGTGCGAGTTTTTGCTAGAAATGGCGACACGACATGATGAATACTAATTGTCACCGCAACCGTAAAAACGAAAAGTCACACGTGTATCCAGCAATAGATTTTCGAACACAATGTCCTGTGACCTGAGGAAATACGGTGGCAGAGCATTGATTTAGTTGAACTTTTAGCGACATTTTTTTTACTTGGCGCCAATAATGCCGCAGCGTGTAGCCGGTTTTTTGCATTGGCGACGTAACACATTGCATTGTTTTTGCGTTTTTTTGGAAATTTTCTAGGGCCCAAATCTTCTTAAATCTTATCGCAAATAAACAATATTTATGTTAATAGATTTTGAGTGGTACAAAATTTTAAAATTGCGAGAAACAGCGGAAGCATCTCTGGACATCTTGAAATCTTTTTTCCTTGAAACACCCCTGAGAGTATAAACATCAAAACAGACCGAAACAATTGCCTAAGGCAGGATTGTACGACTCACCATAAACTAAGGGGGCCAAAATCTTTACTAGCACTTTGAAACGATATGTTTTAATCAATATAGTCTTCGATTAATTCCCAAATTCAGTGTCTTTTCACAGAGGTATATAAAATAAAATCAACGAGTCGGGATATATTTTTGTATTTACACGTTTTTTTTATAAGCAACCTTTGGTCTGAGTTGAGTCTGGAGTTTCTTAATTTTTCAACCAAATGAGGCTGAAAGTTCCTTGTATTGTTCCTTGTCGTGAGATATGTATGAATACTAATTTTTACAGCAAATTTGTATAAATTTCCGTCATTTCCAACTTTAAATATAAATGGAGCCTTTCTTGGAAGAACGATAGGAAATATATTGTTATTCTGTTACTTATTTGTACAAAATGTCTTGTTCTTGAAGAAAGTGCTTCTTAGTTTTTCATCCGAGCCTCAACAGTTCCTTAAAGTTTCTTAATTTTTTGGGAATTCTCAGTCTCGAGTTCCTTATACAGGTGTTCCTTATCAAAAATACGTGTAGACCCTGCCTTGAATACAGTTTGTTGTGGAACGAAGGAAAGCATTAAGAGGATACAACTTAGCTAACATTTGAAGAAAAAGAAGGAAAAAATGAACAGCAAGATACTGGAACTTAGCGATGGAGGAAAAGTCAAGATTTCTTCATGGGCTTGTTCATTTTGAGTTCATGATCAACGTAGTATTATGAACATTGCTTCACTTGCGGGCACCTGTTGGCAGTACCTGTCTGTCTGCTGTTCTTACAATCTCCTTTTTCGAAATAACAAAAAGTATTATATTTAAGCACTGTTTTATTAGGTCTAGTCGGCGAATTCACCGGCTGGTTTTGATTTGCAAAAATCATTTTAGATCCGGGTTGTTTGTGTCCTGTAGCCTGTACACCCCTCCTGTACAACACTATGAAAAATATGACTGAGAAAAGAGAAAGACCTTCTCTGTATAATGATCTACAGTTGATGTCTGTTCTCTTGTATACCAAATCCGATCTGGTAATACAAATTCTCTTGGTTTTAACGATTGAACTCCTGACATTGCAAAAATTTTCCTATAGGTACAAGTCTGGTATTTTTTACATAGGAGTCAAAGCTCATCTACTTTCATCCCTACTATTGGTGAAATTGAGATAATGGCGATGCAGAACATCTCGAAAGAGAACAGCTTCATCTATTTTATACCTGGGCAGCATATCCCTTAGCTGCTGCCATTCCCGCTCCGCTAGGCGAACTTATACATATTTTCAACCTGTCTCTTTATCCAGTTCAGCAGAAAATTTGGCAAAGTTCGAGATAAAGAGCAGGTTTTCCTCCATGGGATGTCGAAAATGGTTCGAGACAGCGAATGTTCGAGATAACGGGGTTCGAGATAGCGGATGATTTTTCTATACAAACCCTTATACCAAAACGAGGGGAAATGGAAAATCGTTCGAGATAGCGCATGTTCGAGATAGCGGGCAGTCGAGATAGCGGATGTCAACTGTATTTACAAAAAATGATCAAAAAAGAATCATTCTGTCAGAGTCTTTAGATACCTTATGGTCACAATTTTTGAGGCTTTTGATACCTTTGTTTGGTTTGTTTGTACGTAAAACAGTTTGCTTGAAAAGATATTATTGAGCGTTTTTTGGCTGCCAAAGCGGAACCAGCACAAAACAGAAAAGGGGAGCAATGGAAAAGCTTTTATATAAGCATTCAGGTCTTAGAGAAACTCATGAACAACTATAATTTGTAGGGCTATGAAGAACAGTCCTCATAAACAAATAGAAATTAATACCATAAATTGTATACGATATTCACCATAGATTGCTTCCGAAAAAATGACAATTTCGTCCAGACGTTCTACATGCTTCCCTGCAGTCTTTTTTAATTGGGAGCCCGTTTCCTTTAAATAAACGTATTAATGGTTTGTACCTAAATTACCAATTTTTTATAAAACTTCCAAACAAAACAATGTTTTTTAAACAAAATTTAGAAGATCTTCAGTTACATTCTTAATTTCTTGAAAGTTGAATGTTGTTCCGATAGTTTCCTAAGTTTGAAAAGAATCGAAACATTTTTGAAAGGTCCTATAAAAATTACAGCACCAGTAACTGTAAGTATAAATATCAACCAATACAGGAATGCAGTTGTTAAATATTATAAAGCATTGTATTAACAGCAAACCCCTTAGAAACTAAGGTTGAAGCGATAATACACGAACCAATTTCCCTAAGTATATAAAAATATAGAAAAACGACAAGAACTATACCAAAATCTGTTAACCATTTCGCTTTCGCTTTATCAGTACTGTGCTTACAATGATTCGGGGGGGCAACTCAATAAATCTGAGATCGGTTACACGTTTTTTTAACACTAAACTTCGTTTTTAGCCCCTGCCTGTTTCTTATTTTTGGATTGATTGTTCTCTAACTTATCACCCTCTACCCTTCTCTAAAACATGTTTAAAATGCGTTTCTGGGAAAGAGCTTTATACGCTGTTGGACTTTGTTTGGGTTTAGTACAAGCAGTGTCTAAGAAAAGCAGAAAAAATTTACCAAAATCTCAGCACGAGGTTTCTTATAAAGGTCGTTCTTATAAAAAACGTGTAAAGCGCATAGGTTGTTTTTTCCTCGTAAAAGCGCATTAACATTTGTACAGCTTTTTTGAATATTTTTGCAAGGTTCTCAGTTTTCAACTAGAAATACGGAGTTTCTTGTAACTGATTACTTGTAAAAACAAAATGTACACTAGTTTATAAAAAAATACATGTACTTAAAGGCTAAAAAATAAGTCTTTAAAAACTTACAATTGCAGCACTTGTGCTGTTTGTAGCTCTCGAATGATGTTGTTCTTTTTCTCTGCCCTTTTTGCTGATTCTTTGATTCTTGCAATAAGAATTGATAAATTTCACCAAATTACATCGTTTTTATTCATGCAAGTACAAGCAAGCATATGCGGGTGATCATTCGACCCAACGATTTTGCTCATCATTGATTAAAGGGTCATGCGCAATCTGTCGCACTTGCTTGCTCTAAGTAAATAAACCGTTCAATGTGATACGTTCTTAACTACCTAATTATCAGAATTTAAAATCACACTAAGATAATGCTACACAAATTAACGCGCAACTATAAATGTTTTTTTTTTATAAGCAAGTAAGCAACTTAACTCAGTCAGGGCCAGCTCCAGCGGATTTCAGCCCTCGGAGATGCGTATGAGTTGCTCAACTATGTATAGCAAGATTTATAACGCAATATAACTATTGTTATAAAAAAGTCAAATTTGCGATTTCCCCGTTAAAATGTTAGTTAAAACGGACAAAGACTAACAGTGATGTACAAACGAAGTGATTTGAACCAAAAAGGATTGTAAAAGCAAGACATTCCTGTAGAGCAGGTTGGAATGGATTTATTTTCAATATGTCTAAGCGAACGCAATTGTTTAAAGCGCCCCTTTAAGCAGCTGCCTGATTCTAAGTTGTATGAATTAACAGGCCTTCTTTGTTACGTAAGCGCTCAGTGTTATCATAGGAATTTTGCCGTTTTCGAGAAAATAACAGTGTAGAAATGTGTTAATCGATAGCATGAGCAGAACAATAAAAAACTTATTAACAACAGTTGCACAGAAAACTACCATCTAAACCCTGGTTCTCAAAAAGTCACAAAATTGATCGCAAAGATCGCAGACAGTCGGCGCCCGTCTACGATCATCGATATGGAGTGAGTGGCCAAGCTTCTCAGTCAGCTCTCGTTAGACAGCTGAAGTTAAACTTGGTCGTGTAAGGTCAGCATCTGGATGGGTGACTTTTCAGATGGATGACTAAACAACTCACCCTGCCGTCCTTTGGAAGGGACGTTATACTAGGGGTCCCATGCCTGGATGCGGCATGCATAGTAGGCCTAAATTAGCTGAAACTAAAAATATCATCCTACTCAAAATAAAGTAACAACAACAATAACAACATCGTCGACGAATTGTTCACATGTGCTGCTTTTCGACAATGCTCGATGATTTTCCGTCCCTTGTGCTGTCACGTGTGACCAAGAAAACAAAGAACCTCGTTTTGACCCAGAAGTGATCGCCAATGGCCCCCATGATGTTTTCGTATGGATTCTCCTATCGCAAGAAACAAACATTTTTGGTTCATCGGCGATGGTCGGTGATCGTCGCCCATTATTCAAAATTCATGTTCTCATAAATCACAAGCGTCGTAAAAGGCCATGATCGCGGATGGTCTGCGAAATATGAGAACGAGGCTTAGTTATTCGCTTGTTAGAGGAAATACGGCGAATTGTATGAATTTTCTAGACAAATTAGCTTCGGTTGACTGGTTTTTTCGACGTCCTAGTCCAGACTTGCAGAATTTCAGACGTTGTTTATTTTGCGACTAGTTTCCTTTCATGGTAAATCGTAAACTTTCCGTTTTGGGGATAGATTCAAGTCTTCAATCTCCAATGAATTTAACTATTGGCTATTATGATCCAATGTTCAATGAGAAGTTAAGCAAAATAATGTTCAACGCCCTGCTTATATTAAAACGATGGGGTTTCTCTAGATTTCGCGTTGATTAAGCGCTTGAGTGTGTACCGTATTGATGTTGAACGGACCAAATTAATTCCTTTTTTGTGAAATGATATGCTATGATATGATATGATATGATATGATATGATATGATATGACATGATCTGATATGATATATGATATGATATGATATGATATGATATATGAATATGATAATATTATGATATATGATATGATATATGATTTGATATGATATGATATGATATGATATGATATGATATGATATGATATGATATGATATGATATGATATGATATAATATGTTATGATATGATATGATACGATATGATATGATATAATTTTATACAATATAATATTATATAATATGATAGATGGATATGATATGATATGATATATGATATGATATATGATATGATACATGATATGATATGGTATGATATAATATGATATGATATGATATTATATATGGATATGATATGATATGATATGATATTATATTATATGATATACGATATGACTTCATATGATACTAAATGATATACACTTACGTTCAAAAAGTATCGCACCACCTTTCTCTCGAAATGGCGGCTATTTGTGGCTCTCGGCCTAAAGCAAGCTATTTTCATAACAAAGACAAAAGGGCTCCATGACTAACGATTGTGGCGGGAAAACATTTGCCATTTGACTGGCATTCCGTTAGAAACAAAAGTAACGAACAGTTAAAATATTTTGACAGAGAAATTCATTCAGAAGTTGGAAAAATCTCTTTCAACTGGTGTCAAATTCATTGATAAATTGATGGGTTCACTTGCAGAAATCTAATAAATTTTGCTCCTATCCGAAGAAGAATTCTGACCTTTCTTTTGATAACCAAATTTTTAGTTTGAAAGACTTTTCAAAAGCAAGTGTATGATATGATATGATATGATATGATATGATATGATATATTGATTGCTATGATATGTTATGAGGAAGATGAGTAACTGGGATTCCAAACATGCTTTTCCAAATTAATTTGCATCAATTAGTATTTATCTTTAAAAAGTAATGTAACTCTTATACTATTAATACTCAGACAATGTATTTTTGGGATATTGAGTCGAGAAAAAAAAACAGTTTTTTAATAACAGGTTTACCAATTCATGGTGATCTATCACTTAATTCTAATATATGCAACAGTTATTAACCAGTGCAACAGAGCGAATGATATCATAAAGATAGACCCTTATCATGAATTTTAGATAATTCATCTTCATCATTCTAGACAACTCGTAACGGTTGAGTGAACTCTCCGACATCTTGGACGCTAATTTCAGACATGATTATTCAAGAGCTAGCTTTCTTTTAATGGTAAATCGTAAACTGGCCATGTTTTGTTTGTAGGTTTCATTCATGTCATCTATCTTTAATGAACTGGACTTTTGTTTATGATATTTTCGCGCCAAATCTCAATTATGTTCGACGAGGCGAAACGTGATCACAAGATCAATGCAACGTTGGTGTTTATGCTCGACAATCTGGAGGTTAATGCGAAACCCACCTGTTCAACATGAGCACATTTTCAAGGGCAAAAACAATGCATAACTTCAATCAAAGACTTTATTGAGTTTCGTTTTTGCAGTCCAAAATGTCAATCAGGTTGATAAGTGAAAGTTAACTCATTAGAAAAATAAGTCTTAAAAGGCTGAAGTTTGTGACAACAATAGAGATAGTAATAAAGACAAGAGGGCTGACTCGTTAAACTTATTACTTGAGTACTTGAGTCCCAGTTATCCCCCATGACATCGAGACTAACACCAAAATGAGATCGCTCAGATTTGAGCGTCCAGCAATTCAACTCAATTCAATAGTGATAACTACGACTCAGGTAATACGTCTTCTGACTCATACGAATTGACTTTGCTGTCAGTGAAGCAGCGCATGGGCAGTCGCCGCCATCTTGTTTTTACGGCAAAAAACGTACAGCAGAATTAGACTAACTACATGAGTCGTAGTTATCGCTATTGAATTGAATTTCTGGACGCTCAAACTAACTGAAGCGAACAACAACAACATCAATTCAATTCAATGTGAGCAAAAGTTAGGGACTTAGGAAGCAAGTCTACAGCAGGATATAGAATGCCATGCAGATGCAGCAAAACTCCCTAATTTTGAGTTCAATTAGACGAGGTTCTCCTAAGTATAACACTTATTTTTCTATAAGAACAACGAAATCCCCACTCAGTTAAAAAGTTTCCACCTATTTTAAATTTTCATAAAATGTCCTTATTTGTTTTTATTTCATAATTTTTTTTATGGATTTGTATATTTCCTGTATATTTTCTGTATCTGTATATTGTAGAATTTCGGTCTCAAATTGTTCTTGTGTTGTTCTATTTTGGAGCAAGCTTCAGCCTCGGTGTTCTTGCAAGATTGTTCTCACAAAAAAGAGTATAGCTGAATCTGATTGCAGATATGAAGTCAAATTTATGCTTAATTTATTTTGTCACCTTGTAATGAGCAACGATTTTTTAAACAGTGTAGGTACACCTACTTGGGAGTAAACTGGACACTGAGACAGATAAAAACAAAAGAAAAATACAAACAATTGACAGCATGAGTAAAATGAATGGAGCATACACGTCAAAACATGCGAGCCTCGAAACAAAAATCAGAATATATCAAGCTTTTTCTGCATCAATATTCCTCTACAATTTTGAACTGTGGACTCTTACAATAACAAAAGAGAAACAGGTAGATGTATTCTACAGAAAACTTATCAGAAGAGCCATGGGAATACACTGGCCAAAAACAATCACAAAAAACGACCTGTACCAAAAGACGAAAACTGAATCATGGAGCAAAACGATAAAGCGTAGAAGACTAAACTGGCTTGGTTATGTACTCAGGATGGATGAAAATACCCCAGCAAGGTGAGCAAAGAATGAACATCTACGACCAGCTACAGGAAATATTGGAAGACCACCTCTTACATGGATTAAACAGATTGAAAAGACATTCAACCAGTGTTGAACCTCAAAATTAAAGATGAGAAAGCAGTTAAAGAATTGATACATATTGCAAAAGAGAGAGAAAGCGATGGAAAGAGATAGATAGTCAATAGCATCATGATACTATAAAGTAATGAAGATGTCAAGATGACGAGGTACACGAAGGTCTGATCAGGGCAGCGCTGAGAGATCAGGTTACATTTGAATGGTTTGAAAATTTGAACCGAAAGGTCTTTCATCAGAGTGCGTTTCACAAAGAAGTAACGAAGCAGTGTCAAACCCTAAGCCGTACACAAATGGACCGATCCGCCCATGGGTGTGGTAGAAAGTAAATCGAAATCGGTTCCACGGTTAATCCTTGTACCTTATCGGGTTTAGGCCCTTCGAAACGGAAGGGTGTATCACTTCATAAATCTCGTACACCATGACGATAAATCTCCATAAATCTTAAAAATCTTTCACATCTTATAAATTCTATAAATCTATCAAACACTCGTGTTTTCGCTACTGCGCATGTGCACAAGTCTTGATAAGCGCGGGCAGAACTAAGCTAGACAACGATTGCAGGAAAAGTGTATGCATTCTTCAAAGACGTAATCTAAAGTTAAGCTCAAGTCTTTGACACCAAATCCAGTTATTTTTACATTCATTATGAAAGAAAACTTTGCAAGGCAGGTTTGGAAATATCTAGAAAAATTGAAGAAATCTCTATAAAGATCTTGGTAAATTCTAAATAAATCTCAAAAATCTGACGAAAAAAAGACAAAGAGATTTATAAATCCCATAAATCTCGTACACCATTTTTAGTAGTGATCCACCGCTCGTCCGAAACAGTTAAATAGCACACAAAAACGGTCATTTAGCAGCAATAGAAATCAATTGTAAATTTAGAATCAAGTATAGCTTTTTTGGTGCAATAAAATGATTTAACTCGCAGACACTATAAACTTAATTATTACATCTTAGACATTAAACTTAAGACAGTTTAAGGTCAGCATTATCTAATAACACAGATCTGAGTTTATTAAAAGCGGCTGAAAATTTTAATTAAAACAAGACAATTACAGTGTGTCCCCGCATATGATCAAAGGAACCTTCGAGGTATGTCACGAAGTATAGTATAGATATTCAGGCTTCTTGCGACACTTAGTTGCTAGCAAGATAAGCTATCAGACCAAATCTATCTAGATTTGATTGGTTGATCTAATTCTTCCACCTCTTCGCTCTCTCGATTTTGCCACAGAATTTGGCTTCACGTTCACACGCAAGTCCCATTGGGAGTGGGAGTACCATCCCATAGCTCTTGAAGTGTTCGAAAGAGAAGCTTAAAAAGCGCTGAAGGCTTGGAAATTAGTTCACTCCAAAGAAAATAAAGCACTTTTACTTAATTGATTTAAATGATTTTTAAATCATTCTTGTTTTCTTTTTCATAGTCATAGACGAGTTGTCGTTTCCTTTTCTTATCAGTACCCCCGTCCCATGTTCCATTAACCAATCAAAAATTAATATGTTTCTGCTTTTGTCCTATTAACCCAATTGAATTCACTTCCTTTTATTGATTTATCCAATCAGATTCACTTCCTTAGCTCATCGTGCAAAGCAGGATGGGAGGATATATAAATGCTAGACGGGGGCTCGCCGGGAACACTTCTTTCCCCAGACAGACTACAATGGTACACTCTGTGGCCAAAAACTAAATTTTTATCCAGGGTATTGTCTGCATACAATAGGCTATTGTTTAATCCATTGTCTTATTCACAGTTACTTATATGTCAGTTTCTTATTTGCGGGGACTTGCTGTAGTGTAAAAAGTGCGGGTCTAATCAAATGAAAGCAAGAGAGCCCTGCGTACAATCAGCCAAAATGGCGCCAATACTCGCACTGGTCATTACTTAGTATTTACAGTATCTTCTAATCTAATACCGTTACAAACATCCCCGATATTTATGTAAGACCGCATGCGCTCAACAATTGTTAAATACTCATATACAGCACTTATATACTCCTATATAGACAGATCTTACAAACCATAGTTCGTTGCCGACTACGTCACAATATCATTATCTTCGCTGTTAGGCCTCGTCCATGACGGAGACATCGACAGCTGAAAAAAGGCAGAAAAATAACATTAGGACAAAGACATTGGGGGTAGAATTTAAAACAGAGTAGTCAAGACCTCGACCCTGACCGTGACGCTACCGAAGCTTGGGCTCGAACCCTGACATCGCTGACCTTCTGATACCACTAACCACGAGCCAGCTGAATTAGGCCTCGACGCCCCAGCTCCAAGTCAAAAAGCCTTAGCACTGTGTCTCATGCTCATTGCCTATAGGTTAGGTAAGTCACACCACAAAGCAATTATCTTTTCAGCCAAAATTTAGTGTGACCATGTGGAGTTTCGCAAATCTGAGCAATGAAAAGCGTTTCAAGTTATTTATTTGAAAAATAAAAATTTCCACAATTACCCTGTCTTAGGGCGTATTTTTTTTTGGTCACATTCTGTTTTCAGCAGACACCATCTCTTTTCGGCAGACGTCGAAACGTATTTTTTTGGTACAATCTCCAGAAAACGGCAGGTTTCGCAGGTCTCCAAGACCTTCTGCTGGCGAAGCTGGAAGGTTTCGCAGACTTCGCAAGGAATCTCGTTCTGAAGTTGTACATGTTTAAAGTGGGCTGCCCTTAAGAAATTATTGGCATCCCTTAACGGCACAGGCTCAATCAAGTTTCACAAGTGTGGCAACCAAGGAAACGGAAGCCTTGTTCGACCTGCCTACGATTTTCGGCAGCCGTGTTTTTTTGGTACACGAAACTTTTTCCTGCTAAGTCTAGAGTTTTCGAAATTCGGAGAGTCTGCGAAAAACAGAAGGTTACCAAAAAAATACGCCCTTAATGACCAAGAATATCAGTTAAAGACCCTGACCAAACGATCGAACATTTATTGTAAAGCAAATGTCAAACTGTTACTTCTGTTACTTCTAGCCTGTTACTTCTTTTCGTAGTATAGGGAGAGTAAGAGGTACCTTTTGATTGCCTATGACTATAGCTGACAAACATAACTCTTTATAGCAAATAATTTGCGTTTTCATCAAATTCATACTCCTGAATTCAGTAAGGCGAAATTTAGAACATGGAGAAAGCAATTTTGTTTCTGTTTTTCGTCTGATTTTTTACTTTATTGAAGAATAAGATCAAGGGCTGGCTTTAATCCTCAATGAGATGAATGGCTGGCCTTAATTCCAAATAGAAACTTGCATATAAACATAAACAGCCTGTTACCTTCTGTAGTGACGTTGATGATGAATCACCAATAACAACTAAAAGTAATACAGAATAATCAAGAATTGAAAATGTATAATAAAAAAGTGCAGAGGGGAGTGAAAGGGCATGTAACATGCAAACGAAATCTTATGGGCAAGTCTCGATAAGTCTACCAAGATTTGAAGACAATCCAGTCAAGCAACAACACACCGAGAAATCAAGCGAAATCAAATCAAATCAAATAAAGCGAAATCAAATCAATGTGAAATCAAATCAAATCAAATCAAATCAAATCAAAACCAATCAAATCAAATCAAATCAAATCAAATCAAATCAAATCAAATCAAATCAAATCAAATCAAATCAAATCAAATCAAATCAAATCAAATCAAATCAAATCAAATCAAATCAAATCAAATCAAACCAAATCAAATCAAATCGAATCAAATCAAATCAAATCAAACCAATCACACTCACGTCTTTGACTATTCAAAGGTGGAAGACCACTTGAATGAAGATCTGTGCTGTTTCCACTGCTTCCGCCAATCGGTGGTAATGATGTCCACGTTCTTGGCGAAGTTTTCCATGCAGGTGGCGGTAAAATATCTTTATTAGTGTCATCATCATTTATCGGATAAGTTTTATTTGTCTTCTTTTTTCGTTTCTTTCTTTTCGGTTTTTTAACGACGACATCATTTTCTACAGGATCCGATTTTATTGCCTCGCCGTTTTGAATAGTTTCCAGTTCATACCTCTCTGTTTCAACATCATCTCTGCCAGCAGAATTCTCCTCTATAGCCGTGAAGTCTTTCTTTTTCTTTTTCTGCTTCTTTTTTCTATGAACTGTTACACTGTCATCAATATTTTCAATTTGAGAGTCATCAATAGTTTCTGTTACATCGTGATGAAATTTTTTCCTTTGATAATAATTGTTATCATTCTCGTCGTCTTTCAGACCTTCTGTAACATCATCATTTATTACTTTGACTTTCTTCTTTTTCTTTTTAACAACTACAGGATGATCCTCGCTGTTTACATGGTGCGTTTTGTCATCGTTATCGTTTTCATGAAATGCAACATGAGTAATAGGACCATTCTGTGATTCTGTAACAATTTCACCATTTTGAGTCGTTTTAACCAACTTCTTCTTCTTCTTCTTTTTCTTCTTTTTTATTACTACGCCAGAATCATGTTTCACATCATCTTCTGTTGGTTTATTTTCCACCAGATTGACAGGCTCCAACTCGACCTTTTCTTTCTGAAAAAGCAAGGTAAAGATTTTTATTGAAAAGATTGAAAAAAACATTGAGAAATGATAAACCCCTTATAAGAAAAAGCTGGATTTTATTCTTAAAAATATGCCACAATAATAGTTCTTGTTTGGGGTATGTAAGGTTGGTACCTGGCCTAAGGTACCGAAACGCATGCAGTTAGGCTCATATCGCATGAGCACAAATTCGTATTCGGTCTATATGAATAATTTCACCAGCCGCCCCATTCTCAAATGCCAGACGCGTTTCGCTCTTATTGGAGCTCATCAGTGACGTGTGTGAGAATCGAACCGGGGTTTATTGCGTGAGAAGCACAAGTGCTAATCACACGACCACCGGAGCTGGGCTGACTGGTGAGTAACTGCGTGAGTTTTAGACTCGTATCACACGAGTACCGAAGTCTTGCATAAGAAAAGTAAGCTGAGATTCAGTTCCCTTTTCTCACTGTCTCCTCCGCAGTGTCATCATATTTCTGGCATGACTTTGTGTTCGGATAAGGAAAGATTTAGACTTAGGGTAAGTCTATTCCATGAATAACAGGAGCGCTAGAATGTATGGTCTACTGTTAACGCTCGGGCAGATTTGACTTGCTAAAGTATCATTCCCGCCGATCCTTCAGTCAGCAGTTCTGAGAGCGATTCGAGTGAGTGAGCGCGATTGCTGGTGCATTGAGTGACAAAATAGCGGCAACAAATGACAAAGAAAAATGCTCAAGGAAAACTGTATTTCAAAGCAAATAAAACGATACAAAGAAGAGTAGATGTTGTCATCTTTTCTTTCTTAATAAAAAGTATGAATTGAAATATGCAGTTTGCTGTTTGCTTAAAGGCCTTATACAGGGCGGCCCAATAAAAAGGGACCCCCTAGCTAAATAATTTATAAATTATTTATTCTTAAGTAGGAATTCCATGAAATTAATACTACATGATATTCAACTCAAGTGAGATATTTCGTGCAAATATCATAATGATATGGGTTAGTATCCCTGAATAAATTGACATTAAAACTTGAAAACCCAAAAACGGACTGTAACAAAATATGCAACTGTTTATCCTTACGCAACAAAACAGAAAAATCAATAATTCATTTTTTCAGTCAAGTGATGTGTTCAATATGTCTTCAGTCCTGCTCAATACACTTTTCTAATATGACTGACCATGCATTAATGGCCATGACAATTTTGCGCTGGGTTAATGATTCTCCTTCACGCACGATTGCAGTACGCAATGATGGAATGTAAACAGCAGATGTTGGGACATCATAAATTTAATGTCTAATTGCGCCAAGATGGAAGCTCATATCACCACGATTACTTCTACACGATATTGCACCTGACTTGAATATTACCTTGTATGAATTTTATAAAATTCCTCCTTGAAAAATTATTCAGAAATTATTTACCTAAGGGGGTCCCTTTTTTGGGCCACCCTGTATAATTAAACAAAGGCTTCAAGCAAAAGCTTTACTGTACTTTGTACTCACTAAATGTTTATTGATTGGTTTCCATGGATTCGCCATCCTGACCTCATCATCAGATTCCTCTTTATCGGGATCTCTACCGGCTTCCCTTTCAAGTCGATCTCTGAATGAAATTGAGATAAATAAAAATGTTTGCGAATGTGTTTTAAATTGATCAAGGCAAAATAACAGCGAAAACTGAAAACGCTCATAAAATTATTAACACAAGTGCTAAGATCGTAAAAATTTGAATCTAGACAAAAATTTGCTGCTGAATACGAACTTGACACAAAAAAACTCTGTATATTTTGACATTTTGATAAATTTCCATAATGGCGGTTGCTGTCGAAAAGGTGTGTTCTCATTTCGGACTTACCTTTCCTCTCTTATTTTACGAATCCTTTCAGCTCTTGCTTTTCTTTCAATTTCTTCTTCCTCTTTCTACATTGAATAGAAACAGTTTAAAACAGTTTTTCCATTTTAAGCTTCCAAAACATACAACAAGAAAGCAAGACCTGGATTGAACGCAAGACCCTGGCCAAACAGTCAATGATTTCTCGTAAAACGTCAGAATTATGCTTGTCAAACGAAATGTTTCAGCATTTCATCAAACACTGTTGTTTTTACAAGGCATAAAACTGTTTTTTTCTTAGTTTATCAAAAACATAGCTACGAGAGCTCTGCTTGCAGAGCATTGTTTGTGATGCTGCAAAACGGTGAAATGTCTGGAAAACAAATGTCAACTGTTTACCGACAGTGTTTGATCGATTGGACAGGGCCTAACGAAACGCCGGCACTGGGAATAGGGCATTAAGGTAAGAGGATCAAGGAGAGTGCAACCTATTTTTAAGAAAGCAGCTCAGCATGCCCAGTCATTGATTAAGATTTCAAATGAGTTTGCTTTGCAATTCAACTTTGTTAGTTAGGTTTGAAGCCTCAGAAGACAGCTGAAACAGACAATGATGTTTCGTATAAGATGTAGAATATTGCTCTAAGATTTCTTATCAAAAAAGCCAAACATATTACGACTGGTCGTTTTACTTCAACATGCATATACTTTACTAGTCAAACCTCTGTTTTAGGTCGAAGGCTTCGACTTACCAAAAGCTATACCAACAATATTTGAAGAATGCCAAACCACCTTTGATACAATACATAAGCATGCACACCGATTATAAAGCATGTAAAAAAATCACTGCTCTTCAACTGAAGGAAAAATCCTTAGCTTTATTGCTTAAGGGCTTAGACAAGTATATCATAAATTATCCATGAGGGTATAACTGCTTTAAAAGTCTTCTGATAAGAAAACTGTGGATTCAGAATAGACGAAAATGCTGTAAAAGATTAACTTATCATTGTAAATCAGCTTATAGTTAGGCTTTGAACGTCAATAGGATTTTTTATATTCAACACATTTCAAGATAATTTCAAAGAAAACGTTAAATTCGTTTACTTAGCATGAAAATAAGATTATTAGTCGTAAAACTTTGATATTTTGAATTAAATTTAATGTATTAGACTTGAATGTGCAAGAGTAACAACGGTTTTTCCGCAGAATTTTCGAAAGAAACAAATTCAATATTTAGGCGAGATGTTTCTCACTCTCAATACTTGAGTCAGGTGTAAAAAAAGTTTGAACAATTGAAGCAAGCACTTATCGTGAAACAAATTTTAAACATGATTTCCAGCAACTGAAGAGGAACTTATTTAAGTGTACTCGTGAAAAATGTAAAGCCTACGTGCACCCTAAAGGCCCATTTCCACTTCGTTCCCATTCGCTGTTCACTAGCGAATTTGCGGTTCGCCGCTCGCTTCCGAACAGAATACAGCCTTCGTGATCAATTTTAGGCGATAAAAAAAGTAAAACTTTTTCGAAAGCTTGAGTTTAACTTGCAGCAGAATTCAAAATCGCTTCGCGTTTGCCTTTTTCTGCAGCGAACAGCGGACAACGAATGCGAAAGAAGTGGAAATGGGCTTTAAAGTAAAAGAATCGCTTGGATCAAGTCTGCGTATCTAAGTGCAAAATTTGTAAGCCTAGTCCGCAAAGTTACAGCCTTGATCTTGACCCACTATCTTAGGAGATTAGGGAGATATGGCGATCTGGAAGATAGCTACAGAAAAATTAAGGACTACGAATATGTAAATAAGTAAACAACAGCCAAACAATAACGAAAATATAAAGAAATCTAAGCAGAAAAGTTGCGACGAATAATACAAGTTTTTTATCAAAATACTTGGCTTCGATTTCAACCTGCCTGTTGCATATTTTTGAAGCGATTTTTCATCAAATTATCACCCCCAACCCTTCTCAAACACATGTTTCAAATGCGTTCAAAAATATCTCAAATGGTTTGGGAGAAAGCAAACAATTGACCAAAATTTTAGCTTGGTGTTTCTTATAAAGGTTATTCTCATAAGAAACACAAGTCTAGTTAGAAATCATGGTGTTATTATCGATAAGGCCAACAAAGTGGCAATCTGTTTAGTTTGACATGACCAGCAATAAGAATGAGCAAAAACTATGTACCGAACTTTGCAATAAATGGGAAAGAAACCACATTTCTCATTGCCCGATCATGGGAGACGGGTGTCTCCCGAAACGTTGCCCAACTAAATATCAAAGGCTTGTCATGATAAGTGGTGACTATCATGTCTAATACGGATTCAGAAACAGCCTTTATAAGACCGAATATATTTAAAAACTATCTCGAACATTCGTTATCTCGAACGATTTTCCATTTCCCCTCGTTTTGGTATAAGGGTTTGTATAGAAAAATCATCCGCTATCTCGAACCCCGTTATCTCGAACATTCGCTGTCTCGAACCATTTTCGATTTCACATGGAGGAAAACCTGCTCTTTATCTCGAACTTTGCCAAATTTTCTACTGAACTGGATAAAGAGACAGGCTGAAAATATGTATAAGTTCGCCTAGCGGGAATGGCAGCAGCTAAGTGATATGCTGTCCATGTATACAATGGATGAAGCTCAGAAACTTCGATGGATTGCCAGTATGAGAGTCTTAAAGTGCTGCTATCGAAAGAAACAGCTTGATCGATGATGATTTGTTCATAAAGAAATCGGTACAAAAGCTTGACAGGAAATTCCTGGGAGAAAGTAGCTTTTCTCCTTCAGAACTCCCTTCTCACCCAGATGTGATGCCTGTAATCTCTGCCTGTTTTTAGCGCACGGAGATGTGCTGCATCGCCATTATCTCAATTTCACCGATAGTAGGCATGAAAGTTCGGATGAAAGCAGATGAGCTTTGATTCCTATGTAAAAAATATTCTGGATTCTCGATCAGTAACCCTGCATGTTAATCGGGGTCCCTTTTCTGACTTAAAAACTATAATTTCTTTGTATTTATATGGGGCATCCGTTATTTCGAACATTCGCTATCTCGAACAAACTCCAGTGTCCCTTGAGAGTTCGAGATAGCGGATGTCAACTGTATGTAGTTCTCTAAAATGTTATTCGCTGCAGTTTGCTACTTAGATTCGCAATAAGTTAACCCTTTCCTGCCAATAATTCAGTCTGATAATGGCATCCATTAATGAGTGCCGAAATATTGCTATGCTTAAAAATAAAGGTTAGAAATGATGTCTTGTCTATTCCTTGTGTTATTCTGATTTAACCTACAGAGATGATCTTTAAAGGTTATGCTTATAATTCAATATCTAAAGTTATGAATGCATTCAAAAAATGCTTCTTACCTTGATGGCCATGTCATGTTCAACTCTTGCAGAAATTTTACTGAATTCATTAGATATAGTACTGAGAAGCCAGCGAAAACCTATGAATAAGAAAACTCAATCTAAGGCTACAATAGACCGACCAGGATGACCAACTTTGAATCGAATCACTATGCACCATAAGAATTCATTTTCCATTTTTCCAATCAAATATAGTTCTCTATGCACACAAGATGTTACAGGCATAAGTGATGAATAAGATGGCAAAATCCTAGCCAAACAACTCTGAGGCAATCAAATTAATGATGAAAGTTTCTGAATGTTTTGAGAAATTCTACATAACTCTATCTACCTGTGTTTATGCCTTTATCAAGACTTCTCCCATAGCCCTTCAAAGCAGAGCAACCAACCTAGTTTGAAAATAAAACATAATAAAATTTTTTTAAATAGATATAATTTTTTAGTTAGCACAGGAGAGGGTGTCCAGTTTTAAAAAGCTGCACAAGACAAAGCAAAAATTGTAATCGGACATAATTGGGAAAGATGAAAAATTGGTCACAGTCAAGGTAATATCATTAATTCAAGGAAAGTTTAATTAACTCGTGTTTTGTAAGCCAGCAAGTGTTAAAGTAAACTTCATAATCATAATCATAACCTTTTGGACTCTTGAGGACTGGGAACTACTAACCTTGTACCCCTGTTAATAATTACTCTACCTCGTGTTCTTAGACTTTAATCTTTAGTGTTATGTTCGTGTAGTGTAGTAATGGCCTAGATCAAAATACTCTAGTTTTTCTTTTCTCGTTTACTACCCACCATCATGGCCAGCTCAACAGGTTATGGGCCCAGAATACGTCTGATGTTTGATGGTGATGAGAGAAAATACGAATTATGGGAAGTCAAGTTTTTAGGCTTCATGAGGCTCCAGAAACTTCACAAAGTTATTCTACCGGAAAGTGAAGGCGGTGTCAAAGAGGAAGATTTGAACGCAGATAAAAATGCCGAAGCATTTGCCGAATTAGTTCAATGTTTAGACGACAGAAGTTTATCTCTAGTGCTAAGAGATGCCAAAGATAACGGTAGGGATGCCTTGAAAATATTAAGAGAACATTATTTGTCAAAAAGAAAACCAAGAATAATTTCTCTGTATACCGAGCTTACTTCACTGAAGAAAGTTGATGAAGAAAGTGTCACAGACTACATGATCCGCGCAGAGACAGCTGCTACATCTTTGAAAACAAGTGGTGAAACAATCAGTGATAGTCTCCTTATTGCAATGGTGTTGAAAGGGTTACCAACAAAGTTTAAACCATTTTCAACTGTAGTCACTCAGAAGGACAGAGATCAAACTTTTGCTGAATTCAAAGTAGCCCTGAGAAGTTTTGAAGAGACTGAAAAAGCCTACTGTGAAGAATCAGAAGACAGTGTACTGAAGTTTTCCAAGAGATCAGGATCTGGCACAAGAAGAAAGCCTGTTATTTGCTATACATGTGGCAAGCCAAATCACAAATCAACTGATCCAGAATGCCCTGAATATGGAAAGAAGAAATGGTGTAATCATTGTAAAACCAAAACACATAATACAGATCAATGTAGAAAGAAGAAAGATGCTGTGAAATCAGTTGCAGATGAAAGCCCTGAAGAACACTCTTATGTTTTTAAAATTGGTTGTAACCAGGATGAAATATTGTGTGAAACTCATGACATAAAGACAGTGCTTGTAGATTGTGGTGCTACAACACATGTAGTGAAAGACAAGTCATATTTCATATCTATGGACCCAAATTTTGACCCTGAAAAACATTCAATAGAACTAGCTGATGGGAGCAGAGTAAGAAATACTGCACAGGGGAGAGGAGATGCACATATCAGTCTAATAGACTCTGATGGTAATGAGCAAAAGGCATTATTAAAGGATGCTCTTTTTGTACCAGCATTCAAGCAAAACATCCTATCTGTACAAGCAGCTACAGAGCGAGGAGCAGAAATTAATTTCAAGAAGAACTCTGCAGAATTAATCAGCCCAAATGGCACAAAATTCAATATTAAGAAGAAAGGCAGACTTTATTACTTATGCAGTACAGTTTCAACAAAGAGTACATCACGCACTCTGAAAGAATGGCATGAGATAATGGGACATTGTAATGTGAAAGATATTCTCAAATTAGAAGGTGTTGTTGATGGCATGAAGATTACATGTAAAGACAATTTTCAATGCGATGTCTGTGCTGAGGGTAAAATGACCCAATACAGAAATAGAAATCCAGATAAGCGTGCAAACGCACCACTTGAGTTGGTTCACACTGACCTAGCAGGTCCAATAGAGCCTGTAGACAAAAATGGCTTCAGATATGCAATGTCTATTGTAGATGATTACTCTGGTCACATAATGGTATACTTTCTTAAGAAGAAGAGTGATGCCATGCAGGCAATGGAGAAGTTTTAGCAGACACAGCAGCCTATGGAAAAGTTTGCAGACTGAGATGCGACAATGGAGGAGAATTCACAAGTGAGAAATTCAAACAGCTGTTAGTGGAGAACAAAATCAAACAGGAAATGAGTGCACCTAACTCTCCACATCAAAATGGAACTGTTGAAAGGTCATGGAGATCCATTTTTGACATGGCAAGGTGTTTGTTATTGGAATCTAAACTGCCAAAGACACTGTGGGTATATGCTGTGATGAAAGCAGTGTATGTGAGGAATAGATGTTATAACCCAAGAACAGAAATGACAGCAGTGGAAGCATTCACAGGCCAAAGACCGAACATTGGTAATATGAATCAATTTGGTTGTGTGTGCTATGCATATATACAGAATAAAACAAAGCTAGATGCCAGAAGTGAGAAAGGCATATATGTTGGATATGACAAATACAGTCCTGCATACTTGATTTACTTTCCAAATAGTGGTGATATTAGGAAGGTACGATGCGTGAAATTCAGTACCAGTTTGTATGAGCCAACTGATGATGCAGACAACATAATTGTGAAAAGAAATGAAATACCAGAGCAAGGTGAAGATGTTGAAAGGCAAGAAACAGTTGAAGAGCCTACCCTGTTAGATGTTCAAGAAGATGAAAACCAGAGAGACAACCAAGAAAAGAGATACCCAAGAAGAGAACGCAAGCAGCCAGAGCACCTCAATGACTATGTAATTGAATCAGATGATATTAGCTGTACAGTTGACTTTTGTTATGCTATGAGTTTGGATGAAATGCCAAAAACATACAATGATGCTTTAGTTTCTAGTGAAGCAAGCCACTGGAAGAATGCTATGCAAGAAGAAATGATTGCTTTGGAAGATAACAAAACATTTGATCTTGTCAAATTACCAGAAGATAAAACATTGGTTGAAGGCCGATGGGTTTATGCAAAGAAAATTGGCCCAAATGACGACTGCAAATATAAAGCCAGGTATGTTGCTAAAGGATATTCTCAAACTCCAGATGTAGACTATGACGAAACCTTTTCACCTACTGCTAGAATCACTTCAATTAGAATGCTAATGCAGCTAGCAAACCAGCAAAATCTCATTGTACATCAGATGGACGTGAAAACAGCCTATCTGAATGCACCCATTGACCGTGAAGTATATGTGAAACAACCTGAGGAATACACAGTGAGAGGTAAAAAGGGTGAACAATTAGTATGGAAATTAAATAAATCCCTATATGGATTGAAGCAAAGCGGCAGAAATTGGAATACCTTTCTGCACTCTCAATTAATCAATGAAGGATTCACAAGATCTCTTGCTGACCCTTGTGTATACACCAAGAACACCGAGAATGCAATGACTATAATCATCATATGGGTAGATGATCTCATCATTGCGAGCAGCAACATGTCTTCACTTAATCAAGTGAAAAGCTTTCTTTGCCAAAAGTTCAAAATGAAAGACCTTGGGGAAATTGGATGGTTTCTAGGCATACAATTCAACAGAGAAGGAAGCAAAATTGAAATGAATCAGACTGAGTACATCAAGAAAGTGCTTGAAAGATTCAACATGACAGATTGTAAGGCAAGAAGTACTCCTTGCGAAAGTTCATACAAGTCAAATGAACATGTATCGGAACCAGCTGACCCCAAATTATACAGACAAATAGTTGGAAGTTTGATATATATCATGACTTCAACTAGACCTGACTTGTGCTATGTTGTCACAAAATTAGCACAACACATGACAAACCCAACTCTTGCAGACGAAACCATGGCAAAACATGTGTTACGCTACCTTAAAGGAACTATCAATCAGAAATTGACATTCCAGAAATCGAAAGATGAAATGCACTTGATAGGTTATTGTGATGCAGATTGGGCAAACTCCGAAGACAGAAGAAGTATCACCGCTACGCATACCAGTTAGTGAGCAGTGGACCCATGATATCATGGAAAAGCAGAAAACAAAGAACAGTTGCTCTTTCAACCTGTGAAGCTGAATATATGGCCCTAGCAGAAGCGACACAAGAAGCATTATTCTTATTACAGTTGTTGAAAGATATGACAAACTCTAACTCTGATTTATGTGACAAGTTTATACTTCATTGTGATAACCAAAGTGCAATTGCCTTAGCTAAAAATGCTATGGTACACCAAAGATCAAAACACATCGACATAAAATATCATTTTGTCCGATCGATAATTTCAGATGATATTATGGAATTAATCTACGTTCCAACGGAAAAGAACATTGCTGATGTATTCACAAAGCCAATTGCAAGTTTCAAACTCAGGAAATTTGTCGAAGTACTGATGGGTATTTGAACCAAAGTCATGTTTATTATTTAACTATTAATATCATATATAACATTGTTTTGTTGTTCTTTTATTATATAATTATTACATTCAGTTTAAGTGGGGGTGTTAAAGTAAACTTCATAATCATAATCATAACCTTTTGGACTCTTGAGGACTGGGAACTACTAACCTTGTACCCCTGTTAATAATTACTCTACCTCGTGTTCTTAGACTTTAATCTTTAGTGTTATGTTCGTGTAGTGTAGTAATGGCCTAGATCAAAATACTCTAGTTTTTCTTTTCTCGTTTACTACCCACCATCATGGCCAGCTCAACAGCAAGTGCCAACTTTTGTGTGCTTACTATTCTTTTGCTGGGGACTCCCAAGGGAATTTTTTCGCTCAATAATTGTTAAGAAAAAATATGCTTCAAGAAGGTCAAAGACTTAAATTTTGCAAGATTGACTTACATTTTGCTATGAAAAAGCTTTCCATGGCAAGAAATAGCAAATGTGAGGTGAAAGACCCCAAATGACTTTTGTAAGCAAGAGTAAAGAAAACCTGGCACATATTTGCTGTGAAGAGACTCACCACTTTGAATTGAAATTCATTCTTTGAACTGAGTGCATCAAGATCAAGAATATCACTAACTTCATTAGCTGCAATTGAACCTCCTTTGTCTTGTTTATTAGCAAAACTAGGGAAAAAAGAGGGTTTTCGATTGAAATTTTCAAAACAGTTGACAGATTTGAAGAGACTTTTCCACAAGTGGCATACCACAATAGATGGGAATCAAGCCAGGACTGCATAATCAGAGAGCCAACGACATTTCCACTGAGCTATAGAGCTCAATGAAATCGCCCAGTAGCTCTCTGAGTCATACAGCCCAAGGCACTCCTATGTTTGACTGTTTTGAATATGTATTTTATGTTTTAAACAAGTAATGTAGATTCCTAGTTAAACTGTGTTACTTGAAGCTAAACTTACACAAGAAAAGGCTTTCCAGTTATCTTTGCATGCTCTGCTACTTGCTGTAGAACGTCTTTTGATTCTTCAAGTCTTTCAGCATTACAGGAGTCTATTACAAATACAACTCCGAATACCTAAAAAAGAATATTTGAAAACTAATATTTAAAGTCAAAACTTTCATTGCTAGTTTAGAACTTCAGTGTCAAGACATGGGCATTATAAATGCACTTGGTAGTTAGTTAGACTTGGAATGCTAAGGACTCACTTGGCTGACTAAGGGACTAAAATAACTATTTGGATTAACATAACTGTTCCTGGAAATATATGACCCACCAATTGTAGGGGCTAGTCAAGATACAGCAAAAGCTGTATGCTCAAATTTTAACACCCTCAACTGATGCAAGTTAGTGATCCCCATCACTCCACTCCCAAGTGGCTTAGTGAGATTTCTCATAAGCTTTTTTCCATTTACCATGCCTGCTGATCATAAAAGAAACAACACTGAGATGAGGGGAGGCATGTGACATTATACCCTTAACAAAGTTGGAAATGGCAAGGAAATGGCTTTTTTCTTGAGACCCAATAGAACCTAATAGAGGATTTCACTTTTAAAAATGTTTAAAAGAACATACTAACCTCTGGGTAATAATTTCTCCACACATCTCTAATGCGTACACCTCCTCCTAAATCATAGACTGTCACTTTGAAACCGTCCAATGTCAATTCTGCATTTGCAAAACCAATGGTTGGTGTAATGCCATCAGGTGGCTCTACAAAAGAATTTCATTATTTTCAAAGCATATCCAGCAACATGTTTGAGATCTAAAGATATTGGCTACAGGAGATGATATTTGACTACACCTCAAATACAATCAAAGCACTTGAAGAAAGCAAATTTTTAACTTACCACCCTGAAGGCCTGCAACCATTGTTGTTTTTCCTGCATCATCAAGGCCAATTATCACCAGAGTTATGGCCCTATAATTAACAATGATAAGACATTAAAACTAAAAGATGAACAGTTTCAATGATTTTTGTTTAGATTAACATGTTCAGCTTTGTGAAAATTTAATAGCTTCACAAAGATAGTGCTATATAGCAAGCAAGCAAGCAATCATTAACACAGGTTGGGGGTTCTGACAGTTTTACTGCTGATGAGGACATTTCTATTTCACTTCATTAGCCTCAACTTTAAGGATAATATTAACACAAAATACCAAGCTAGGGTACACAGAAGCAATTAGGTACAGTGTGTTGACCACTGACATACCTATCTTTGTTAAATAGATATAATTTATTCAATTCAATTACAGGGTACAATGTTTGGCTGGGTTGGGGTAAAATTTGGCTAAAGAACCCTTAATGGTGTTTCTGCACCTGAACTCAGTCTTTAGAATTACCATATAGGCAAAGTTAGGCGTCTACGCAAATGGTTTTCTGTCTAGCTGTTCTTAGTAGGATAGCACTCTCCATATTCATGTGCCATTAATTCTAATATCTGTCCACCCAGTAACATCGTAAAAAATGAAGGTACTGATCAGTGATTCCATAGCACAGACTCACAGAGGATAGCACATCTGGCTAACCAACCCTGTAGATCACTTTGGAAGAATTGAAATGGTTTAGAAATGGCAAAATATCAATTTTCAATGTGAACATGATATAAAGCACCCAGAAATTAGTTTAGGTACAAATTTTACTATCTCTGTGCTTGTATTATCCCTTTGACAAGCGTTCAAAGTTTACGTTTCACCAAGTTCATTTTTGTGATCAATGCCTTTATGAAATTGGGAACTTTCAATGCTCACAAAATTAACAGAAGTGCTAGGACCTGGAAACTTTGTACCTAGACTAAGTTTTGGATGCTTTACAAGACTTTCACATCTAAAACTTGACATCTTGTGATTTTGAAAAATTTTGAGGAAAGTGCACTCTCCATGATTTTCTGTAAAAATCTGTAGAATGTCTTATGTGATGCACTGCACCTAACAACTGTTGGGGAGCCAATACAACTACAACTGATGCATGTCAAATGTCTTACATTGAGTAAGCTAACTCACTTAGGTAGGTACACTACTAAATGTAGATCAAAAAATGCATGCACTGTACTGATGCGATGTGATGTCATCTGACTGCTTCACGTTCACTGCACTGCCCTGATGTGATTGCTTTTACGTTCATTTACTGCACTGCCAATGAACCAAAAAAAAACATACGCAACAACAAGAACGACTAGATAGCCTCAAGCGACAAAATACGTGTCAAATTTAAATTTTCGCTGCCTGCAATTTAAATTTTTAGGCCGACAGACAGCCACCAGAATTTCTGCGTTTTCTCATCCGGATCGGTTCATCGAACCTTTTAGGCTTCTGTCCGTAGAAAACATTACCTTGACGGCTCTTTTCTTCTCCTTATCCATGCAAAACAATTAGCCATCAAACTGAACATTTCTTCTTACAGAAAGCATCATCAGCGTAAACTTAGGCCACAGAAAAATCCACCATGAATGGAAGTGCTTAGAACAAAGAATATCTTTAAAATTATCCAAAATCTTGCTTTCAGAAGACTCGTCTATTCGTTGATCTGCGGATATATCTATACTATAAGCAGGCAAAAAAACTGATGTTTTTGACCAATTTCGTATTTTTTCGATCCAAGTGTTTGTAGTATAATTTTCTGCTCACCGTTGTTTGTGAAAATATCCATCCAGAAAGTGATTTACATTTTTATTGTGTCGATGTTACTCAGCAACGAGGGCGCTCTCCTCCGCAGTCTCACACATTCTGTATGTCTCCCAGCATGCAACACTCCTGATAAGCTTCTGACAACGCTGATTTGTTTGACCAGTGGACCTGCGGACCTGCAGAACAAGCAAGCAATCTTTATTTGTTAACGCAGGTAGGACGTTCTGGCAGCTATCTAGCTGATGCCGTGATGCGGACCTGCAGCTTGTACCCCCAGACTTGTATTCTAGAACGAAAATAGCCTGGGTACTCATTCACCAACATCCGAAGGATGGACAGCTGAATGTGAATATACACGCAGTTTTTTTATAAGCAACTTCGCTCGGCCCTAGTTCCAAAAGTTGCTTATTTTTGGACCTTTTATGGCCACCTTTTATTAGCAAAAGTTGCTAAATAGTTGCTTAATTTTTTTGCCCTAAGAATAGTATAGAGGCTAGAAAAACAGCAAAATCTAAAACATTGCACAGAAAATGACTGGAATTATTTCTCCCTGCTGATATTTTTACCATTTGAAACTTTGCATTGAAAGTTAAACGGTAACCCCTCAATCAAATGTCTCATTAAATGAGAAACTCTCCGTGGATACGCGAGTTTTGACGACAAATGAATGGAAATAGCTACAATGTCGATTAAACTTCTATTCTTTGAAGTGATATAGATCGGCATCAAAAAATTAAAAAGTTGCTTAGGTTTTTTTCCTTTGGTACTATACGTTGCTTAAAATTTTAGGCCTTCTACATCTTGGTTGCTTATAAGCGGTTGCTTATCAAAAAAACTGCGTGTACTGTGGACATTTGTCCTGACGAGATTCGCACCGACGACTTTACGATCGTGAGCCAAAAGCCTTGACCAATCGACCACACCCACACCACCATTAGATTGAGTGATCAATCTCATTTCTGTGAATGTTTGCGAAACACGCACTTTCAGAGACGTTGCGTGGTAGGCTGCTTAAATTTGATACGAAGATATTGTCTTGCTTCGTTAGACATGGAAAAAAGTCAGGAAGAGGTCCGGCTGTCCACTACCCCAACTGGAATGCACAGGCTAGAAAAACAATATCAGGGCCGGCTAAATTTACTGTATGGGGGACGTGTGCCGTTTGAAATGTTCTATCAAAGGATTATTCGTTTATGAGCTACAAATTTAAAAGTTCTGTTAGTAAGCCTGTAATCCAGCTAGCTTGTGGTGTGCCCCGTTTACACTATACCGGATAGCTTTCGGAGCGTCTTGATTTTCGTATCGGATAGGGTTGGTGTTTACACTATGCCAGAGCTATCCGATACGAAACGCTCCAAAAATTGGAGTGATTTTCACTCCGTTTTGTAGGTGATATGAAAATCACTCCGCTCCGGATGTAATTGACATTCTTTGTGAGAGGGGATTAACTATTGAAATTTTCTATTGTCTCGGCTATCTGGTATAGTGTAAATGGGTCTATCCGATATGAAAATCAAGACGCAACGATAGCTATCCGGTATAATGTAAACACTTGCCCTATCCGATATGGGTTAAGGCGAGGCGCGGCGCTCCGATAGCTATCCGGTATAGTGTAAACAAACAGAAACGTCTCAGCATACAAAGAATGACATTCCTATTTCAGCTGTTCATATACAATTTAAACGTTAAACAAAACTCTCATCATTGACTATTCTTTATCTAGCACCCAATCGAGTTACGGAGGCTTAGAAACTCGAAGTCATTTTACGAAATGTCAATACGGCGCTAACAATATGCATTAGAGATTTTCTGATGAATTCATCAATTATTAAAAATATCCTTTCTCTAAGTTTGATTGGTTTATAGATAATGATAGACCCGTGATGAAGCTCTTGATTAGAATTGCGATACGCTATGTCCTCAATGTCAAGGTTGCACTTTTTAAGTCTGCGCACTAGAAACAACTTGTTCAATTTTAAGTTGCAAGTTTTAAAAGCTGAAGAAACGAGCTTTCTCGGTGATGGCGAGTAAGAAGGATGGTAAGTTTAAAGTATATTAATTAGTGACTTCTTCATGCGAGTATTGCGTAGATAGTTTAGACAAGACTATATTGCGAGGCAGCTGTAGAACAGCACTGACATTTTATGTTTTGATGTTGTGATGTCTGAAAGTGTCGCGAAGTGCATAACCGAGGACCCGCGTCCTAAGCAAAATTCTATTTGGACATAAGTGTCGAAAATCCATCCCAGTTTTTTTACATTGCAAAGCGTGTGTCAAATTTTATGGCTTACAAACTGGTTCAAAATTTCTAGCATCTCATTTTAGTTTTGTGCTGTACATGAATTTTTAACGTATAAAATTTAAAAGTCGCACATCAATTGCAATAGGGAAGTCCAACATATACAGTTGACATCCGCTTTCTCGACTGCCCGCTATCTCGAACGATTTTCCATTTACCCTTGTTTTGGTATAAGGGTTTGTATAGAGAAATCATTTGCTCTCTCGAACCCCGTTATCTCGAACATCCGCTGTCTCGAACCATTTTCGATTTCCCATGGAGGAAAACCTGGGCTCTTTATCTCGAACTTTGCCAAATTTTCTGCTGAACTGGATAAAGAGACAGGCCGAAAATATTCATAAGTTTGCCTACAGAGCGGTAGTCCTATCGTTTTTATATTTATATGGGGCATCCGTTATTTCGAACATTCGCTATCTCGAACAAATTCCAGTTTCCCTTGAGAGTTCGAAATAGCGGATGTCAACTGTTTATCCAAGACGACTCGAGTTTTGAACATATGTTATATACACCAGTTGATGCATACGTTAGATAAACCTAAGTGGTAGCAGTATGGTTTTGTATTGTGTATTATGATATGACTATTCAGTCATTCGTCTGAACAAAATTTGTTACCGAGATCGGTAAAAGTTCTTGATACAGGCCTGCTTTTTCAAGGGATGCAGAAAATACCGGACAATTTTGACGAGTTCTCTTTGAAATTGACTGTGTAAAATTGAAGGATAGTGGGGTAAAACAATTAGGAATGTTGAAAAGATAATAAATCCGTTATTTTGCCCTGCCTAGGATGAGCCTTCTTTCGTGAACACTTAGCTACTTTTTATCCGAGAAAAACTGGGTCGGCTCCGATCCGATGAAGAGATATTTATCTTCTGGGAGTCTAGAGCAGGAAATATAATTTCTTCCGAAAACTGGTGTGCTCTAGTATGCTTTATTCATTCACTTTGACTGTCTTTTGTCCATGCCAGTTTGAATCCGATCCAATGCGTTTACATGGGATCGAAAAGGAGCCAGAGTTGAGCTGGCTCTACTTTTCAACAGATCCAGAACTGAGCCAGAAATGGTACGAATCAGATCCCGTGTAAACGGTCGGCTTTTCGAGCAATAACTGGCTTGCAGTTGGACCAGGACCGATCCAGTTTTTCTTTTATAAACGGTGTCTGGAACCCGGGGGGGGGGGGTACTTCTATTGTTCAATATACTAGACGTGCCGCCCAAATGGGTAACTTTTTCAGCGCCAATTTCCCTACACATGGGTTGGTTTTTCGTAAAGAATCTCTACACATGGGTAGCAAAATATATATATAACATTTTAGACATGCATTAAAATTTGAGATATTGGTACAAATGGGTAAAAAATTTCGTTGTTTTTTCTATACATGGGTACCATGACAAACAGAATTTCTCGGTAGACATGGGTGGGTTTGGAAAAACTGGGCGGCACGTCTAGTCTCTTGAACAATGAAGTACCCCCCCCCCGGGGTCTGGAATAGCACGTGCGTCTTCAAACTAGGGTCAAGATGCATAAATGTCACTATTAACATGGCCAAAAATTTTTCAAAAATTTGACCTTCCGCAAGGGAGCTCAGTTACTTTAAAGCACAACTGTAGCACTTCTTTGTATTAAGATTTAGGTGAAGATAGATGAGACATGATATAAAGGGCCATAGATTTTGTAGCAAACAAGGGAAGACAGGAGGTTAAAGGGTTTGAACCAGTGCTTGGAGAATGCAATTTATGACGAAACAGACGCTTTAAAGTTAGAGGCGCATTTAATATGTCTAAGATATTTATAACCAATTTATTTATTACTAACATTACTTATTGGTTGTAAAAAAATTCTGTTTCAGATCATGGTTTTCTTTACAAAATCAAGAGTTTCTTTAACTCAGAGAAAGAAAAAGAAGACAAAGACAATTCTGAATATGATTATGAAGCTGACCATGGTTGGTAAAGTATATTTAAGATGATATGCTTACAACAGCTCTGGAATGACCTTCCACTGTTTCTAAAGTAGCTACACCTCTACACATAAAAATATCAAAAAAACCTATCAAAATAAATTCATGTCCAACCATCTATACAATCTAACAAAAGTTTACTGTAGAAATTTGGCAACTTCAGCTGAAACTTCATATCTCCAAGATTTAGTCCCCAAACCAAATGCACAGAACATGTTAACTGAACAAAACAAATCCGAACATTTTCGGGCTTTCAGTGTTGCTCATTGTTGGATGGCCAAACGAATTGAAGAGTCTTGTGAACATTGCACTGATCATTTTGAAGGAGATTGTCGAATTTTTTTCAGTAGGTTTGGTCCAGGGCTTGTTCTAAGGAAAATTTCCAGCTCCACGACTCGGAAAATTTCTTCCAGCCAAATTTTTATCCGTTTTTACTACACATTTTCATTAATAGTGTTCTCAATTCTCCCCCCCCCCCCAAGCTCTTTAATCTAGGATCTAGGGGGAGAAATCTGGGCCCTTCAAAATTTTAACGCCAACTTTTCAAAAACTACTCAGTTTGTGTTTGCTTCAATCAATTGTTTGAATGTCTACCAGTTCAAATCAATAGCAGTTAAAACTTCAATAACAGCAAAGTCTATTTTTATGTTACAACAATAAACAAAAAGGTGAATCAGTCACACCAACCAGCTGATACAGTATCGGTACAGTCCCAGTATCAGTAAATCGAACTGTTTAATTGCACGAAATGTGATGAAAACATAATCATAATTTGTCCAGCTCCACGGATTTTCATTTCCAACTCAACAATTCGAATTCCAGCTCCAAGAAAAGGGCCCAAATCCAGGAAAGAAGAAACCCTGATTTGGCCGGGTCTTTTGCAACTTTGGGATTTGCCCGGCACGGCAGACTGTAGAGTTGAGTCTATTGCACATTTCTATGCTCCAGTATTACAAAACTTCGAAATAAGTATAAAATTCAATAATTATTACGATGTTTCGATATCCAGGCATCAATATTCAATCAAAAGTGTCATATAACCAATATCTCTAGGGTTACATGATTTATGGATGAACGATGATGTGCCGCGCTGCCAAGATTTCACTAGACTTACCCTCAGTCTAAATCTTTCCTTTTCCGAACACAGTCATGCCAGAAATATCATGGCGCTGCGGAGGAGACAGAGAGAAAAGTGAACGGAGATTTACGTAACGCTGTCACATTTCGGTTATGAATTTGTGTTCGGCTAAAGAACGATTTAGACTTAGGATAAGTCTAAGATTTCACAAGCCCACCCACTTTTCAAGTAGACAAAGACCTTATACTACAATAAGCGTAACATGAGAGAAATACAACTTTCTTGGCCTTTTTTTTACTTGAAACTCTACGAAGAAAATCTTCGGTACGATTTGGACTCAAATGCGGAAATATTTAGTGTTCTTCATTTCTTACCCACGTATACTTATATTGGGTTTTGGCTAAAATCAGTGGCGTAGCGAGCATCATCGGCGCCCGGGGGATGATGCTCGCTTCGAATGTTGCGCCCCGTATATTACATTTCTAGTCAAACTTTAAGTTAAAATTTGAGTTTCTAGGAGTTTCTTTTTACAAAATTTCATAATTTAGCGCCCCTAATGGCTTGGTGCCCGGGTGCACTTGCCCTTCCCTGCCCCCCCCCCTTAGCTACGCCACTGGCTAAAATCATACACACGATTACAGAATTTCAGGTCAAAATTATACGAGTACTTGGGCCAATATCCCAGTTTTCCTAAGTTCTAGAAAATCCCCTTTTTATTTCAGAAAAAGACATTGCCCGGACATTCCTACTGTCCCATCGGAGGCAATCGGCAGAGGCAGAAAAATTCAAAGACGCCCTTGTTAGAGCGACAGAAACGGACCTGAGATTCAAGGCTTCGGTTTTGTCAGCGAGCGAAAATTCAGAGGACGCCACTGAGAATACAAATGCTTTGCTGGAATACATCAAAGATATGAGTGGAGTTTTAATTCTGTGTTCCGAAGACCTTGTGAAATTACTGAACAACCCCAAGACACAAGAAACCCAAGTTGACATTCAAATAAGTGGAGACGATGCCCATTTGGATGCCAATATCCTAAGGTCTGGTATTGCAAGCTCAGCTGTGGTCAAACGGAAAATTCTAATGTTGAAATTGCCGACTGATAATGTATCAAATCCCGATTGTTTGGCTGATCAAAACGTTATATCGCTGTCGAAAGACAACTTGGATCGCAGTGACCCAAATAAGTTGTTGCATGAAATATGGGTCCGTGATGATATTATTCCAAGGCTAAAACAACTGATGAATCGAAGGTTGATCTCTCAAAGTTCTATTGGAAATTCTTAATGCCAGGTCATTCGTAATGTCAAGTTATTAAGTTATTCGTAATGCTAGACTTGTAGTGACGTCGATATGGGATTCTAGTAGGCAATAAAGGAGACTTCCTTTTATCTAGGGGGTGCTTTTTCGGGGGTTTGGAAATCGTAAAACCGCTCAAAATTTGCTCAAAACCTGTAAAACCGTGCTGCAATTTAAACAAACCAAATGGCACGATGTTAAGTCTCCGTTTTCGCCAAAAATTTCACAACACCAGGTTAGTCAGCTCTTACTGTTTACTTCACGTTTTCCAGACGTTTTCCTCCCATAACAATTTTTGTTTTCATTGCGGGCTAACCTGTAGCTTTGCTGAGTGGGCATTCAGTACCAAAAACACAAAATATTTATAAAAAAAAACCGGAAAAAGTTTTTCAAAAATGCCGTAGAGCCTCTTACCGAAGAGTTTTTCATAACCGAAAAACCGCAAAATTTTTCGGACAAAAGCGAAAATCCGAGCCAAATAATTGGCACAACCGTAAAACCCTAACACCCCTTCTTCATCTTTTTGAACACTAAACAAGGGGCAAAACAATCTTTGTAAGGGTGCTTTTTGCAACAATTTGACAAATATGGGAAAGTAATAATACACGCTTTTTTATAAGGAACCACTTTATAAGGAACCTACATGTAGAAGGCCCGAAAATTTAAAGAACTTATACTACTAGAGAGAAAATAACTAAAGAACTTTTTATTGTTGAATAGTTTTATCACTGCAAATAATCAAGAATTAGAAAGCCGGTTCCATTCATTTGCAGTCGAAAATCACATTAATTGTACGTTAAGCATGTATCAAATGTTTCCTTGAGTATTCTCGGGCTTTGCTCACATGCAAATGTCTCTCTTTTATTGTTAAGACCACTATATGTGCAGTTAAAATTAAGGAACTATTAAGGAACTTTTTGAACTACAATTGCCTCAAAAGAGGTCCAAAAATAAGGAACTTCAAGAACTAGGCCTTGAGGTAGGTTCCTTATGAAAAAAAAGCGTGTATTCTCCGAGGAGCGACTCACTCCTTCAGAATCTCACACAGCCTTGCTCGAAAACCAGTTGTTTTCACGTAAATCCCTTTGAAATCCTTTTCTTAGTTAAAACCTCGTATGCCTTTTTGAAGAGTGAAATGCCCCTCGATATTATCCGTGTCGTGATCTCTTAAGCGCTAAATTGCTGGGGTTTAGTTTTGGATACAAAGGGGGGTTCAATGCGAGAGCTGAAATAAGAAGTATTGTTGAAATTCTTGAATTAAAGCTGAGCAAGCTAATTAGCAACTTTGATACATGTTGTTTAAAGATATTTAATGTAATGACATTTCGCATACTTGGAATTTCTTGTTTGATTTTACTAAAGCAGATAATGGTGCAAAACGTTGGGAAAATTAAATTAGCAGAAAACGGGGGAAAAGAGATGGAAGGGCTATCTCTAAAATCAGGAACAAGGGGAACATGAGGAACAAAGTGGGAACATGAGGAACAAGGCGGGAACAAAGTAGGAACATAAGGAACAAAGTAGGAACATGAGGAACAAGGCGGGAACAAAGTAGGAACATGAGGAACAAAGTAGGAACATGAGGAACAAGGCGGGAACAAAGTGGGAACATGAGGAACAAAGTGGGAACATGAGGAACAAGGCGGGAACAAAGTGGGAACACGAGGAACAAAGTGGGAACATGAGGAACAAGGCGGGAACAAAGTAGGAACATGAGGAACAAAGTGGGAACATGAGGAACAAGGCGGGAACAAAGTAGGAACATGAGGAACAAAGTAGGAACATGAGGAACAAGGCGGGAACAAAGTAGGAACATGAGGAACAAGGCGGGAACATGAGGAACAAGGCGGGAACAAGGTAGGAACATGAGGAACAAAGTAGGAACATGAGGAACAAGGCGGGAACAAAGTAGGAACATGAGGAACAAGGCGGTAACATGAGGAACAAGGCGGGAACAAAGTGGGAACATGAGGAACAAAGTAGGAACATGAGGAACAAGGTGGGAACAAAGTAGGAACATGAGGAACAAATTAGAAACATGAGGAACAAGGCGGGATGAGACTCTGCACCACTTTTACCTTACAAAAGTCCTTGTAGGAAGTTATTAGAAGTTATAAGTTGTGGCGGTTGTAATAGTAGATGCCTTATAAATGCAAGTATTGTCTTATGAAGTAAAGAAGGGGTAAACAATCTTACCGATCAAAACTTTGTCCTTCACCTGCGAAATATCGAATCTTGGGAGCTCTGTAGAAAATATTTTTGCTTGGACGTCCCTCTTTGCTGGGATCGACGGCAAACGAAACATGTTTTCAAGTTTCACGTGCCTGACCTGGTAAAGTTACCCGGCCATGAGGACACGTGAAGCTTCCCAGAAAAAGATCTAATATTAGAATATTATTTTCCCTCCCAACGGAAACGAGGCCACACGATGCAGGTCAACTCTGGAACAGCTCGTCAAAGCTTCAACGCTCAACGCAAAATGTCCAAATTTCGACTTAATACAAATACAAATAGTAGCCAATGGCTGAACAATAGCTTTTTTAAGACTTGCTTAAATTGCACCATGAACAACAACAGCAATTCGCTACACTGACCGTTTGAGCAGCTTTCCAACAACAACAACAACAACAAAATATGGTGCTGCGAATGCTTATTACACTGAAACTCGTGTAATAAGTCTAAGATTAAGTCTTTTCCCACTTTGTTCCTGATGTTCCCGCTTTGTTCCCGCTTTGTTCCTGATGTTCCCGCCTTGTTCCCGCCTTGTTCCTCATGTTCCCGCGTTGTTCCTGATGTTCCCGCTTTGTTCCCGCCTTGTTCCTCATGTTCCCGTCTTGTTCCTCATGTTCCTGCTTTGTTCCCGCCTTGTTCCTCATTGTTCCTCATGTTCCTACTTTGTTCCTCATGTTCCTACTTTGTTCCCACCTTGTTCCTCATGTTCCTACTTTGTTCCTCATGTTCCTACTTTGTTCCCGCCTTGTTCCTCGTGTTCCTACTTTGTTCCTCATGTTCCTACTTTGTTCCCACCTTGTTCCTCATGTTCCTACTTTGTTCCTCATGTTCCTACTTTGTTCCTGCCTTGTTCCTCATGTTTCATGTTCTACACGCAGTTTTTTATAAGCAACTCCTTATAAGCAACCAAGATGTAGAAGGCCTAAAAGTTTAAGCAACGTATAGTACCACAGGAAAAAACCTAAGCAACTTTTTAAATTTTTGATATTTTTTATCACTGAAAGCAATCGAGGATTGATCAACATAGAAGCTATTTCCATTCATTTGTCGTCAAAACTCGCATATTAGCGGAGTGTTTCTCGTTAAGTGAGGCATTTCATTGAGGGGTTTCCGTTTAACTTTCAATACAAAGTCTCTAATGGTAACAATATCAGCAGGGAGAAATGATTCCAGTCATTTTATGTGCAATGTTAAATTTGGCTTGTTTTTCTAGCCTCTATACTATTCTTAGGGCAAAAAGATACAGTTAAAATTAAGCAACTACTAAGCAACTTTTGCTACTAAAAGGTGGCCATAAAATGTCCAAAAATAAGCAACTTTTTTAACTAGGGCCGAGCGAAGTTGCTTATAAAAAACTGCGTGTATTGAAACCAGCCCCCCAGGCTGTGTTAGATCAAAAAAAGCCCGGTAGGATTAGGATTAAAGTAAGTTTATCGTTTTTGTCATTGCTCGTTTTGTAATAAACGCCACCCTCTGATAAACGACACCTTCTATTAAACGCCGCATTAAAAAGCTTGATTTTGTAATAAACGACGTGGCATTTATTAGAGGAAACAGGGTAGTCAATATTTGACTCTGCGAAGGCGACGAAAATTTTTATCTTGTCACCCTGTTGCCACGTTGAAATTTTGAATTTTGCATTTGAATTTCAAATTTTGAAAGTTTGAATCATGGCGGCGTTTTCAGAACAAGGGAGAAGAGATTTGATAAACTGACCAAAGACAAATTGATGATAATGGGAAAGCTAAAAAAAACAAGAAGGACACAAATTGTAAGTATTAAACAAACGTGTCTACAAGAGGTCTATTAGTAGTATTTTCGTGAGAAGTCCTACAACAGGCACGGCGCCAGCAGCGGCCTTTTTTAGGCCAGCACTGATCTTTCTTGGCCTGGCCTGGCTGCAAGACCAGATGCCTGAAGGCACAACTAATTCTCTAGCAAACGGTAGTTTCACATGACCTGACCCCTCGACCAGCACGTCCTAGGTCGTTGCTCGAGATTTGTCTTTTGAGTGTCAAACTATTCAGAATTCCATAGCGATAAAGGGATAACTACGATTCACGTAATAAGTCTATTGCCATACGTCACAAGACACAGGCCAGGCCAGAGGAGAAGGGCAGGGCAAGAGTCACAAATGGCGACAGTCCTTGATGAGTTTCCTTATCCGATTGTAACGCGTGTTTTGAGATTCTTGCCTGTGTTAGATGTCATAAATGTATCAAAAGTGTGCAAAAATTGTAAACACATTGCTTCAAACTCTTTAAAAAGTGTCAAGATTGATGCAAGTACAGCTTATGGCGGTTGCTGGCAAAAATATTACGAAGAGAAAGACGAAACAGCGAGACAAAAGAATTATGAGAAATTTGCTGTTGATCTTGCAGATTTGACAGGCGAAATAGAACATTTTTATTTTGATGGTGATGATATTCCTCTAGCTGTATTTGAAATATTGTTGTCGAGTCAAAAGCAACTCAGAACTCTGGTTGTAAATTTAGAACGCAATGAAACCGTTGAGAAGAAAAAAACAGAAATTGGAAAGGCAATTACCCAGGCAATAATTAAGCATGAAAAGTCGTTGGAAAAAATCAATATTGCGGTTCAACCACATGTATTTCTGTCATTAAAAGAATTGGCAGATGCCTTTTATGACAAAGATTCATGCTTTCCTAATTTAAGATCGATTGAATTTCTATCAACAACAGTTGGTAATTTTCAAAAGTACACCCTGAGTACTGGTGATTTTGATGGTATGCCTCGTGCTGATTTAAGAATTCACATTATGAATGAGTTAAAAAGTGCTGAAATATTGTTTAGAAAAATGTTTGTTGGTTCTAAAATTGAAGAGCTTAATTACAAACCAAAATTGCCTCTAGCATTGTATTATTATTATGAAATATTCTGGAGCCCACCATTCATTCAGCTGTTGACAAGACACTTTGAATTAGGAGCTTTCTCTAATCTACGAAAGGTCAACATTGGCAGTCTTAACAGTACGGGAATAAAGGGAGAGTTCTCTGAAGAAAATGCTGATTTGCTAATTCAAAATTGTCCTCATATTACTCACATTGATTCTGATCTCTTCTTATCTTACATTGATGATTACGTGACCCCACAGCATGATGAAAAGCCTTTCCTCAAGATTATCACACATTATGGCCCTCAGCTTGTTAATCTCCATTGCTACACCAATACAAATATTGCCAAAGGCATTGTTGAATGTTGTCCGAATGTTGAGACTCTAACAATTACTGATTATTTTGGTGATGGGCTCTCAAGTTCAGCATTTATTGCATTATCTGGCTTGCAAACATTGAAGCAAGTGACACTTTTCTTTTATGAATGTGGTAGTGATGGGTTGATATCTTTCCTGGAAAACTGTATTGCAAGACTAACTAAACTACAAATTTGTCTGAATGTAAGAAGCAGAAGAAAATTTCTATTGAACAAAGATATGTTTACAATTCTTCATGAAAATGGGAAACACCTAGAAACATTCATATTTGATGCTGTGATAGAATCATTTGAAGACTACATACAAATCATGGAAGGATTCATCAAAATGTTGAGTGGCTGTTTTGCTCTGAAGTGCTTGACATTAAGACTTATTAACTATGATATACCTATCCGTGACAGTGAGATACAATACGTTGAAAAACTCACAGATCAATTGATCTCTCACCATGCTGATCTACATCATCTAAGCTTGAATCCCTTGTCTGATATACCTGATGAATTTCAGAAAAAATTGATAAAAGCAATGCCATATTGCAAAATGATGTTTGATGATCTCCACGATGAACATGTTAAATTTTGAAATTTCTTTCCTCTTTTGTCACCAGGTAAATGAGCTTGCATGTTGTCTTCTGTATTGATTGGTGCATCAGTTTCTGGTATTCTGAGGGGAATGGGGTACTTGATCCCTAAAATGTAAAGGGCTGTGCCTCTAAGTTTTTTGTACACCTATCTTACTTTTCTTTTCTTTTCAAAGAAATCAGTTTCTTAAAGGTTTTTAAAAACATAGCCAGGTTATTAGTTTTGCACACTCCCCTGTAACTTCATTTTTAATGAACAAAATAATTTCTCAGCTTACATAAGAAAACAACCATTTAGTTTGATTCACAGAACATAAATCTAATTCAATTACGCTGTTTTCGGAAAATGCTTACTGCCCCACGCACAGTGAGGATTTTGCCATGAATGACGGAAAATATTGAACATGGAAGAAATTTTCCTCACAGGCACGAATGACTGATTTCTCAGCAAAAACTGCGCGCACACGGTGAGCATTTTGCTTAACAAAACACTTTCCTCTGCCTCTTTGGAAGGCTTTATTTTGTCTTCCAATATGTTTAGGACACAGCATTGACAGCATTAGCGGAACAAGCTGAAAACTTTTTTGACCAAGAATGCTCTCTGAAAATATGAATTTATAAAGCCTAAAGTGGCTTTTAAATATTGTATTTAATAGTCGTGTAGCTCTATTTTTTTGTTATGGTACAGAAATTTTGAGAAGTCAAATTTGTGGTGGAGAAAGTTTGATGGATTTCTCTTGATAGGAATCGATGTCAGCGTGTCATACGAGAAGCTGCGCTCTGACTTGAGTGCCTAAAGTTGAGACAACCTTTTTAGATTCTGTCTTTTATGTCTTGGAGGTGCTTTGGCATCGTGGTGTTATCCTGGTCAGGGTTCGAGTCCAGCCACGGTAGCGTCACAGCCAGGGTCGAGGTCTCGATTAGGTAACCTACTACTAAGATCCTAGCGACTGGCGCTAAAACGCCATTTCACCTTCACCTTTTATAAAAAACCAAATGTTGATATTTTGAGCGTTCTTCATTTTTGCCAGAATTCGATGACTTAGTTCCCCTAGAGAGTCATGGACTGAAATGTCGACCATAAATTAGGCACCAAGAAAGTACCCGTTTTATACCAATTTTTGAAAAAGTATGTCTGATTACACTGAAACATCAGTAATTCAAAAATCTGCACAGGTCCTTACACTATGTAAATGAAATCATTATCGTTACGTTTAAAAACTGATAGATTCTACTGGAGTTCAAAAAACTTTACTCTGATTGGTTTATCTGGTACATTTGTTGCTCTGAGATAAGGATGCACAGTGTGGTGTTGTGGCACTTCAAGCCTGAAATTTTGTAATATTTTGATCAACAAAATCTTCAATTCAAGTTCAGCAAGCCGACGCCCAACACACATTCTCACGCCGAAACCGAAAGGAATGCTAGAGAAGGCATCTACTTCGAGACGATTGTCTTTTCTAAGCCAACGTTCAGGCATGAATGAGTCGGCATTTGGGAACAGGTCTTCCCGCCTTCCCATTGCGTGATTCATGATAAATGTCCACGTCCCTTTTGGCACATTGTAGCCTGATATGACAGTATCTTCGTGTAATATACGAGGTGTCTGAATCACAACAGGATACAACCTAAGTGTCTCTTTGATTGCAGCATTAAGTAAAGGTAATTTCTGCAGTGAACTTTCCTGTATCTGTGTACCAGACTGAATATGCGATACTTCATCTCTGATTGCTTGTTGAATGTCAGGATTCTTTGCCAGAAGATACAGCATCCACTGCATTGCCGTTGAAGTTGAATCTATACCGGCGAAAAGCGTGTCAACAATGCTCGAACTAATCTCATCTTCACGAACAACCTTTGAAGCCAAAAGAAATGGGATCAGTCCGGATTTAGATTCGTAATCCGGGTTGTCTTGGTTATGCGTAAGATCGTTCAGTCGTTCCTCTATCAATTCTTCTGCAAAATTATAAAGCCATAGAAAGCTACGATTGAACTTTTTGAATGCTTTGGTATGGATATACTGGTAGAATTTCGTAGGAATAAATGAGGCCTCAAGAAAACTTTCTAAAAAATTGCACACCATTTTGATAAACTCCACCGATTGCGGGGGTGGATTTTCATCCAACGAGAAGAAACGACGATCAAATAAAAAGTTTGTAACAGTTTCAAAAGACCATTTGAACAACTCCATATTTATATCATCTACTTCCATATATCTTTCATTTTTATCAGAATTCCGAGCTCTTTTTATCAAATATACCATTTCTGTTGCAATAGCATCTATTCTTGGTATATAAGCATTGATCTGTGGGGGTCGCAGCATCTTTTTCGACAACAACATTTTGTGTTTCCGCCATTTTTCACCATTCATGAAGAATACGCCAGGCTCTTTTTTTTCTCTTGCATAAAAATCATTAAGTAACGAAAGGTGTAAGCGGGTTGGATATTTTGATTCCGAATTCAAAATGGTTCTAACACCATCTGGGCTTCCTATGAATACTTGCTGTCTTTTGTTGCCACTTTTTCTGCATATTGGTCCGTGATCCCTAAAACGACAACAAGTTGGGCAGTTACTTTTAATACCGAAATGACGTGGGGTAATCTGCTTTGCATAAGCTCTTTTAAGAGCATTGAGCTTGGAATAGTTTGTTGATGAGTTGTACTATACAAAATTGTTCTTTCTTTTTCACAAGCAGGGCATTCGCATGGGAAGTGGAATTCATCTTCAACCTTCCCGAGACCACACACAGATCGTTAACTGCTAGACCTTTACATAAATAGATTATTGTATTCTTATTATTAACAAGAGATATTCCTATCTAAAGATTTCCGCTGGACCATATGAGAAATTTTGTCGATCCAATGTTGAATTCAATAGTTTTCGAGTAGGAAAACGGGTGAATATTCTGATAGATTGATAAAGATATCTGAAGTTGGAAGTTCTGAAGTTGAAACACAGTATTTTGGGGTTCACACGTTTCTTTTTTATAAGAAAGTGGTTTATAAGAAAGTAGTGCTCAACATCTTAAAAGTTGAAGAAAGTTCGATACTGGATTCTTGAAACTTAAAGAAGTTCTGTTTCATACTTTCACACCTAATGTTCTGTGTGTTATTTTTGCTCTTCTGTTCAGTCGCTCTTCTTGCTATTAAACGAGCGTAATGATTATTTTCTTTGAAAAACGTGGTATTTGTGCAATGTATACAGTGCAATGCAATGTATACAGTGCAATTATTGTGCAATGTATACAGTGTCTTAAACTGTGCATTCTTAGAAATACTGCATTCCAAAATTTTTGCTAAGAAGGTCACAAGAAAGTTTTGGTGCTGAAAACATGAAATATCTAAGAAAGTTTCAATACTGGCCCAAAAAAAAACTTTCTTATGAAAAAAACGTGTAGGTTAATAAATGAGGAACATTTTTTTTTATATGCGTGGAGCAACGTTACAAAAGCAGTTTATTGTGTTGTCACAGCAAGTAAAACACACGACACAGGTACACTCTCTTTTTATAAGAATACTACAAATTTTGTCCAGCCTCAATATTCTTAAGAAATATTCGTTTCGAGCCTGAATATATTAGAATATAAGTATTCTTATTTTTCAAACCTGATATGGTTTCAGGGGAACATAGTTAAAAGAAAAATCATCTCATTACAAGGAAATGGCCGAGCGAAAGAAAAAATTAACTATTATAACAATAAGCATTTTGTTAACAATCACGAAGTTAAGTTTCGTTCTAACTTACACACTTTTTTTATAAGAATACAGTCTATAAGAATATTCAGGCTCAAAATTGCTGAAATTTAAGAATTCAGATTATTCTTAAAGAATAATCTGAGGCTCAAGCTTGACGAGGATCATTTTTATTTCTCTGCGTTTTTTACACTGTACAACAAGTGTGATTGTCAGGCTACTGTATTTGTTTTGTAAAATATAAAATAACAAATGACAAAGATTTGACTTATTTCTCTTGATCTTCTGGTCACTTTACAACATTGATGATTAAGAATAATTTAAGAATATTTTCAGGCTCAAAATCGAATAAGCTTAAGAATAATCGAGGCTCGGCAAAAAATAAGGTATTCTTATAAAAAAAAAGTGTGTAATTTCAAAACTGGCATACGCTGAAAAATGGACACAAATATGGGAAGGTCCATAATATGAATATAATGCCCATGATGATGCCAATGATACTCACATGATCATATTTTCTTGAATTCTGTACAAAGAACGATGTATACCGCCATGTTGAAAATAGAGTTCAAATATGTTCCAAAACATATTCCCTCCTGCGTGAGGGATTGCTGAAAATTGTTTTGGATCGGTCGTAGCAGAAACTGAAGCAATACCACTAGATGTAGCACGACTGTTTTGCCGAGTAAAATACCAATCTCTTTCTCTTGCATTCAAGGTTGCACATCGTCTTACCAGCGAGAGACTTGTCCATGTTGGATGAAAATACCTCGTCTTTAACATGCCTGTAAATTTATTTCGTTTTTTGAAACAAATTCAATAAACAAACAGAAATGGAAAGAGAGATGAAGGCTCAAGACAGAAAACTTTCTTGTGTACAGGTTGATGCATAAGTAAGAAATCTGATCCTTGTGTGGACAAATTCTGAACAATACCACAATACCACAACCTCTCTTGTCACATGTTTTCGAGCAAAGACAATGCAGTTTTCTATGTGTACACTGTTATAAACAATATACATTTGCTGTATGTATCGTATTTCCTGAGCTTAAAGGCAATAGATGTGCATAAGAGAAGGGCTATTACTAAAATGGGGAACGGCGGGGAACGTCGGGGAATGACGGGGAACGACATGGGAACGGCGGGGAATTTCAGCGTGGTCTTTGCTGGGAAGATTTTATTACAGTAAAGAGTTCAAAATATAAAAACAATTAATCAGGATTTCTTTTTCGATCTTTTTTCCCGAAACTGTGTCACTAATTATCAGCAATTAATTAGGAGTTTTAAGGATCCATTTTCCGATTCCTTCGAAAAATTCTCGGTTAAATTCAACGAGCCCGTTGTTTAATGAGATCTAAAGGCAAAAACTTAAGAACAGCCAGCCAAATTTCCTGGTTCTTAAAAAAAGAGTGTATTAATCTGCGTAAAAATTTGGAACTCACTACTCACAAGAATGTATTATGCCGAAAATATTTTTCTCTCGATGCTTTTCCACATGTTATTATTGCTGGTGGGTATTTTGTTTATGTTTGGTTGCATTATAGAACCCATAGAATAACATCCAATGGCAAGAAGACGATAATATAGGTCACTGTGCTGCGATTGTTTGTCACTGCAAGAGGAATATTCCAAAAAGTCTGGATGCAGGGTTATTGAACTTATGCTAAAAATATAAACGTTTTTTTCCTGAGTTATGCTCATATTCTTTTCTTAGGCCTATCAATGATAGAAATTGAACTGATGCTCAACAGATATGTTAAAGTCGAGGCCTTTTCATAATACAGCCAATTTGCTGCAGGCGAGAAACAGGCCAAGTGGAAGCCTCATTTGTGCAGGCCTAAATTCCAGATCAAGAAATTTTCATCAAAACAGCTGTCTGAGATCAACTGAAACAGCTTCGACTGATACCGAGCCAAAACCTTTTTCAGCTATTCCTCAAGCAGGAGGGAGTTTGTACTGGAATTTATTTGAGGTTTTCTTTCAACATGGGGGCATACATCGTTCTTTATACAAAATCCAAGAAAATATGATCAGGTTAGTATGTTACACGATTCATTTTGTTTACTGTGATGGTACATTGGTATCATTACCGTGAACTTAAATTTGCTAGAAAACCCTAGCTGGACCAGTAGGGCTATACTTGCTCACCATCCTTTCCTTGTCCTGTAAAAAAATTGGACCAAAACGTCAAAAAATGTTTTTTTGTGACGTCACAATGACGTCATAGCCGTCCAACCTTGATTCCGCACAATCAAATTACACAGGATCCCATAACAAGAGGATATAGTCAAAAATGGATCATAATACCATTTTTGTTTTCTTTTACCAAAAGGGCAGGGGACACAGGGGGCAGACCGCAGACCTCCTCAGCTACGGACTACCAACATTTTGCAGGCTATCTTTAAAACACGGAATATGGAATGACGGAATGGATTGGAATAATGACGGACTGGCCGAATGGAATGAGACTCTATTTTTTTAAATTCAGCAGTGCTTTTCAATGGCTACTTTGCCTTCTAGGTAATAGACAAATGTTCTCAAATTAATTACAACCATTGAGTTCTTTAATAACAACAATCAATGTTTTCTCACATGATAACCATGAAACTGGGCACTTTTTATTCAAGACCTCATATAAATGCTTATTTTTACCAGTAAATCTTATCAGAATTGACTGGTTCTTTGCAAAGTAATAGAAAATAGTTAGTAGTTACAAAATGTACAGAAATTTATGGATTTTTATTGATATTAAGGAAGGTCAATTTTTGACCGAGGTCCATAGAATGTTTGATTATGATGTCACAATGACTCTTAGATATTAGAACTCGAATATCTATAGATATTAGAGTTTTTTACTTAGTATTTAACAGTTTTATGGTTTGACATTATATAAAGGTTTAATTTAGTTAGAATAATATATAATTTTCTGTTGTAATTTTTGTAATGAAGGGCCCCTTGAAAATCAGTTTTGCTGAAGGGCTACCCTCCTTAAAAATGAAATGAAATGAAACGTCATAATAGAAGCTGGAGACGCTCAGTTTATCAACATTACATGTAATACGTTAGCCAATGCCTGTGCAAAGTTCCATTGCTCTAGCTCTACAAGAAAGCAATTTCTTGAAGGAATTAACCCCCCTCCCCGGGCTATGTTAGATCGAAAAAGCCTGGTAGGATTGGGGTTAAGAGAGCGTTTTGTTTTGATATCTTCATTTGGATCCATTTAGAGCTTTTATCGTTTTAGAGATCACGGGCCAATTTGCAGAAGAAAAGGCAACAAACGACAGCAGGTGTTTCTTGGAAGTCCAGATGGTGTTAGAAACATTTTGAATTCTGAATCAAAATACCCAACTCGCTTCCATCTTCCGTTACTTAATGAATTTTATGCAAGAGAAAACAAAGAACCTGGCGTGTTTTTCATGAATGGTGAAAAATGGCGAAAACACAAAATGTTGTTGTCGAAAAAGATGCTGCGACCTCCACAGATCAATGCTTATATACCAAGAATAGATGCTATTGCGACAGAAATGGTATATTTGATAAAAAGAGCTCGGAACTCTGATAAAAATGAAAGATATATGGAAGTAGATGATATAAATATGGAGTTGTTCAAATGGTCTTTTGAAACTGTTACAAACTTTCTATTTGATCGTCGTTTTCACGCATTGAGTAAAAACCCACCAGAGAAATCAATCGAATACGTAAAAAATGCGCGGAATTTTTTAGAGAACTTTTTTGAGGCCTCTTTTATTCCAGCGAAATTTAACCAGTATATCCAGATCAAAGCATTCAAAGAATTCAACCGAAGCTTTCTAGCGTTTTACGATTTTGCAGAAGAATTGATAGAGGAGCGATTGAATGATCTTACATGCAACCAAGACAATCCAGATTACGAATCCGAATCTGGATTAATCCCGTTTCTTTTGGCTTCAAACCAAATTGCTTCAGATGAGATCAGTTCGAGTATTGTCGATACACTTTTTGCAGGTATAGATTCAACTTCAAACACAATGCAATGGATGATTTATCATGTGGCAGAGAACACTGACATTCAACAAGCAATCAGAGATGAAATATCGCATATTCAGCCTGGTGCACCGGTACAGGAAAGTTCATTGCAGAAGGTACCATTGCTACAAGCTGCAATCAAAGAGACGCTCAGATTGTACCCTGTTATCATGCAAACACCTCGCGTACTACATGAAGACACTGTCATATCAGGCTACCATGTTCCAAAGGGCACATGTGTTTTTATCATGAACTATGGTATTGGAAGGCGTGAAGACCTGTTCCCAAATGCCGATTCATTCATGCCTGAACGTTGGCTTAGGAAAGACAATCGTTTGGAAGTGGATGCATTCTCTAGTATTCCTTTCGGTTTCGGCGTGAGAATGTGTGTTGGACGTCGGCTTGCTGAACTTGAATTGAAGATTTTGTTAATCAAAGTCTTGCAGAGTTTCAGGCTTGAAGTGCCAGAAAACCACACTGTGCGTCCTTACCTTCGAGGCACAAATGTACCAGAAAAGCCAATTAGAGTGAAGTTTTATGACGCCGAATAGAATTTCGCAATTTTTTGTTTTATACTTGTATGATTTTGTTGGAAGATTCCCTTACGATTCCCTTACTTAGGAGATTGACTTCAACTAATTAATTGTTCCAAAATTTCAAACCCCCGCTATTACTACAGTATGTACATCCTACTTTATCCCCCTTATTCAGAAATAAAAATGTGATATGTAATATGTATATATGCTGCTACCAGGTGCGCTCATATCGTGTGTAGCGACGGGGCGACAGTGATCGCACGCCCAGACTCAGCACAGAAAGCAATAACTTGTAAGGACAGGAAGTGTTTAGCTGGTTTATCACCGGGCGCAAACTTTGCCAACCTTTTGGCCAACATCGCCGCCAACACGTGTTGCCCAACATCTCGGCAAGGTTTGATATAGATGTTCTCCAAACTAACAATATGTTGTTAAAAAAAAATTGGCCAACATTTTGAAACATGTTCAAAATTGATATGTGGTACATGAGACGGTTTGCTATGTTTTGCTAACGTGGTGACACAACGTTTTCAATTTCGGGCGTTATATCGGAGACCTTGAAATGAGAAATAGATTTAAGCTGGCTGTTCGAGTTTGACCACGAGTTGTTTCTTTTTCGTCCTCGACCAAAAGAGCGAGCAATAACAAACAGCTGCTTCCTATTCGGCAATGTTTGCAAAAGATCATTCGTAGATGACGTCACTAACCCAAAACATCGCAGATGTTGTGATGGTATTGCGAACCGCGAGGCAAACCGTACCAACATGTTGGCCTATTTTCAGCCAACAAGTTGGCCAACAATGTTTGCACGGTTTGCGCCTGCCTTAACTAAACTCGCTGGTAAACCAACTAAATAATGAATAAACAAATAGGTGAATAAATAGATAAATAAATGAAGTGATAAATAACCAACCAACTAACCCTATCTATAGCTCTAGCTGACCAACTAACCAACTATTCTAACTGCTAACGCAGTTAAGGAAGTGTTGCTCTGAGATAGGAATTCTGGATATAGAGTGGCAAAGTGAAAAAAAAACAATTTTTAGAATTTCTCAATTTGCTCTTCATTTTCTGAAAGAGCTTCACAAATAATACTTCATCAAAAATTAGCTGAGATATGGCACCCTTTTTTACCTTTTCTACATAAATTTTCCCCCTCACGTAAGATGTTTCAACACAGAGACACTACAAGCTGCCATAGGGTTCATTGTGACAAGGAACCCCATTGTCAAAATAAAGGATAAAGGATGACAAATTAAAGTTTATAAAGTATGCGACAAAACGCTGAATTTCATCTTTTCTATTGCAAGTATACTATGCCGTATGCAATTTGTTCAGCCCTACACAGCAGTATAAAGGCACTAACCGACTTTTTAATTCATCTCGTCTTCGATGTCTAGCAAAGCCATCATCAACAAATTTCGATCATAGATTGCAGCCAGCCAATAATTGCCAACAAGATTAGAAAGGTTGGTGATGGGGCTTTGCTTAGTAGAAGCCACGAGTGGAACAATATTCAGCTTTCTTTTTAAAACAGGGCTGTGACAACGTACCCCTGTGACAACAAGCACCACCCTCCAATACTATCGAATTTTTGGGAAGCCCATTGCATCTGCACGTGGCCAATCGCTATCACTATCAAAATAAAAGAGGCTAGCCTCATTCCAAGGTGCAGGAAAATGCACGATGAGGCGGAAATTAATGCAAGAGCACTATGTAGGATCTTTTTGGAACGTGAAGCCAACAGCATGAGCAAGAAGAAGGTGGCTTGGATTGTTTGGCAGTCAATGTGGCCAAACATGATAGCAATGGGCCGCCGAAGAGATGCCATGGCAGCAGACATGTCAATCTGCGCGTAGAATCCTAAATCCACGTGGTTGAAACCTGCATGGTAATAAATGAAAACAACAATAATAACAAAATAGCAAAACCGACACACGCATTCCAATATCAATATCCTTATTTCCATCTCAACCTTTCAGTAATTGTAATTATGTTTCGCATTTGAATAGGCCCGAAGTAATTAAGGATTCCATAATAAACAACGTTAAAATTTCAATCCAAAAATTAGAAACATATATTCCATGTGCTGTCTGCTAAAGATGAAAACCCACAGAACCAAATATAAGATACTTCTGGTCAACCGGACTTTGTTAAACACTAATTATAAATTTTTGCCAAGGACTGAAATATATATTTTTTGTCTGAAAACGCCCTAGGGAAGCAAGAAAATGGGAAATCTTTAACTTGCTAAGGTAGCTTTGTAAATAGTTAATAATCACTGATAATTTTAATATCTGCTAGGATAGATGACGTATTTGAGGTTTGTGGTAATATGTTGGTCGTAGGTCAATGCGCCAGATTTTATTTGGGACCGTGCTGCCCAAGCTACAGAACACACGCTTTTTGTATCATATTTTTTAAAAGCATACTGAACCAAACCACTGAAACACTAAGCCTAAACCAGTGAACACAGTAGTCCGAAATGTATGCATCTTTTCCTTTGAATACATACTTTTTTATAAGAATGCCTGAATTTTTATTTAGCCTCGATATTCTAAAAAAATCTAATTTTAGGCTTAAAAATGTTCTTGAGTTATTCCCGGGGGCCGCACTATGTATAATTTGGGTCCTGGTTTGGATGTGTCCTCGTGGTATAATCCAGCTGACTTGTGGTGTCAGAAGCTCAGTGTGGTCAGAGTTCGAGCCCAGCCACGGTAGCGCCACGGCCAGGTCGAGGTCTCGATTAGTTAACCTAATACTGAGATCCTAGCGACTGGCGCTAAAACACCATTTCACCTTCACCTGGGGACGTGCCGCATTTTAGCGATTTTTGTATAAGAACGGTATCAGTTTTCACGATTTTGGTATAAGGACGGTACCAGTTTTCACGATTTTGGTTTCGAGTTTGGTGCTTTGGCATAAGGGACGGTGTAGATTTTCGCGACTGGTAAAGGAGTTAGTCTCTATTTGCACGATTTTTATGTTTGAAGAATGGAAAAATTCATTTTTGAAAAATTGGTATAAGGTCAGGTATGTTTTAATGCTTGGGTGGCCCGTCCCTTTCATTTGATCAAATGCCCCCCCCCGGAATTATTCTTAATTGAAAAACAGTTTCCATTCATTGAAACAAATTCAGTAGAAGTGAGGACCTCACTTCTATTAACTTTGTTTGAAACGTCACTCAGAACTCACAGAAAAAACTCCTGTTTCGCATTGATTGCTTTTCCCGCTGCTAATCCCTGTTAATAGTGAAAAAACTAGATAAATAAAAAATTTCACTTTTGCGAACTTTAAGCCTGGGTCTTATGCTTAATTTAATTTTAAATTGTCGCACTTTTAAGCCTTAATATACTTATAAACTATATTCTTATAACCAGCCGCAAACACCGTTAAGGGAGTGTTGCGCCGAGGTAGAATGCAAGTATTGCAGGAGAATGACACGAGTATATCGAAACCTTCAATGGAATAAACAGTGTTTACTCTATTGACTTTTATCGAGGGTTAGTGTCCATACAAGTTGACTCTATCTAAACTTCAGTGGCAAGGTAAAGGTGTGGCTGTGTCTTCTTGTTTTGCTGAGCTCTGAACACAAAGATTTTAGATTGGTGAAAACTGACTACCTAAAGGGAATTAATTTCGCGGGAACTTATTTTCGCGGGGTTTTTTTTCTCAGAAATTTCGTCGAAAAAAAAAGAATTTATTTTCGCGGTTTTTCGCGGATTTGTTGGTGAAGGGAATATCACAGGAACTTATTTTCGCAGATCAAATAATTTTCATATAAAAAGAAAAAGAAACAACGAATAGTTTGAGCGCCTTTCTTTCTTTTTTGACTAGAAATCTTACAAACTATACAAATGATACTGTAAATGCAGAAGCAAAAACCATATTTTGCTTTTCAATGAAATATTTCCCTATACACACTTTTTTGTTTTATAAGAATACAGTCTATAAGAATATTCAGGCTCAAAATTGCCAAAGAACAATGGAAATTTAAGAATAACAATGGAAAGGTTCGAGCCTCGGCAAAAATTAGGATATTCTTATTAAAAAAAGTGTGTATTTGAGAAAAGCCTTCAAATTTCCTGATTTTTTTGAAATTTGGAAATTTTGCGTGAATTTATTTTCGCGGAAATGACCGAAATCTGCGAAAACCGCGAAAGTTAATTACCGCGAAAATTCCCTTAAGGTACTTACTGTACAGTATTCTGTTGGGCTTCAAGAATCCGTGCTGCAAAGGTGCCCGAAGCACAGAGAGAACACCAGAGATGCGAACATTTTTCCTCACAAATCATTCATTTTCCAGGCTGTCTATTTACTCTGCTAACGACCCTGGAAATATTTTTGTTCTGAAAATAGGTTTTTCACTGACAGAGTAGCGGAAATCTTTCAAAAAAGATTTAAGATGTGCTTTTAAGATTGTCTAAGTCTTGAAAATGGCAATTAATGCGTCATGCTTCCTATCAATGAAACATACAATCGTTAAAGTGCAAACTTTGCTAATTATGAAACACGTTTCTTTAGAGAATAAAAATTATAATCAAAGACTAGAAAGTATTTATCTTTATCAATACAAGAAATGACAGTTGTAATAAGATTGTCTGCATTTTGAAAATGGTAATAAATGCGTCATGCCTCCTATCAATGAAACATACAATCGTTACAGTACTTTGCTAATTACGAAACACGTTTCTTCAGAGAAATAAAAATTATAATCAAAAGATTCGAAAGTATTTTATCTTATCAATGCAAGAAATGACAATTGTAATATTTTGGGTATTCCATTATAGATCCCACTGTACCACGTGACTTGTAATAATGTGCATTTCGACAAGCAAGGGCGGATCTCGTAATTGGCCAATGAACATTTTTGCACCTGGTGGACAGTTTGAATATTGCTGGAAAGAGTATTGGAAAGGTTTTTTCAAGCTTTGAAAGAGAAGGAAGTACAAAATTCAGAATACAAAAGGTATATTTGAATATTCTATTTGAAACTTTTTATGAAATATACGCCAATTGTTTTTTAAGAAACATCTTATATAAAACTACTGAATCCACTTTCCTTAAAATGAAATTGAAATTTCGCACCCTCTTTCATTTGCACGATCAAATCTCTTACAAATTTTAAAAACTTCACGATTCTTTAAAATCAACATCCTATAGGATAGAGGGACAAAACTTGCCTTAACACTAAAATTACGATTCTGAATTCAAACCTGGCATCAGATTATTCAAATATTTTGCAGAACTTTTCGTCAATTTCGAAAACGGGGCTGTACGTTAAGTATTACACGCATTTTTTTTATAAGGAAGTTCGGCTCAGGGTCAGTACTGAAAATTCCTTAACTGATGGTGAAGATTGAGTACTCAATATTCCTTAGCAATTCCTTAACTTCTTACTTTGTGATTCTTAAAAACAACCAATGGTCAAGGAAATATAGGTCATAAAGGTTTCAGAAGACGAGTAGAAATGAATACTGATTGAAAACCATTGGCAATAAGTATTGCTTGCTCTGTTAATTCAAAACTTCATTTTTTTAATCGAAATGCTAAGTTAAAGAAAAAGTCAGATTCCTTAGTAGTCTCCGGTCCAGTACTAGAAATTCCTAAAGTTTTTGCCAGCCCGAGTACTACCTTCCTATAAAGCACTTCCTTATAAAAAAAATGCGTGTACTGCAGAACACATTGCAAAAAAAGATTATCTTCATTTCTTACACCAAATGAATTATTCGATAATGCGCACTCCGGAAAAAGCGCATCTTTTAAACCTGGAATCGACAGTGCGACATTACTGCAGCCTGTCAGATAAACATAAGAGTAAGTTTATCGAAAAGGTCTTTAAAAAATTGTATGGTGATTTTCCTGCTTTGTTTTGTTGCAAATCATATGTAAATGGAACAGGAAAGAATTGGAAAGATTAGATTTTGTATTGATGAAATATTGAATAAAACGTATTATTATATGGTGTTCGAATATACGGCTGTTCAGACCGGCAACGGCGCAATCTGATTGGTTCTTCAACGGTCGGTACAAGCCATATTGACCGGCGTTGATATAACCACGTGATATATACACGTAATTTCTCCTCGAACAAGCGAGAGAGATTGAGGTGGAAAAGTAAAATACTGAAAAATGATGTTTCTTGAGTAAACATTCTCCAACAAAGTTCGAAAATATTCTATATTGTTTTAAGGCCATATAATAAAGCCTTTATTGAACGATTGCTCAGTCAATGCAGGAAAATATTCGAACCTCGGCTTCTTTGTACGGACCTCACGTCATTCTTCGGTCCGAATATTTTCCAGCATTGACCTCGCAATCGTTCAATAACAGCATATAAATTAACGCCCTAAATGAGTAAGACGGTAAGCACAGACTCTGAAGTCAAAAAAATTAATAAGAAGCTCGCTGTGCCATTGAATAATCACATGTGTATAATTCTGTGATTGCGTTTCTCGGATTTTATTGGCGATCTGAGAGTCTAACAAAGAAGCTTAAAGTTCTTTTTAATAGACCATTTCAACTGAGGGCCTCGTTTTCAAGAAAATTGAAAATTAGATAATAAGGAAATTTCGACTTAAGATTCGAATTCAGCACCTTCTTTTTTGTGTTGAGGCAGATTTTTACGCTTCTACTCCTTACGATGTTGATTCTATAGCGATTAAAAGTTTGAAAATTTATAAGGGATTTGACCCTGTAAAATGATCGAGGGTGTAAAATTTAGCCCCAGCGATTTTTCACGGTTAAATCCTTTATAGAATTTCAAACTTTCAACACCTATAAAATGTATATCTTAAGGACCAAAAGCATAAAACTTTGCCTCATCACTAAAAAGAAAGTGCTAAATTCAAATCTGAATTCGAAATTTCTCTATGACCTAATTTGCAATTTTTTTGAAAACGAGGTCCTTAGTTGAAATGGTCTATTCCCCAAGAAGAGGTTTGATATTGCACTTGTCCTTATCGAGACGACACATATGATGATAAAAAAGACATTAGAAATATTAATTCCTGATTTATCCTAATTTTATCTTGCATTCTATTTTATTTCCAAGATCAGCTTAGGACCATATAAGGAACAACCTCGAATCTCCAATCACAGTAAAAACTTTGATGCAATCTGTCCCATTCGACAAGCTAATTATCTATTGGTAGAGAGCGATCATGCTGGGGTCAAGGGAATTAATGACACCCCCCACTTCAATCTTCACTTAGTTTGAGCGTCCAGCAATTCAATTCAATAGCGATAACTTAGACTCATTTAGTAAGTCTAAACTGGGACTCAGGTAATCAGTCTAATTCAAGCTATTTCAGCAAAGTTATGGCTTTTTTTCTTCAAAATATACAGTATTTAAGAACCTATTAAAATATTTGGAACTAAGTTTACGAGAAAATTAAACATTTTGGTCTGCTCAAAAGCGATTCTACGTAGCCTTATATCAAATCACTAAAATAACTTCCGACAACTCTGCATAGTTGCAAAACCTCATTCTTGTTACCCCGACCAGTTTCTTTCTAAAAATCGCTAAATGTTTTGAAAAAAGCTTCTGTTCTTTTACAAAGAAATCCAAACCAATCCATGGGGATCTTGAAAGATCTCTTTTTTGCCTTATTGGAGCTTCGTTAAAAGTCTTATTCAATTTTTTTTCTAATTAGCTATAACGAAACCACGAAACGGTAAGAACGCACAACGAATATACAAAAATACGCTAGATTAAAGCCAGTTAGGAGTCAAACGCAAAAATAATATTTTTATTGCCATGTGATGCTTTTCGAGATACCTTCCGCACGATTTTCCGCACGAGTGTAGCGTTTTGTATCACCCCTGCGTTTAGCGTGTATCGCCAATCGGTCAATCACACGAACCCACTGCGAGGAACGTGGAGGGACATCGTTTCTTTCTATTTGCAAAATTTTGTGCTTCTGATTTGGCTACGTCTCCAAGCTCTTGACATTACATAGCGCGGTAGAACGGAAAAACATTGCTTGCAGGTCTCCAACATTTGGCAAGCGATTTTTGGTCTTCTGGCAAGGGCCAATGGACACTTTACGAATGAGTTAACGCCAGTGAAGGTTTCTACTCGCATTGTGATAAAACGTTATTCCTAATGCCGGAAAGTTGTGTAATCATCATTTCTTTACCAAAGTAGCTATGAAACAACATGCATCGGTTGTTAACATGGGGAATGCTTTTGCGCTAGTGGGGGAAATTATAGTGTCGTAGTTAGATTTACCATTTTCGAGCAATGAAATGACCACAAAAGCGGTTTTAGACATTTAAAATTAAACTTTTTTGGGGGGAGCATTCCCTATACTCCTGAAGTGATTCGACTTTGGTGCTCATGTCTCCAGAATTTCACTTGAAAATCCTAACTTCTTGAAGACTAGAAGCACTGTACGAAAAGTTTGCAAAGTTTGAAAACGAGGCCCATAGTTGAGAAGGTGTATAAAAACGAATCCATTGGCCCCTGATAAAGTTTGGCGAACTCATTACATTCCTCCCACTCTTTCGAAAAAAGTTACTAACAGCTACAACAACATAATTGTTGTTTCCTCAGAGTGTGGAGCGTAGACTGCGACGAATGAAATAAGTCTGAACGTTGGCATGGGGTTGGGGTTCAAAAGCTTTTTGTTAAATTTCCAAGTTGTTTTCGCTGTTTTAGTATACTTTCACCACGAAAAGGGCGTTAGAAATCAGTTACTGTAATCATCGTCCTGCAGCATTACATCACGACTATGATTACATTCAGCTTTTTAGCTTTTCGGCTATTTCGTCCCACGCATCGTCCAGAAATATTTTCAATCTGTAAAGAAGTGGGCAGAACATTTGACAAATATAAATAGGACGAAATATGTATCCGTTTAGATAGTTTCTGCTCCGGTAACTGACTTTTAATAGAATCGCCATCGATATTGAAAACGAAGGCATCTGAATGAGTTCTAGAATGAGATTTCAGAACAGATTTCTGAGCTTTGAAAAACTTCAATCAAGGCGGCCTTTCAGGGCGTACTTCAATGTGTCCATGATTAGACGTGAATCTGGACTTTGACAAAAGGACCCATTTGTATGATAGGATTTTCAAGGATTTCTGAACCATTTGCATGAAAATCGGGAAATTTCAAGCCCTTGTGTATGAATTAGGTTGATTTTAAAACCCTTTTACAGTGCTAGAATTCACGAAAAGTCTCACAAAATCGAATCTGACGGCGGTTTTTGCAATCAATGTGACCGAGCTCTGTTTTTGCTGTTAATTCATTGTTTCAAAAGCAAAAAACAAAGTAGAAAGGTTGTCAGCCACTTTACAGTAAATCATAATGGGACCTATTGGTAAGAAAATCCTAAAATACCAACCCATCAACCAGAATCGAGCAGAATATCAGACCAATGTGTAGAGAATTTCAGTCGAAAAACCCATCCATATGAGCGGCACGTCAAGTATGTCTACATATTGAAGTACCCCCTGGGCAAGTTGTTAACACAAATGTGCCTCTCTCCACCCAGGGGTATAAATGGGTACCTGGTCGGTAGATATGAGCGCCGTGTGTGGCTGCACCCTTCTATATGGTAATGCATCCAGACAAGGGGTAAAGTGTAAAGTCGGCTGAGTAGCCCTAGGCTAGTAGTAGACTCAAAAACGCAACTTTACTATCTACGCGTAAAGTTACTTATTCCTATATCGGTATTAGACTTGACCGGTCATTTAAAAAAATTAGCTAATTTACCAAGCCACTGAGGTCTCAAGAGCGTCATGAAAAATCTCCATTTATACGTATTTTTATGATAGACTTGTTTACTAAATGATTCTTATTTCTCATAGCTTATACGCTTGTCCCATGATGATGCCAAACTTCTTTGTAACAGCTGTCATCTACGTCAAGACTTTCATGTAGCATTTTCAATGAGATGCTCTGAAGAAAAACATTTCTTCGATTTTCAAATACAGAAGGTGAGTTATTTTGTCTTTTATTTGTATTTTTGCTTTTTCCATTCAGAATTCTCTTATCCTAGTTTACCCATGAAAAATTTTTTTGATCAACCTCGGTACTTAGAATATTTTGCTGACGGGATGTGCACTCCTTGCTGGGTATCGATTTCGCCTCATTTTTTCAAACGCCGGGTATAGAAAAGAGGCACTTTTTCTAAAGCCGGAGGTCAAAAGGAACCTTTTGTTTTGACTGTTACTTCAATAAACAACGAAAAATTTTGAAGCTTTTATGAGAGCGTAAAACAGCCAAGATGACGTTATAGCCAGAGCCAGGACGCAGAGTATCATGCAGAGGGAAAATATCTAGTGCCCAGATTCTTTGTCTGCTCTTTTCGTCTTCTTCAATAGAAGATTCTGCAAAAGATGGCGTCGGGGGCATTTGACCATGGTGCACTGCGTTCTATAACGTAATTTACAGTAATTTTATTGGAATTCGATACTTAAACGCAATGCATCATGGTAAACTGCCCCCTGACGCCATCTTTTGCGGAATCGTCTATTGTGGCGCCCTATTCCTAAAACAGCCTAAAAGTCCGTCGACGGTGACATGCTTAACACATGTTCCCATACCATTGTAAGCGTCCCCGTAGACAGGGATGATGTAAATCAGGCTTTAAGGAGAAGTTTTGACCACGAACCCACAACGACGCAGCATTCCGTGGAAATTTTGCCAGTCCTCCCTTGTATGCAGTAGTAGGTTGAGGGTTGAGGGGAAATCAGCTTGCTGCTTGCTGCGAGAACTGAAGGGATATCATTCTGTTCTACCTTTCATTTGAACGTTTGTTTTTTGCAATGCCCTACAAAACATTCATAGAAAATTTTATCAGGATTTGTTCAAATCATTGAATATGTTCAAATTAATTAGTTTTTCTCATAAGAGATAACATCACTGCGTTGCCAAGGGTGATGTATGTCTGACAGACGATGTTTGAAGCAGAGCTCTGTCTCTTCAGTTGCTCGTCAAAAACAGACGTTACATATTTCAAAAGTAAACATTTTTTCAAGTGAAAAGGTAAAACTTTTCAGGTAAAAATGTATCATTTGCTGCCTTTGATTAAATATAGAGCACTCATAGTAATTTACTTTATTGTACACTTTGCTGATTGGCGGGGCTGTCGAGAGGAAGAGCTACGGGATAATGAAATCTTACCAGACTTTCAGTTGAGGTTTTAGGGGGAATCATTAGAGAATTTCCATTTTCGTGGGCCCCTGTTATAACTAAGTATCCTCTAAGAAAGTATTTTTTTCGTAGCTTATTTTTTCTGTCGATGTCTGACATTGTGCAAGTAGACGGATAAACTAGATGCCTCTTACTTTTGGCAATCTTGATTATTGTTGACACTTAAGATAATTCAGAAGAAATAAGAATAAATCTTTTCCAATAAGAGAATTAGTGAATTTAGATTGATTTAGCGCACTTTTTTCTCAACTCTTTTCTATTATTTGTTTTGTTAGTGGTTAACCAAGTGGTTTCATTGCATACTCTTGATTTTGCCCGTAGTCATGCTTTTACATGTCACTATACTGTTTCAACTTTGCAATTTATATTTAGGGGTCCTAAATAGGGAAGGATTTGGCGTTGGTGACACGCGTTTACAAAGCAACACAAACGAGCTTTCTGGAGAATCGCGTTGTTTGTTTATGCTGTGCACCGAATTCCCTCAAAACGTGCATGTAACACGTGACTTTCATGCGTCGATGGTTCAAGTTTGGTCCAGTTTCGATACTCTGTTTTGAAAGGGATCACAGTTGCTTATATGGCATGTGAATATTAAATTATTATACCGTACCCTTTTACCCCCACTTTAATCCTTGTTGTATTTTGGTCATTGGACCTTTACGGTCGTTGTAAGACCCCGCTTATACTATGCCGGTATGAGATGAATACGGTACGAAACTGTTCCGTTTTGGCCTTGCGCCTACACTATGCCGGCACAGTTTTGACATGAATACGATACGAAATGAATACGATACGGTAACCGGCTTCATATGAAAACGGCATCGTGTAAACGCTTGAATACGGTACAGTTTGATGCCGCTTTGCTGAATGAATTGAGAGAAAAAACAATTACTCTTTGTTATCGTTGACATGAAACAACAGATTTTAGACAAAAGCCAATGACCTTGCTCATGGTATCCATTTCATACCGGCATAGCGTAAACGGGGACTCCCAATTGCCCATCCGATATGAAATCATTCCGTATTCATTCAATACCGGCATAGTGTAAACGGGGCCTAAAACTTAGAAAACAGTCAAATGACCGAAGGCTATCTCTAAAACATAGAGCATGGAATGGTGGAATGGATCGACGGAATGATTGTCTTTGGGACCTTGAGATAGCATTGCTCCTGGCCTGACCACTGGGTCTTAAATATCGTATCGTAAGATTCATTGTGAATGGTGTTCATATTTGCTCGCTTTAGGTCTTTCCATAGTCAATAGAATAAACACGAGTGTTTATTCTATTGACTATGGTCTTTCTTAACGGCCCTTACGACCCAAAAACCTTGTTTAAACCAGGCTTGAAGCGCATGTGCTAATGAGCCGCAGCGCCAAATCAGGATTATTGTATTTTTAACGATGACAAAATGTGCTCGGGCAAAGACACAGCATCTATAAGATTTTGGGGAATCTCAGATTTTGTAATCTCTACAACGCAATGAGGGAGAATTCAAAAATTATCAAATTCGGATCAGGATTAAAAGGGACGCCTTTCTTTCACTACAAGCCTCGGAAGAGCATGTATTGTGATCAAAACCTTTAAAACCGGTCTTGGTTTGGTTCGTTTAAAACCTGAAGGCAGGGGAAGAATTCCCCGGCAATTCCTGAATAACCGACCCGTAAGTCCAGATAAGCACCCCCCCCCCCCCCTTCGAAAGAACGCTCCCTTCGAATTAGTGACCTCTCGCGGCTCTATTATTTAATGACTTGAGTATTTGTTCATAAAAACCTTGTTCATAAAAACTTGGTAGCAATGCACAATGAAATGGAAACAACACAAAAACCCGTAATAACCGCAATAGCCTTGAAACCCGACAAGAAATGATAAAAAATAAAATCGTCCTTTCATTTTAACTTGCAAAATAGTTTTTTATTTGCTTTCGCAACAATACTCTTTAATGAGTTAAGCCAATTAATTAATATAGCGTTTCGTGCAGTGTCATAGTTCATTTTAGAATTTTCCAAGTTGAAAGAAAGGTTTCTCTATGACGTGTAAAAGGTGGACCATTGATCTTCAAGATTGTATGTGTTTGCTTTGCTGTGCTGCGGCGTAATGTTTTTGGAACGGGAACCTTTCGTTAATGGTCTTTAAGAGTATAAGAATAAGTATCAATAACAAAGTCTGCTTCTCGTATTTACCTTTGCCAATTGCATTGCACGCCCTGCACTCGTAAGCCTAAGGGTCCGGTCATTATTTATGGCCAGGGTGAGGCCTGAGAGAGAGAGAGAGAGTATTTTGCTCTTTCGTAAAAATTGTACCCAAACAATGGGTCGAATAAAATTCTCTTTTCCCTAACACTGAAAGGAGTAAGAATTACTCTACCCTCGCGCCTATTTTGATGATAAAAAGGTTCAGTTAATTCCCTGAAAGCCAGAAGCGTTGTATTTCGCTGAGTTTTGCTTTGAATATCAATAAATATTTTGTAACAATATATTTTGTTACTTCACCATTTCCTCTTCAGCCCCCACCCCAGTCACAAATATTGGCCATTCCCTAATTTAAATTTGGTGGCAAGAATCATAGCTAAAAATCAGAGATGTTCTTGATTCCCATTCCTCGGGCATTCTTACGGTTTCTTGACAGCAATGTTCACATTTGCTCGAAACCTGGAATTATTAGTGTGTTTAATCCTTCCTCTTTTTTTCTTTTTACTCTTTACCCCTCCGCGATGGAATGTCCACGTTTGCAGGAATTGAAAGTGTGTCACAAGTCAGTTAGTGAACATGATTCCCTTTTCGACCTCCCACTCGACCCGATATCCCTCTTCACAATTGGTAAACCTTGTTCACACTAGTTTTGAACCAAATTACTCTAAGAGCCTTCCCATGGCGAACCCCATGAAATTTTCAATCCCAGTTTTTAGAGACCATATACAATTTTTTGCAGAGAGAGAAACATTCTTGTGGTCCAATAAACACTGTTTGTGGTCCGGGTTTTGTACGCATCGAAAACTTAAAGTTAAGGTAAAGGGTAACTCAATTCTATAATTGATTATATATGTACTATTTTAGTTGTCTTCAAGTTCGCAGCTCCAGAAAAAACAACATTAAGCAGATCCATACTTGGAAGGTAAGAAATACTTATCTTGTTGAGCATTGACTTTATTAGATAAACCTTTTAAGTGTATTTTGACCAGGACAGTGACCTTAGGGCCCTTAGGGCCAGGGTCAAGGGACACGAATTAGCAGTTACCTTTTTGGCTGGCACAATTCCATTCTGCATGTTCCAAACTTAATATGCGTTAAACTCTAAGGGAATTTTACTTATATAAGAAGTTTAATATAGAAGAGCACTGTTTTTACGCACAGCTGCCTGTTCAAAGAAGGTTTTCCGAAAGAGACATTGAGGGCTTGATCTCGGAGTTTGGACGTTCAAACTTTGTTCACATTAAAAAGAAGATAAAAAAGACGTTCCTTCTCATATAATGTCATTCTGAAATGACCATCATTTGATAAACCTCAAACTGAAAAGGGACTGCAAAGACGCAACCTTGTCCCCAGGGTGAATAGGCCTCTACGTGAAACTCCGCTGTCCATATTCGATCCTGGTATCGGCCTTGCCTATTCGCAATTTAATTGGCTGTTCAAACAATAGAAATTTTAAGTGACGTCAGACTTCCATCAAAATATCACACTAAAATAGGCCGAAAACTATGTAAAAAAACATGTATAAAAACCAAAAAACTATGCTATATGTGATATTGTATTTTTCCTGATAGTTACCAATGATGGGTTGGATAATTATTGATTACGTGACTTAGTGTGATCTGCTTGGGAATCGGGAACTACTTTCGTATTGAACTGACATGTACAGTCTGTGTGTAAAGACGTAGAAAGGTCTGGAAATGTTATTTATTATATTTAAAATATTAAAAAGCTACATTTCCATTAGAAACTACTTGTCAAAATCCGTTTTTATGTATTTTTAGAACATCAAAAAGCGAATCCCATTCCCATCTTGTGTTCTATTCCCCATTCCCAGGGGTCAAAATCCCAGTCGCAGCACACCCAATCCCATTTTCCTAGCTCAAAAATAGGCCAATCCCATTTCCATTTTACCCCTTCAGGACCTTCTTTTAAACTGAAGCGTTTTCCAAACCGGCATGAAATGAAAAGGATTTTGAAAACCGTGTGATTTGAAAACGGTATGAATCGTTTCAGTGTAAACGAGTGAAAACGGAATGATTTGGGTACCTAAAAATTCCTTAGCAATTCCTTATAACATTTTACTTTGTGTTCCTTTGAAATAAACCTTAAGGAATAAATATACTGTAATTGGCTTCAGTATAGTTACTGTAAACCATATCCCTATAGGTGTGTGGATGGGTTCTATCCATCGCTAGTAGTGGTTAAACTACATAATGCAAGACGGATGCATTCAAAGATTTAACGTTTCGCATTCTTTAGTAGCCTCCGATCAAGTACTAAGAATTCATGAAGGTTTTGCCTACACGTATTTTCTATAAGAAACTAAAAAATTGATTCAGTACTGAAAGTTTCTTAAAATTTTCTAATTTTGAGTATTGAAAGTTTCTTAAGAGTTTCTTGAATATCCATATTGGCAACATAGTTATTCTATCTGAATGATGTTCTAAACTAATTTATCGCTCGTATTTGAATGCATATGGGTTTCTTGTTTGTCTGCTTTGTCACAGAAATACGTTATTGCCGACGAAACACGGGAATTAAAAGGACACTTTTTGCAGTATGCAAGACCCTGCTGCTCTGTCCCTCTGTCTGCCTGCAAGTCCACGACGGCTATGCAGTGTCTGAAACGCCCCTGAAACGCTGCCTGCCCTGCGAAAGGTTGCATCTTTGACTGTCTTTGTTTGGAGTTGTTCAGTTGTTGTGATTAATAGAGTCGAATCAGATGCGCGGTCGAATCAAACTATCGCAATATGACGCAATATGCAGAGAAATGAAAAAAACAAATAATATTCAAGTTTACCAGTTGCTTTGTTGTGATCCAGATTCCATTCTGTTTTCTGTCCTGTTGTTCTTGTTGTAGCTGTCTCCTCTCCATTTGCCGCAGGTGTCTTTTGATCTCGAGGCTTTTGCTCATCAAATCCAGAACTATGATCAAAACAACAAGCCTCGCAACCAAACACTCCTAGGCAAGATGATTCTGAGCATGGAAAATACAACCCCATTTCACGGATCTCGAATCCTTTTACATTTCCGTATGTTCTGCAATAAACTTGTTGATGATGTACAGTTGAGGTGAAAAGTTTCCTACGTAAAAAATTTCCAGTACCAGTGGCGTAGCCGACAGTGGTTACCTTTAGGGCATACCACTAAGGGCCCCCGCTGATAAGAAGCTCCAAGGGGCCCCATCCTTAGAATTATCTCTTTATGAATTGATCTTTCTTGATGAAATACGGGTATTTTCTTATATGACGAACTGCTTGCAAGTGAATAAGTCATAAGATATTGCAGAGTTTATGATGCTGTAGAGTAGGGTTAGGTTATCGTTACCTGAAGTTTTAAAAATCTGACCTTCCTTTTTGCGATGATTAAAGTGGTTGTTGCAACCGCCAAAAAATATGAACGTCCAAAAAAGCTTTCCACATACTTGCAATTTCCTAGCCCCCTATGTCCTTGTGCGTGGTCCCTATTTTCTAGTCCCTATTTCCTATTTCAGCGTCCTAGTTCCCAATTAGACATGGTTACAAGGGGCCCCAGTCACACTACGTCACTAAGGGCCCCACAGACCTCCGCTACGCCACTGTCCAGTACTGGAGTTTCTTAAATTTTTGGCCATTCGGGAGTCTGGGTTTCTTATAAAGGGTTTCTTATAAAAAAAATACGCGTATCCGAGTAGCTACGACCTTCCTTATAACATAGGCCTTCCTGAAAAAAAAGATTGTGTGTAAAAACTCTATGATAAAGCTTAAGTAATGAGTAGCGCCATAAACTCGATCTGTTGCTGACAGAAAACCTTCGGCAGGGACTTTTAACCTTGTTTGTATGCGAGACATAGGAAATCGCTTGAGTGAGCCTTCTCTGTACGCTCCTTACGCGTGCTCAGCATCGATATTCTATTGGCTGCATAAGATGCGTAAGAGGCTAGACATATACAAAGTAAAACAATTGGCATAAAGTTCCTTCAATTTCGTCTATTCATAGTGATTCATAGTGACTCAGCATCAAGCGAAAATCCAATTTTTGAAAGACTATGAAGCTTCCCAAAGTGAAGTTTTTAGAAACAATTCAAGGGTTTTCTACTCCCTGGAATGCATGAAGGGATTGATTTTGTTCCTTCCCAGAAAATTATATTATGGATAGATAATACCCTGACAATACTGATTATACTTTAAACCCTAATCCTACCGGGCTTTTTTTATCGAACATACCGGGGGAGTGTTTTCCGACCCCCCTCGCTTCTTGTAAAACCTTGCTCGAAAACCCATTACTTTCACGGAAATCCCTTGGGTATCTTTCTGTTTTTGTAAAAATTTGGTAAAACTACTTAAAGAGTGAAATGCCCCTTGTCCTACATCGTACCAGATAAGGATAACCAGCGTGTTTTGGGTTGTTACACAAATACATATAAGCCAATCCAAAATACAAACATAACAAAAGGCCGCATATGTAAAACGTATAAGGAAAACCCAAGTATTACTAAGCAAAAATGTCATGAGTGAGTCAAGTTCCTTGCCTTGACGCTGTGCTGACGCAATCACGTCTATAGACGGAAAACAAACAAATATATAAAATCTTAAATGTGAATCATGAATCAAATAAAGCTCTAATGTACCTTATCTGCGTGCGCATAGTTACCGCTGGCGTGATGGGTTTGCTAGCAGATACATTTTAGCTAAGCGATCTGAGGCTCCGTTGTTTCTTAGAAACATTTCTTTGGAAAAGCAAAAGTACTTCTAAGAATCCTCAACATCATTATCATTATTTCATGTAGCAGAATATGTCTAGTAGATACATAGTACTAATTTACTACCTTAGGTAATTGTAGTTACAAATACAGATCTTAACCCTAATTACAATTTCAAATACCTTAAGAGTTAATAACTATACAGAATAATAATAATAATTTGCAGGTTTATTTCACGCAGTTTCCAGGATCCTACGTTGGTTACGTTATGTTTAGAAGCCGCAAGGGTCGGGAACTTTGTGAGGAAAAACTGGAGAACGTCCCTTTCAGAGGGGGCCGTTGTGACGGTTTGCGGTTTTTCGACATTTTGAGAGCGGTTTTACGGTTTTTACCTTCAAAAACTACGGTTTTACGGTTTTTTAATTTGCGATTTTGGTGCGATTTTACGGTGTTAAGGGAGAACATTTATACGCTTGTACGGTTTTAACTCAGTTTTGCGGTTTTTTTCAACCTCTATGGGCATCCCCCCTTTCAGAAACGCTTAACTTTCCCTAGCGTTTGTGTAGTTTAGTGGTCAAGAGTTTCGCATTCTATTGGACTGTGGGTTTTGACTTCATTGGTTCCGATCTCCCGCTATCCTCAAACGAGGGTTGTTTAGGGGAGCTACTTATTCCCCTGTTCCCCTTAGAAAAATCCCATTATTCCCTGGAGTTTGCAGAATTGTTTTTCAGATTGATTGTCAAGAGAGGATTCAGGGGCGACACCATGGGATGGACTGAGGGGACGTGTCCACCCGTTTTTTAAACAACATATTCTTAATATTCTCATAGCTTAGTGTTTGAGTTTATTTAAAATTACGTTGCCGTTAAGTTTTTCTCTTCATTGACCGTTTCATCTCTGCCAAGATTGACCACTTATTTTGACCACGTGGCCCGTCCCATAGATACATTTCGCATGTTTCCATTTTCCCTAGAAGGCTACATGTTCCCTAGAACACCTAAACGCCCCTCTCAAATCATGAACTACAAACCAACAGTCGATTAAGCTGTCCGTCTTCCGCGGTCGGTGGACTTGCTAAAAGTCTCATTCGCCGAACAAGCGGGCGAAGGAAAACGAGAGAGACTGTAGGCTTTCTGCGAGAGAGACTTGTAACGAGTCAAGATCCCATAGAGTATTCCCTCTGACTGGGTCGTAGGGGTTCGAGCTGCAGGTTCCCATCAGCAGTGAAGCTGCCCAAACCCTGGCCAACGTTGAATATCTTGCTTGCTTTCCTTTCTTTCTAAAATAAAATTTGACAAAGATATACTTGTTTAGGTCTGCAAGATTTTCTATTTAGTCCAGTGATGTTCCCTCTGTAACGCTTTGAAAAATTTATGAAGCGATATAATGAGCAAAAGCTATTTTTAGCTATAGAGGTTTCGTCTTCGTTATAATTTGGCTATGGGGAAGTTTTTGTACCAGGTGGGCGGTTCTCTTCATGATACAGTGCATTTATCCTATTGTAGGGAAAAAGCAAAGGAATTACAAGTAAAGGGAATTACTTTCCCCTATAAAAGTAATTTGTCACTTGGCTTTGAACTAGTTGTCTCAATTCAGCAACGGCTTGCTGGTCAGCAGAGTAAAAGAGTGAAAGTGATGTCATAAGTCTGCGATAGTCTTCTATAGAGGTTCGTTACTTATACACTTAATACAATAAGAAAGATGTCTTTTAAATTTTTTTTCGTTTTGCTTTTGAAAAAAGCACATTTAGATTTAAGGTAGATTTTTTATCTTGGAACTGTAGATATATAACGGTTAACTCTATTCTGGGTCCCATAGCCGCGAGGAGAAAGCCTCTACCCGAATTTTACTCCGTGGCTTTCTGTGCGTGACTGTGAAACTAAAGATAGCTTCAATACTTAGATTTGCCAATTTTTTTTCCGTTTGTTCAATTTCTTTTATCTTCAACATGTTGCATGAGAAGCGTATCGACAAAAGACGGTATCACGAAATTTCTTTTTTCGACTTAGTTTTAGTAGCCCTGTGCGAGCCAATCTTTTAAGATGTTTTGTGTTCTCGCGAAATAAGTACCCGTAATCATAACGAAGGCATACATGGGAAATTTTTTTCATTACTGATTTTCCATCCCTCAAAAACAGGCTGCTGTCGTACAAATTATTTCCTGGAACTTTCGCTTGACATTCACTCTAAATAATGCGATTTATTGTGTTTGAAGCGAAAGAGTTTCGATTGATTGGACATGGTGTACGTGCTAGAGCTTAACCATACATGTTAATATATCAAGGGCTAGATCATACCATTGTTATTGTAATCTTTTCCCTTTACTATTACCAGAGTCAAGAAATAGTAACGGTCACACATTTTCTCACAAACTTTCTCTAACATAAGAGGATCTCATACAACACCTAAGAAACATCAATTTTTCATTGTTAAAGGAGAAAGTTTTTCGGTTAGGGGTATTCGTTGGGAGGAAGGTTAACCACTATTATGCACTCTGCCTCTCTGCCTAACACATAGATGAAGATAGGTTCTTAATAGAGGAACAGGGGTAATAAGCTTGACTAAAAATAAAGGAAACGAAAGGGCAGGCAAAGATTCCTTACTTTTGTTATTCAAAATTGCGATAAACAGCAGAAACATTTTCGGGCATACTGAAAGCAGATATTATGGCCGAAAATGTTTCCGCTGTTTATCGCAATTCTGAAATTGTGTACTACTCAAAAGCTATTCACTTCTGTCCTTCTTGCGTTCTTATTCTGTCCGTTCTGTCGACCGGATCATGTTTGCTAGTTCAGAAATGACAGCTTACATCTGAGTCCGTTTTACCTACTTACACGTCACCTTCTCCTCGTTAAAGCTAGTCAGGGAACTGTTTTGATTTCAAGCCGTTCTCATACGATTTTCGCACCTGTTCCGAGTAAATGACAGTCCAAAAACGATGATATTTCAAGCCGTTTTAATTTGGAACCGGAGTCGTAAAAACGCGACCGAAGCATCTACATAATCAGTAAATAATTAGTAAAGTCCAAGCGGGCATCGCACTTATGACGGCAGTTTCCTCGTAAGCAAGAGTCAGCAAAATGTGTGTCATGGCCATGGCAAGAACATGAGGCAAGTGGGACTTGAAAGAGCAGTTCGGATTCTGGTAGATCTACAGTATAAGGGTAGGGTAACACCGTAGAGTGCAGAGAGCATAAGACACAGTAGAATAAAGAAATGGTACCAAAATTACCCTGCCTTCCAAAGAGTCATATAGGGGGCTTGGCGCAAGAAGAGTAAACAAAGGAAATTGGAAACTGGAAATTAAAAAAAAAAATTAAATTTTCCCTTCTAATTTTTTCTTTGTTCTTTTTGCGTCAAACCTGAATTAATGCTGTCGAACCCCGGGTATACACAAAGTTGTTGCAATAAGAATATCATAATGACAATCTAACAAATAAATATGACCAACATATGATCAACAAACATTAACCATTGCGTACTGTTTCATTTCCCTGCGCAGCCATGCACCGCCCCACGAACGACGAACTCGTCCGAAATTGATTTTCCTCTTAAGGAGTCTGTATACCAACCATACCAAACAAAGCTTCAGATTTTAAGGTTACTATCTGTGGGCAGGGTTACCCTGATCTGTCGGTTTTTGCTTTCATTTTTGTTGAGACAATAGGCATGAATATTACACAATGAATGCGGAAGAATTTTGCTTTGAAGATAGAGGAAAAGTTACATGTTCTCGGAAACTAGGCCCACGCAGAAGGCGTTTGAATTTCATGTACTGTAATTTGTTTTTTGTTTTGTCCCACATGGAAACTCAACTGTGTAGGAAAAAATTTGGGCGATAGTGCTACACACTTTTTTTTTTATAAGGAACCACTTTATAAGGAACCTACATGTAGAAGGCCCGAAAATTTAAAGAACTTTTACTACTAAAGAGAAAATCATTACGGAACTTTTGAATGTTGAATACTTTTATCATTGCAAATAATCAAGAATTAGAAAGCTGGTTCCATTGATTTGCAGTCGAAAATCACATAAATTGTACGTTACACATGTATCCAATGTTTCTTTCAGTAGTCTCGAGCTTTGCTCACATGCAAATGTCTCTCTTTTATTGTTAAGACCACTGTATGTGCAGTTAAAATTAAGGAACTATTAAGGAACTTTTGGAACTACAATTGTCTCAAAAGAGGCCCAAAAATAAGGAACTTTAAGAACTAGGCCTTGAGGTAGGTTCCTTATAAAAAAAAGCGTGTATTGTTCTTAAAACAACAACAGTGAAACAGAATTAAAGGAACCTTAGAGGTATGTCGCGGAGTATAGGTATCCAGTATCAGGCCCAGGATCCATCCTCTTGCGACATTTAATTCCTAGCAAAACAACAAGATGATATCGACTGAAACAACAACCCCTGAAAACACTTCTTTCCCCAAACAGACTACAATGGTACACTCTGTGACCTAAAAGCATCTTGTCTGCTGATTTCATTTTATTTTATTGGAAGCTGAAGTGTTATTGTGTTCAAGTATTCCAACAATATTCCGATCTTCCCCGATTCCGGATTATTAGGTTCTCCTCTGTTGGTTCTCCTCTTCTCCTCAATTCAAGTCTTTTGGACTTCTACATTACCACTCTCCTCGGTTCCCCCAGTATTCTAGTGTTAAAAATGTCCATTGTAGTAGGGGACAGGAAATTTTCGCTTGGGCTCAGATTTCCTCGCAGCTTCTTTAAACTTCAAGTTGTTACAGGATGCAGTTCTCTGTAAATATAGGGAGTCGAAAAAGATTTGTAATGAGCAACAGGCTTTAGCAGTTTGCAGGAAAGCTTTGTCTAAAATCAGCCATTTCAAAACTGCGTACGATCGACGCACAGTGTAAAAGCTGTACCTTATCCTTAAGAATACTTTTAATAATTCAAAGATAGAAACAGACCTATTTTCGTGGCCCTTAGCAATAATGCCAGCATCACTTGTAGTGTTATCAACGTTTTTCTGAAAAAGTGCTTTACTTTTATGTTCCTTATAACAAATTAATAAAATGTACTTGTTGTTGCTGTAATGACCATTCCTAATCTCTAAGCTTTGTTATTTTTTCAGGTTTCCCTGACTAAAAGTCAAGAAATATGTTGTTTAACATAAGGAGTGTTATTCAAAATGAATTCATGAAAATATTAGTTTTTGTAAGTATTTCATTACTGAAGTAAAGTACCAGCAAAATTTTCCTTCGCAAAGATCTTTTCGTCCCACTTCTGCAATTCATTATTAGTAATATTCTATATCAAGATTAGGGCGAAATTGGTTAATATGATGGTACGTTAATGCAGATGTAGACCTGAATAAGCCAATTAAAACATCATTGGTATTGATGCTGATGCTGGCCCATGTTTTTGCATTATAACGAATTTATTGGCAATTAGTTCCACGCCATCTAGCTAGAGCCAGCTTTCCAACTTTCGCCCTACCCAATTTTTTTTATAAGAGCGAATCTTAGTATCGCAGGTAAATTTGAGGTGCAATAATCTCCAACTGAAGCATCTGCCAAACGACTAGATTTTTCGGTCGACTTTTCAATATACATTTTAGCTTTGAAATTTTAGCGACATATAGTGTTCTGGCCTATATTTCTAAAGAATACTCTAAAGTTACATGCGAAAGTGGCAATTTTTTTACATTGAGAAAGAAAGGTTTCACTTTTTAACGTTTAGAAGGAGGCGTGCAGGAATCACTTGGTAGGTTAACGCCAACTCGAAAATTTAAGTGTTGCAGATGCGAATGTTAAATGGAATAACTTTGTATATGTTTATTCGTTTGTTTTGCCTTATTCAAAACTTCTAATTTTTTCAGATTCTTTGGTTGGCTGTAAATGTCTTGATGTTTTGCCTATCTTACAAAAAGTACTGTGAAGATATCCAGTATTTCTACCTGCGCAAAATGCTTGGGGTATGTACAGTAAATGTCTTCATTCACTTTTCCAAATAGTACTAATAATACCCCTGCAACACTTGCCCTGATTCCACTCGTTTTTGGTAGTAGCACTCCGTTTTGGTGCGCTAACAGCTGGTGGTATGTTATATTTCAGGAATCAATTTGTATTTCAAGAGCCACGGCAAGCGCTTTGTATTTTAACTGCTTCTTGATATTACTGCCAATTTGCAAGTCGTTGCTGTCTTGGATTCGTGTTTTAATACAAAAGGTAGATTTTTATTATTGATTTCGCTTCTTCATCTTAATCCTACCAAGACTGGGTTTGTTTATTGTATGGGCGCCCCATCGGGATTTTGTGTAGAAAATAAACACAACTTCTTCATTCTGTCGTGCCATGACCAAAGTTATTACTTTGATTTAAAATTAGCCATGGTATCTCTACTACAAGGCAATGTAAGTGACAAAAAATTCCCTACATCTTTAAATAGAACTTTTTTCTCTGTTGTTATTGCATACGACTTTCTGTCTTTTTTACGACTATGTAAGATCTTTGTCGTTAGCCCCCACCCCCCTGCATTTCTTCGAGACAAGCAGATTTATGTCACGTTTCATTGATACAATGCAACAAGCATACTGAAGAGTATGAAGTATGTTACGATTCACTAGAGTATACTGTAGTAGCTATACTGATGAATACTATACGACTACGATTTTGTTAAGCATTGTTTGTGTGAACATATTGTAACTTGCGGATTGAGAGATGTATCTTTCATCCAGAGCATCAAAAGTGTACAAAGAAGAATGTTCAACTACAATCAAGGTTTCCATTCATTAATTGGCATTGCAATTATTATTCTCGCTGGTATGTGACCACTATTTGATCAATTTACTCTTATAACCGTATATTGTATTCATATAATAATAGATTTGCCTTCCCTCTTACCGATAGATTTTCTCACTTCTTAGCTTAATCTTGATCCAACTATCACGGGGGTAGTCCTCTGCGATTCTATAATTCTTATTCTGTCTTAAAGCAATTTCTTCCTGTACGAATAAGATGGCCTAGGAGCAAATGTCAACAGCTATACAGCAAAGGAAGCAAGTTTATAAACACTGAACATCAGGAAACTACTAAATCTCTATCATAAAACATCTTCTGCTCAGGGTGTTGCCTCATGGGTTGTATCTTTGATAGTCATGACTACCTAAATTGAAAGTTAAACAGGCATTCAAAGACTGTATGAAATTAAGCTTTCTTGCCCAAATTTAATGATGAAATCACACATCAGGCAGTAATCAGAATTTCTTCTGCTTCTGAATTGAAAAGCAGAATTGTTTCTAAGCTTATCAAAAACATTGGTTAGCAAATTCTGCATGTCGAGGTGTGTTTGTGACGTGGAAAAACGGTCAAACATTGCTTACAAAAACAATATTTGGCCATTTGGCACCACTTTTTCGATGATTGAAAGAGGCTGATCGTCTTCAATTCAATTCTTACCTTTGCCTCATGAAATGTTGTGAAAGAAAAAGACAATAAAACCCTTGCCCAAACAACGTTGTTTGGCAAACATTTCAAATTGCTTGTCAAGCAAAATATTTTTTCGTTTGGTTGTGTCGCAAAAGAATGCTCTTCAAACAATTTTTGCTCAAGCGACAAGCACAAAACTTAAAACATCGCGCGAACGAACTCTAATTTATGCTTGTCGAGCAATGTTTTGCGATAAGGCCAAACGTTCAAACTTTACTTAATAAGCAAATTCCACTTGCTTGAGAAGAATGTTTGATCGTTTGGCTAGGGCCTAGCGCAACAATTAATGTGAGGGTACCCAGAATGATACTTTAGATTTTCTTATGTTCTCAGCGATAGATATTTAATATATATTTAATATACTATACTTTTTTTGTGTTTCAGTAACTCATACTTTGTCACATTGTGCCAATTGCTATCGCTTCTACATAAATTTTTCAAATGATATACCTGAACTGAATATTTCTGAAACGCAGAAGGAGGTAAGAATGAAATCGTATGTCGACTAGAATACAACTATTCCTAACGAATAATAATAAACAGGTTGATCACTTTTTCTGTATTATGAAATTTATAGATAGAGTTAATATTGCGATAACATACACGATAATGTGATGCTAGAAAACTTATTTTTGTCTGATACTCCTGACAGTGTACAGAAACCGGCTGAAACAACTGGTTTATTAACACCCCAGATGACTTTATGTGCAGTACAGCGGACGTTGTACAGTACAGCGGAGGGATATTATCAGTACAGCGGAGGGATATCATCAGTATAGCGGAGGGATACCATCAGTTGTGGGATGATATCCATCCGCTGTACTGCACAACCACCGCTGTATTGCACATACGTTGTCCGGGGTGATTAAGGGAGAGTATATACTATCCAAGTGGAAATCGAAATGCATCAATCATAAAAGTAAGCTGAACTGGCATTGTGTTGAACTCCAATCAGCTTAAAGAATATCTCTAGAGTTGAATCTCCAGAGTTTAATCAAGCTCCTCTTTTCTGATTTATGCATTTTGGTCCAAATCTGCATCTGGGTGTCTTTAATCTGCATCAAATTGAAAATAAAAGAATGAAATGAGTTTATTCTGTTTTAGTCAGTATTTCCGTCTTTTTTCTTGCGTTTGTAATCTTTCTGAAAGTTTCAGCTTTTCATCGCTCTCTGGAAGCTTCGACTGTTTATATTTAGCGCATCAGCTGAGGCAACGTTTTAGGTTTCAATATTCACCTGGCCGAAACTAACGAAATATAGCTCAAAAGGGAGCTCTTGGAACCCTGGGCATGAAAAGTGATGATGGACATTTAAAAATGGTAGCTTAAGGGAAATCGGGAGGTCAAAGTTGCCGTTTTAGGAAAAAAGCCTCTGCGGAGGAGAAACACTTCTTTGGTTGTAACTTGTATTAGTTAGCTTGATGCCAAGAAAGACACTCAAGATCAGAGCTTAGAGCTTGCTTTATATTTTATGTCAACAGGCGCTTCACTGGTCACATGATGTAACCTCTTTGCCATATAATGTCATTTTTAAAAAGTAGTTTCTGATTGCTGGCTTTTTTCCTTTTATTACAAACTCTACAAATTTCCGCAAAATAATTGGAAAATGGCATCTTTTGAGAGTTTATATATTACATTGCCTTTCCCTACGCCTCCCAATTTTATTCTAATTTCTCCTACGCTTTCAAATATATTTTTATTTGAAAATGAATATTTCAATTTGATGATAAATGGTTATTCTTATTTGATATTTTTTGTCTCTTTGCAGATAAATTTGATGATGCTGTTACGAAAATGTAAGTTAATTTTCCTTTTGACATTATGCTGAAATGTATATAATCTAGTTTTTTCATTGCCCGTGAACGTTACTTTTCAAAGTACAAAAAGATGTAGTTGACATAAAAACAGTCTTCTACAAATACAAAATTTACTACACGATAATGTTAACTAATGGACATTTCTTAAAGTATGGCCTTTGAGTCTGGATTAGACTACACGGGGTACACGAAATAGCTTCGTAGAATAGATTTTGCAGTCACAACCTGTTTGTACTTCAGAGGCTGTGCTCAGACTCAATTTGCTATTCCGTTGCTCCGTACCCGTTTTGAGAAATATTCCAACTGTGTATGGGCACAGTTAGTACGAAGACTGCAGTCAGAAGTCGGACGAAGCGAACGTTCCACCTCTATTTCCAACTGTTCTAAAATAGTTTTTGAGTAGTACAAAACTTCAAAATTGCGATGAACAGCGAGAACATTGTCGGGCATACTTAAAAGCTATTTTCGTCTGACACTTCTCAGAGTATGAACGTCAGAAACAGACCAAAACATTGAACTAAGGCTGAATTTATACCCAGATGCGGTCGAAATGCACCAATCGGAAAGAAAAGAGTTCGTAGACAGAAAGAGTTTCTCATTTGGACTCTTCAATTAATTCCATTGGTCTTCCTGTTGTATCTGGCACTAATTGGTGTTTAATACACAATGCCAATTCGGCTTCTCTTTCCGATTGGTGCATTTCGAGCTTCATCTGGGTATAAATACCGCCTTATTTCATTGTTTCGGTCTGTTTCTAACGTTTACATATGCCCGAAAATGTTCCCTGTTTGTCGCAATTTCGATGTTCTAAAATAGGGATTTCCGCTCCTGTTCCTATGACTTCCTATGCTCGGTCAAGTTGATGTTACTCGTTTTTTTATACCAGCCCAGCTATATGTGCCACTTTCCTACAACAGGGATACCCAAACCCTGTTCCTGATTATACTCGGGCAAGTTGGTGTTATTCCTGTTCGTTACTCCAGCTATATGAATTCTTCGTTTTCAGAATTGTAGCCCAAGGAAGTATTGATGAATTACAATAATCGTAATGGATTAATACTACAGCATGCCAAACTTAAATATTGTACCATTTCCTTGTAGTACCGGTTTGGACTGGAATTGTAATGCTGCTCATATTGGCTGTTCTTGTAAGTAAAAAAACACTGGGTATTTGGTCAATACATGTCTAATTGTTCTCGTGGGTTTTTCCTGTAGTCCCTAAGATTTCCAGAGGTATTCCTAATAATAATTACTTTCTTGGATGTGCTGTTCTCATTGTTCCAGTGTGAAGCATAGAAATTTTCCTAAGTTCTACTACTTTTCGCTTTGTTGTTTTTGATTCTTCGTTTCTCTTATTCCTTAGCTTTCTTCTTCAATGTTAGCTTCCTTAATACAGTGGAACCTCCAGATAACGGACACCTGTTGGACCAGACATCTGTTGGACCAATGATACTGTCCGTTGTAGAGAGTTATCCGCTGTATCGAGGTTTTCTTTTAGAAGGAAATGGCCGTTGGGATAAAGATAATTGTCTATAATATGTTGTCGTGAATCGCATACACTTTTTTTTAATAAGCAACTTGACTACTGGTCCAGCCCTCGAAGTTGCTTAACGTATCTGGTCTTTCTGCCCTCGCAGAATGACTGGGTACCCCCTAAAAACTCTTTCTGGCTCCTTTCATGCTGTTCAATGTAATTGACAAGTTTGCAATGATGTATTGTATAAAAATAGGGATTTCAACCAAAAATTTGAGCAAATCTCAGCCCTTAGTTGCTTATTGACCAGTTGCTTATTAAAAAAGTGTATTTCCTTTGATATAATCTCACTTTGTTTTGAATAATTTACCACAATTGCCTTAAAGCGTAAAAACTGTATTTTAGTCTGAAAAAGTGTATTTTCTCTGCTGAGCTGAATCAGCTCTTCGTTGAGTCATTTTAATAATTTCTTAAGTATTAAGTATAACTTCTTATCTTAATTATTTGGTCGTAATCTACTTATCAAGACTAGACTTTTGTTTCCAAGTTCCCTGATTCTTCAATTCTTTGAACTTTCAGTTCCTAGTTCATTGAACTCTGCTTAATACGCCATGATTTGCGGACGTCATTAGTTCCTTGATAAAATTTTTCCTTGTTTTTCGATTTATTGAATCGATTCCCTAATGTTCACAATGATACGGGATCTCTTTAAAACTTCAGTTTCCTGTATTTCTATGAATCCCATTTTTCTTGGCTTTAATGTTGTTTTGATTTCATGGAATTCCTTGATCCTAGACTTTTCATTACGTCCGTATTTCCTTTAGTCCCTAGCTAGGGGATCCATTAATGGGAATTAACTGCAAACCACATTTTTATGCCTCCATCACTGTTAACCCAACCCATAATCCTCAAACAGATGGGACCTTCGGCCCTGGAACAAATTCGTCCATGGCTAAACGCACTTTATAAGGAACCTCAACCCTAACCTCGAAGCTTCGCAGTCAACCCTTTTGCTATTTAAATTAATTTTTTAATCTTTCTTGGTCCTTGATATTGTTTCGAATTCATATTTTATGCCTCCATTAATGTTGATTCAACATATTATCCTAGAACCAAGCGACTAAAACACGGAATCTTTAGTCTTGGAAAAAATTCGTTCACCGTTAACATCACTTTTTAAAAAACTCATGCCTAAGAGCCTCATCAACCCCTTTGCTACTTAATTCTATTTTTCTAAGGATACTAGGTTTTACTTTCATTATTTCATATCAATAACTTTAATATTATCATTAACTTCCATATTAATATATAAATTTATATTGCTGCAGGCTGTTGGCTCACTACCTTCTGTAAGGTTAGAAAAACTTTGTTTTTTTCTGTTCTTATCATATAGGCCAATGACACGTATTTAGAGACAATTGCCAAAGTCTTAGAATTAAATGAACCAACGAGACCTCAATCCTGGCCGTGATGCTACCGTGGCTTGGGCTTGAACCCCGATTCGCGTAACTTTTTATATTTAATCCAGCTTGCTTGTGGTGCCAGGAGTTCACTGTGGCTAGGGTTCGAGCCCGGCCACGTTAGCGTCACAGCCATTGTCGATGTCTCGATTAGTTAACCTACTACTGAGGTTCTAGCGACTGGCGCTAAAACACCATTTCACCTTTACTCTCACCATACTACGACGCCACAGCACCTTCAACAAATTATCTTGTATTCTTTACTTATTTTTTCCTCTTTGGAATATTCGATTTCAGATAAAAGCGTAACATCACAATACTATGTCGTTTTGGCCTGCAGTTTGCAGGGAAGCCTCGGGGTTATTCCCTGCCACTGTTAAGTTGTTACTCAAAGGTGCCAAATAAACGTGGGGTCCAAATAAACGGAGGGGTGGGTTGGGAAACTTTTCGGAAATTTAATAAACGGGGGGATCCTAATAAGGTCCGGGGGGCTGGGGGAAATTTAATAAACGTAGTTCAATCCTTTCACAAGTGAAATTTTTCTTCCAAGATTAATAAACGGGGGTCCTAATAAGGTCCGTGGGGGTGGGGAAAAAACTCAAGATTAATGAACGGGGGGCACGTTTATTTGGCACCTTAGAGTATGGCATGATATCTAGCTGGTCTGCAGGCATGTGTAGCGTGCTTCTTTTTGAAATAGATATAAATGTTACTCATAATAACCATTTCTATTTATTATCTAGTTATTACCCTTAAACTCTTTTATAAATTTCTACAGGCGTTCTCATTTTGAAATTTTCTGGTATTCTCATCATCTTGCTGTGATATTCTTTGGTCTTTTGATTGCTCATGGTTTTGGGTGAGTAAAATTTTTCAATTAGTAAATCTTGGTATAACTAACTTTAGTGTTGGCATTCGAGTTTGGGTTAGACTATGTCCTGAAGCGTTATCCTGAGCCTCAAAAAATTTTGGAATGAGTTCAAACTTGGAATAATATTGAATTTTGGACTAATTCGTGGGACATACCGGGACTCAACCTCGTCCCCAGGCCCCAAATCGAATTTCCTCGGATCTCAACCGTCATATCGATTTTGGCCCTGGTACCGGCCACAAAATCTGCCAAAATACTGGCAATTTTGGCCTAGGCATAAAAACAAGATGTAGATTCCGAAAGCAGATGTTCTTAGAAAGGAAATGCATTGATAATTGTAAGGCAAGATACAATAACTCATGTAGCATCATCTTTTGGTTTTTATAGATGTTTTACATAGTTTTCGGCCTATTTTTGTGTGAAATTTTGAAGAAACTGTGGCGTCACTAAAAATTTCTATTGTTTGAAGAGGTAATCAAATTGCGAATAAGCAAGGCCGATACCAGGGTCGAATATGGACAGCGGAGTTTCACGTAGAGGCCTATTCACCCTGGGGACGAGGCTGACCAGGACTTACCGACTTATTGGGTCGTATTTCGGATATTTTACGAATTCGATATCGAGGAGTCTAATTCATAATTTTAAATTGTTCTCATTCCTTTTTAGTGGTATAGTCAAACATCAAGTTAACGTAGATGATCATTATCCTGGCTGTGAATACCATTTGTTTAATTCCTCGAAAACTCAAATGGCAAATGGTCAGAGGTGCAGCGGAAAACGAAAGTTTGCTGCGGACGTACCTCAGGTAGGATTGACCAAGAATCGTTAACGATGAAGCCCCGTATAGCGTATACTATGTTGGGCGAGGGGCAATTCACTTTTTAGAAATCTCGTACATTTTCGCTGGAAGGCCCATTGTTTTCATCAAGGACGCCTGCGGAGGGGGGGGGGCAAGGGGGCAACCGCCCCTCCTGCCTTTATCCGAGGGGGGCAAAGAGGGGCAAGATGTGCCCTCAGTGACAACAATTATTTTTAAAATATCTTTGTCTGATAAATATTGTAGAATTGTAGAATAGAAGAAAGGCAAGAAAGGACCATAATATATTGATTTCATTATTTGTTTCTGGGTCAAGGGAAAATCGATGAGAAACTTGTCGCCCATAATTTTTCAAAAATTAACGAAAAGAGAATACCATTTTTCGAAAACCAATAGCAACATCTTATGACAAAACTTTATGACTTCAAATGTACCAAATCTTCAAAAAAAAATAAGGATTGCTCCTGGAAATAGAGTTAACAATAAACAGTTTTATTGGCAATGTAAGCATTTAAAGGGCGTTTCCCACTTTTTCTAGGCTTCTGAAGGGCGTGGTCACTTACAAAATTTCTTGAGGGCTACGCCCCCAAACCCCCTCGTTTTCCCTTCAGAACTTTGCCCCCCTTGCCCTCCATACGTGGCAGACGTCCCTGGTTTTCATGAAAATCCTTCGGAAACCCTTTTAGAGCGCTAAGTTTTGGAGTGAAATGCCCGCGATGTCGGGCAACATTTGGTTCGTGATATCGTGTAAATAGCGCTATTCAATATAAATTCAAGTTGCAATGACAGCAGTCCGGACTAGCGTTAACACACCATTTGGAATGCACAACGGAATGGAAGTCAAGACGCCGAAAAATCACTCGAAACTGGTTTAGTGTGTAAATAGGCCTGTCTGATATAAAGTTGAGATGCAACATCATCAGTCCGGTCTAGTGTAAACACAGCAAGCTGTTCAGTGTAATTTAAGTATTGATTCAATGCAGGCCACATACTGATGAGTATATGAGCAACGATTAAGTCTAGTGTAAGCACAGTAAGCTATCCAGAAGCTATTCGTTATGGTGTAAACGGGCCGGAGTTTGCTTAGGAAATTTTATATGTCAAGTTTCTCAATCGTTTTTTGCGTTGATTCTTCTAAAATAGCTAATCCCTGTTGTCTTTCTTAGTTATATCGCTATAACTATATCTATAATCAACAGAAATATGTACAAAGTAGCTACAGAAAGTTTGTTTGACTCCTGCACACTTCAGAGTATGAAACATTAGTAAAAAACCAAAACAATTAAGTTGTGAGAATACAGTGTATTTGCTCCATGTTTTTGATTGGTTACTTTATCACGCGTTTTTATCGCTGCCTTGATCTTTTATTGCATTTCTGATGCTTGATTCTCTGAAGATAGCCAAGCAATAAAGCTTTCAGTGCAACAGTTTTCTGTATGTATCCTCTACCAGCAGAAATACAGCAATTGTTGTCAAATCTTGGCACAATAAAAGACTTACCTTTTTTAGGCTTGGAAATGGGTAATTACGCCACTTATTATCTATGGCATAGAAAAGATAGTAAGATTTTTCAGCGCAAGAAAACCAGTAGAGGTTACTAAGGTAGGTTTCCTCTTCCGATTGCTATTCACTTCTTACTTGGTAACGGCTGCTGCTGTGTAACCTTGCTCCGAGTCTCGCACTTTATCTCTATTCCAAAACGAGAAAAAACAAACAACGAACAACCCGTCTGGGTTGACATCGTTGCTATAGTGCTTAATGAAATCGCTGAGTAGCTCTCCAAGTCATTCAGCCCAAGGCTGTCCTTTGGCTTTTGGGTTTTGGCTATTTTGAGCCTTCTTCAACACTACACATATATATATATAAATTTGTCATGAATGCGAACACTACGATAGATTTTCCACAAGTGGCATACCACAATTTCACTGAGCTCTGTAGCTCAGTTTAAACTTCTTTGGCTCTCCGGTCATGCAGTCCATGTTCGAATTCCATCTACTGTGGTATGCAACTTCAATCTACCTAATCTCTGATCTATATAATCTATTCTGACAGCATTCAGTCTTATAGAAGCTATAGTTTATGTCAAGTGAACTGAAGATTGCAGGTGCCACTTTGCATGATGAATATAGCTATTCTATAGCCACAACGTGTATATATTTTGTTTCATTTCAGGCAATTTTCCATACTGGGGATGTTGTAGAACTTCGGATGAGAAAACCAAGATTTTCTGCATCGCCAGGACAGGTAAGGAACAGAATGCTGGATTCTATTTTTAATGAAACTAGCTCTCGCAAACATTGTAAAGGCCGTTAGATCAAATACTGAAACAAAGACTCCATATCTGAATCCTAAGGCCCCCACGGGGGGGGGGCACTCCTGTCCGTAGAGCCCTTAAAGTGCTTTCCTTGTTGAAGTTTGATGTCACCTTCGTTTGAAATACCTTATCAAATACTTGCTTTCATTCTTTCAATAGTACATTCGACTGAACTGTCCTGCAATTTCTCGAATGGAATGGCATCCATTTACTCTGACTGAGGTAAGGACTGCTATTATCTTTTATGCTTGACCTTGCTTATTCTATCTCAAACTAAAAAAAAATTCAGCTTTATAAAACAACAGAAAACACCAAAATAATAACCAGCGGGAAATATCTAGAACAGAATTACGTTTCAGTAATTATTGACCCACCTATAATACCTTATTCTTAATTAATTATTTAAGACTTTGCAACGTTCTCTTTCAGTGTCCTAGTGAGTACAACGACGAGTTTGCTGTTCATATCAAATTGCTTGGAGATTGGACAGGCAAGTTATTTTGGCGAATTTAATTCTACCTCTGTATGTCAAACTTGAAATATTATCACACCCTTTTTATTTTCATTATGTCTTGTCCCTTTCTGCTAACAAAAATGTCCTTTCTCAACAGCTTTGCTAGCAAGCCAGTTGAAATCATTAGTTATAGTCAACGAAAATGCTGCGAAAAGAATCGGAGAGTCGTATACGATTTCGATGGAGGATATTAGCCCGAGCAGTGGAGTTACAACTGTGCCTGTTCATGATACAATGTTGAAGTAGGTTGCTTCTTTACAGCTATTGACATATCAACTGTTATGGAGAGAGAAATTTTTGACTGGGTTTGCTCCCCTCATTGCCTTTATTTGGACCAACATGTGGTGGCATTGTGTAGAGGATGGAATTTCTTTTAAAATCCAACATTGTTTAAGAATAATTCAGAATCAGAAGCATGATTATTCATCCATATATTTTCAAGGTTTTTTACTCTGATAAATAGTCGCCATATTTGCTTTACTGATCTGCTTGTGACCCTTTTCTGCATTAAGCCTACTTTTCCTTCCCATACACTAACTAACTAACCAACTAACTAAATGTAACTAACTACTGATAAACTAAGAAATTCACTCAATGGCAAACTAAGTAGCTAACTAGCTAATTAACTAAGAAACTGAATAAATCACCAAATTGCAAACAAACAAACTAACTAAGTAACTAACTAGCTAACTAACTAATTAACTAACTAACTAACTAAGTATCTAACTAATTAACTAACTAACTAAGCAACTAACTAACTAACTAGCCAACTAAATAATTATGTAACTATCTAACTAAGAAACTAAGTAATTCACTAAACTGCAAACTAACTAACTGACTATAGCTAAAAATTAGGGAAATTAACTAACTAACTAACTAAGCATAATTAACTAACTAACTAGCTAACTAACTAACTAACTAATTAACTAGCTAATTAACTAATTAACTAAAGCTAGTTTGCTTATCAGCTAACTAACTAACTAACTAATAAATTAACTAAACTGGGAAATGTATGTTCTACATGGCTTATTTAAGTTTCTTCACGGATATGCCACTGTGTCGTTATAATAGCTCATTTTTTTCAGCACTGAGCTACATTTAACTGAAAGCTAAGTGAAATTGTATTCCGAATGTTTTTTCTCGTTTTAGAATTCAAGTTGACGGTCCTTATGGAAGTCCATTTCAGGTAACTTACTGACTTCATTCTAACTTTTTATCATTTTTTTCATCTTGCCTGTTTTTCAATCAACTTATGGTGCGCTACTTTACGCTATTAACTATACCATATTTTACGTTGACTAGTTACACGTTTTTTATAAGATGCTGGTTATTAAAAAATAGATCTGTAGCCTTTCATAGCTATAGTTTAATATATTTACAGAACTACTTGGAGGTACATGACTTATGGATGGACTGGGATGTACCGCCGGAGTTTTAAAGACCCACCTAATCACAATTTAGACGTAGACCCTAATCTAGGTAAAAAGATGCGGGATATGAGACTAATAAGGATTACTAGGCCTTTTTATAGACGCGATATTAGCATGATTCGGATTCAAATAAAGTAAACTTATTTAGTTTTCTTCAATTTCCCACCCTCTTGTTTGGTGTTTTGTTTTAAATCTTACTCTTGTTTAGAGAATTCACCAAAAATCCACCCATGTGCAGGCGGCACATATTCGTACCAAAATTTTACTAAGCACCCCCCTCCGGGATAGGATTACTCTTCAAAATAGTTAAGAAATCTGTGAGATTCCATTCTTCTTTCTAAATGGAATATGGTGACGAAGCAGCTCATTTTACGGAACGTTTTGCTGGTTCACTTCTCACCTCTTTTTTTTCTTTGTTTTGAAAATGAAATGTGTTTTATAATTAAAAGTTTTTTAGACAAATTTAATATAGGGTCAAAAATACTAAAGTATAGTTACAAATGTACATAATAGTCAAACATTAAAGATATACAAATAGTTACTACTAAAATAGGGTCAAAGAAACTTCTATATCGAGCTAGAGAGACCTAAAATTTGGTTCTTTGTTGCCATTGTAATTGAAGGTCTGTAATTTTCCACAGGATGTTTCAAGATTTTCAGTTGCTGTTATTATAACTGCTGGCATTGGCGTAACACCATTTGCTGCTTTGCTGAACGAAATGAGGTAGGATTATGCATGATATATAAAGCAGAATTATGGTAATTTGTTTGACGAGAATATGTACTACATGGCTTCTAAAACCACACCCATCTGAAAAAAACATAATAGCTAGAAATTAAGGCTCTAGCCAAACTAGCTCTTCTTAATGTAAGCAAAAACTGTTTGAAGAACAATGTTTCGCAACGTGGCCGAACGGTGAAACATTCTTCTTGAGAAACAATTCTTGATTGTTTGGCCAGGTCTTAAGGAACATTCGTTAGCAAAAAGCCAGCGATGTTTATTTGTTAACGCAGATCAGGGGCTCTGGCAGCTACTTACACAACTGATATGGGCCTGAGGTTGTGTCCCCATACTGATATTCTAGAACGAATACTCTGGGTACTCGTTTACCAACCTCGGAAAGAAGGACAGTTGTAGGCTTGTGTAAAATTGTACCGACTAGATTGGAACCCACGACTTTTCAATCCTGAGGCAAATGTCTTGACGACCTTACTAAACCACCAGAAGAACTTTCTCTACTTTAACTACAGTCTACAGATTTGTGTGCTGTTGGTCTCTGAGGCACTGGCCAAACGACCAAACCTTGTCTGAGAAACATCTAAAATTTGCTCATCAAGCAACGTTGGTACACTTAGCCACGTCGCAAGACATTGCTTGACAAGTAGAATTGCCAAGCAAATGAAAAACTTAAAACATTTTCTACTTCTCACAAGCAAAAAAATGTTGAACGAGAGGTTTTGCAACGTGGCCAAACGGGAAAACATTTTATATGATATGCATATTTCGTATGTTCGAATTACAATGTTTGATCGATTTATTATCTGGCCAATCAGTGAGCAGCAGAGAGAAAATGCGAATATGACTTTCGATTAAAACATTCGAATTTGGAATACAAGTTTCAATCTAAAATTGGCTGCTTTTGAACATTGTAAGGATGTGAGTTAAGTGCAGAGGAGGCCCAATCGCATATATATATCATGAATGACCTTAATACTTCTGTTGTTTTCTACATAAAACGTCCTATTTTCGATAAAGATATTTGGTTGTTGTTGTTGTTCAGAAAACGCCACATTTTAATAGCTTTATGGATATATAACAAATAATAACGTAGTCTGTATAGACAGTTTAGGTGATGGGGAACATTTTGATGTAAGGAAGTTGGCGTTTAATAATAACGTAGTCTGTATAGACAGTTTAGGTGATGGGGAACATTTTGATGTAAGGAAGTTGGCGTTTAACCTAAAATTCACCAAAATTCAGGCTAAATAAAACAATGTTGTATCAAGGCTATTCAAAAAGCTTCACTCCTTGTTATGATTTATTATATACAGCTAAAGCTATTAAAATGTGGCGTTTTCTGAACAACAACAACAACCAATTATCTTTATCGAAAATAGGACGTTTTATGTAGAAAACAACACAAGTATTTAGGTCGCATCATTCATGATATATCTGCGATTGGGCTTCCTGTGTTCAGTGTAGCAAATTTGCTGTGGTAGTTGGTCTGGATTTTATGGGCGGGAGATGCGACTCGTGTAATAAGTCTAGCCTAGGAGCAGCTTATCAAGTATACTCCATGACTCTGTTATTGTTTCATGTCTTTTTGTCTAATTGGATATTGCTAAATGATTTCTTTTCTTTATGAACAGATATACAATGAAACATACGAAGTCTTATGGAAAACTAAAGAGATTATACTTCATATGGGTCTGCAAACATCACGATGATCTATCTTGGTTTCTTGATATTCTTTATCGAGTTAATAGAGAGGTAAGGGGTTCCATGATTGCATTTTCGATTTTCAAAGACTCTGTAGAATGAGATGCTAGGTTTTTGTGAAATCCAGGTCCTTGTGTGATATGACGGGACTTGACCGTAAGAAATTTGCACTCAAGAAAGCACAACAGCTGAGGAAATTGTAAGAGGCACTGCATCTGTCACTCGTTCAAACATTCCGCTTACTACGTCAATCTTTAAAGACGTTTTCTATGTTTTTATGTACATTTAAAAGTTCGTATCAGTGGTGGTTCTTCATTTGTGGGTTTTTACTCTGCGTCATTTGGCATTTTGTGTCCTGGCTTTTAGCCTTCAATTCAATCAAGTACTTTCATAAGAACTTTCATGCCAGTTGTTCTTGGTCATTTTTCTTTGTACTTCTTTGCATACGCTTTTTAATAACCTACCGGTAGATAAGCAACTAAGACTTAGATCACGCGCATGTTTAGAATTTTCAGGGTTCAGCGAAAAACCTATAAGCAAATTCACAAAACAATATTTTCTTTTTTTGAATTTTCTAGTTAAAATCGTTTTTTTTTTTACCTAACATTTTATTTGAAAATGTGCCCGAATTTGAATTTGTCATAGCAAAAAAACTCCATTACTATTGAAATTTTGCTAAAAGTTAAGCAACTCAAAAGCAGCTATGAGGGCTAAAATTTCTGATATTTTAAGCAACCCTGACTAAAATTGCTTTAAAAAAGTTGATAAATACCAGTTAGTAATGTCAATTATTATGAATTTCATTTTGCTTTCAGATGAATATTGACGCTGAAAACGAAATGTTGACAACTCATCTATATGTGACCAGGTCTAAGAAATTATCAGTAGCAGTAAGTGAAGTTTTCATTTGCGATAACTCTCTTCAATATTTTTGCTCCATGCTGCTTTGATCCTTTTGGGTCCAGTAGTGCTGCTTTTGATACTCTAATCATGCTCTAAATTGAATCTAGCCTGAAAGTAAGTGGAGTGAGTGGCCAAGCTTCTCCGCTAGCTCTCGTTGGGCAGCTGAAGTTAAGCTTGGTCGTGCGAGGTCAGCATTTGGATGGGTGGCTTTCCAGACGGATGACTAAACATCTCACTCTGCCGTCCTTCGAAAGGGACGTTAAACTATAACTAGGGGTCCCATGCCTGGAAGCGGCATGAATAGTAGGCCCAAATTAGCTGAAAAAGCTAGAAATAGCAGCCTTCTCTAAATAAAGTAACAAACAACAATTAGTGTAAAAGGCCCTTTTATCGCTGGCCTCCTACTAATGACGAGCTTTCTGTGCTCTTGATCTCATGACAATGACAATAAGCGTGATAAATGTCTAAGCAAAGTATTTTGAGGGTATCATAGATTTCTTAAAATTCTTTGTTTTTTTTTTCAGGACCCATCTTTCTTTGATGAAAGAAAAGGCTGGCTGTCCGACAAAATCAGAAATAAACGGCCTGATTGGAAAAAAGTATTTGAAAAAGTTGATGCAAATCATCAAAGGTTTGTTATAATCTGAAGTACTATAGCTTTGTTTGCATTATGTATTGCCCTCTTAAAAAAAGCTTCTCGTGAAACCGAGAGAAAAGGAAAATCGCGTGAAACGTTATGCAAACCTTGCTCTGGTCCTCCGTGCTCTGTTCCGCTCTGCTTTGCTCTTCTCTGCTCTTCTGTCTGGTTTGCTTGAATCTGCTCTTCTATGCTGTGATATACTCTGCCCTTCTGTACTTGCTCCCCTCAACTCTTTCGACAGCTCTGCTAACCAGATGCTTTCCTCCTCAGCTCCTTCCCTTCTCTCCTCCTGCACCTCTCCTGCAGTGTTGTGCCCCGTGCTGCAATGCACTGCTCTTCTCTGATATGCTCATCCCTTCTCTGCAGGGCTCATTCTGCTCCACCTCTCCCTAATCTCCTCTGTTCTATATTTCTCTGCCCTTATGCCCGAATTTCCTTTTCTTCCCCTCTTATTTACCCTATTTTATCGATGTTTTCATAAATCTGACAAATTGCTAAGATTAAAGCAAAATTTCTTCGTCCTAGTGAGAGAATTGGCGTTTTCTTCTGTGGACCAAAAACGATTCATCCAACATTGCATCGTCTATGCAACAAAAAGAGGAAAAATAAAAATACCTTTATTTTTCATAAAGAAAACTTCTAGCTGGCTTAGAAATCAGTAACTATTATTGCTTATCCTTATCTTAGATAAAAAGCAGTTTCAGCTACATAGTAACAATCTTGTGTTTATTATAAAAAATTGATAATTAGCATCAATTATCAGAGTCTAGCTTTAACAATGTGCGACGTTGCTCTTACCCTAAGGTGCCTAATTGCTGGGGGGCTGGAATATGCAAGGCGTTTGAACAGCATTCAGGGTCTAATTAGCTGGGGTCAATTTAAACGGGGGGTCGGAATTTGTTTGACAAGCTGCGTCAGGAACGGGCCCTATAGTATTTAAAAGTTTGGGCAATCCGTAGTTCGTTCAAGCAAATGGAGTGTATGAGTGGAATTTCATACCAAGAACATCTCAGTGAAATAAGTTAAAAATATCGACACCAATATCAATGCAAATTTTAATAAAAGGGGGGTCCTAATAAGAGCGGGGGTTGGAAATTTTGAACCTAACCTTAGCCAACGGCCTTTCTCGTTGAAATTCTCCAACCCCACAATCTAATTAAAACGCTAATCATCGGAACTTCCACATTTACTATCACTTTTTAGGGTTTCTGCGGTATTCATGCATAAATCATGTCAGAATATCAGTTAGTTGATGTAAGGGAGATTGAGTATACTTTGCTACTTAATCTCCCCGGGTCATATACCCTTCTAGACCACGTGCCCACTGGCTGCTATATTAGCTCCTAATACCCCATGTATTACTACCTTGCACTAACATACACTACAGTTTGCAAGATCGAAATTTATTCTTAAGATAGAAGCATGCATGCTTTATAACTGCCAATATTTCATATGAAACTATGGATTGATTATGCATTTAAATAACTCAAGTGCGTACACGAGAATTAGCTGAAAATTGCCTTTTAAGTGAGATTCAAACTCGCTTATTGCAAACCACCTAGCAGTTAGGCACCTAAGATAAGTAGTTATTAAGCTTGTGCTAACGGACAAGTAAATATATTTAAAATCGTATGTTGTATTTAGTGCTTTGGCAGCAGTAGAAGAAGCTATGGTTGATCTTAAAGTTTTATGTATATTTTTGCTTAGTTATCTGATGAATATAATGAAACTAAACAAGATGAATTCTCGATTCCTGGAAAATTGGATTTCTCCCACTGCTTGCTTGCTTGAAAACGGTTTATATATGTATTTGAAATCCAGCTTACATGCAAATCGCCAAAAGGCAAGTCTATAGCCTTACCAAATGGCCAAATAAAGGCCAAAATCAGGGGTTTTGAAAACTCCCTTTTTTCTTCAAAATTATTAGGTAAATCCTTCCAAAAGCCCCCTGATTTGTCTCTAAGGGGTAAATAAGGTGTTTTTCTATCAAATTGGGACGAATTTGGGGGAAAAATTTTCCTTCAAAAGTCGCCAAAAAGGCAAGTCTATAGCCTTACCAAATGGCCAAAAAGGCCAAAATCAGGGTTTTGAAAACTCCCTTTTTTCTTCAAAATTATTAGGTAAATCCTTCCAAAAACCCCCTGATTTGTCTCTAATTGAATAATAAGGTGTTTTTCTATCAAATTAGGTAGAATTTGGGGGGAGGGGAATTTTCCTTCAAAAATCGCCAAAAAGGCAAGTCTATAGCCTTACCAAATGGCCAAATAAAGGCCAAAATCAGGGGTTTTGAAAACTCCCTTTTTTCTTCAAAATTATTAGGTAAATCTTTCCAAAAGCCCCCTGATTTGTCTCTAAGGGGTAAATAAGGTGTTTTTCTATCAAATTGGGTCGAATTTGGGGACAAAATTTTCTTCAAAAATCGCCAAAAGGCAAGTCTATAGCCTTACCAAATGGCCAAAAAGGCCAAAATCAGGGTTTTGAAAACTCCTTTTTCTTCAAAATTATTTGGTAAATCCTTCCAAAAACCCCTGATTTGTCTCTAAGGGGTAAATAAGGTGTTTTTCTATCAAATTGGGTCGAATTTGGGGAAAAAATTTTCCTTCAAAATCGCCAAAAGGCAAGTCTATAGCCTTACCAAATGGCCAAAAAGGCCAAAATCAGGGTTTTGAAAACTCCTTTTTCTTCAAAATTATTTGGTAAATCCTTCCAAAACCCCTGATTTGTCTCTAAGGGGTAAATAAGGTGTTTTTCTATCAAATTGGGTCCAATTTGGGTGAAAAATTTTCCTTCAAAAATCGCCAAAAGGCAAGTCTATAGCCTTACCAAATGGCCAAAAAGGCCAAAATCAGGGTTTTGAAAACTCCTTTTTTCTTCAAAAATTATTTGGTAAATCCTTCCAAAACCCCTGATTTGCCTTTAAGGGGTAAAATAAGGTGTTTTTCTATCAAATTGGGTCGAATTTGGGGAAAAATTTTCCTTCAAAATCGCCAAAAGGCAAGTCTATAGCCTTACCAAATGGCCAAAAAGGCCAAAATCAGGGGTTTTGAAAACTCCCTTTTTTCTTCAAAATTATTAGGTAAATCCTTCCAAAACCCCCTGATTTGTCTCTAAGGGGTAAATAAGGTGTTTTTCTATCAAATTGGGTCGAATTTGGGGAAAAATTTTCCTTCAAAATCGCCAAAAAGGCAAGTCTATAGCCTTACCAAATGGCCAAAAAAGGGCCAAAATCAGGGGTTTTGAAAACTCCTTTTTCTTCAAAATTATTTGGTAAATCCTTCCAAAAACCCCTGATTTGTCTCTAAGGGAAAATAAGGTGTTTTTCTATCAAATTGGGTCGAATTTGGGGGAAAAATTTTCCTTCAAAAATCGCCAAAAAGGCAAGTCTATAGCCTTACCAAATGGCCAAAAAAAGGCCAAAATCAGGGGTTTTGAAAACTCCCTTTTTTCTTCAAAATTATTAGGTAAATCCTTCCAAAAACCCCTGATTTGTCTCTAAGGGGAAAATAAGGTGTTTTTCTATCAAATTGGGTCGAATTTGGGGAAAAATTTTCCTTCAAAAATCGCCAAAAAGGCAAGTCTATAGCCTTACCAAATGGCCAAAAAAGGCCAAAATCAGGGGTTTTGAAAACTCCTTTTTTCTTCAAAATATTAGGTAAATCCTTCCAAAAACCCCCTGATTTGTCTCTAAGGGGAAAATAAGGTGTTTTTCTATCAAATTGGGTCGAATTTGGGGGAAAAATTTTCCTTCAAAAATCGCCAAAAAGGCAAGTCTATAGCCTTACCAAATGGCCAAAAAAAGGCCAAAATCAGGGGTTTTGAAAACTCCCTTTTTTCTTCAAAATTATTAGGTAAATCCTTCCAAAAACCCCCTGATTTGTCTCTAAGGGGAAAATAAGGTGTTTTTCTATCAAATTGGGTCGAATTTGGGGAAAAATTTTCCTTCAAAATCGCCAAAAGGCAAGTCTATAGCCTTACCAAATGGCCAAAAAGGCCAAAATCAGGGTTTTGAAAACTCCTTTTTCTTCAAAAATATTTGGTAAATCCTTCCAAAACCCCTGATTTGTCTCTAAGGGGTAAATAAGGTGTTTTTCTATCAAATTGGGTCGAATTTGGGGGAAAAATTTTCCTTCATAAATCGCCAAAAAGGCAAGTCTATAGCCTTACCAAATGGCCAAAAAGGCCAAAATCAGGGGTTTTGAAAACTCCATTTTTTCTTCAAGAATATTAGGTAAATCCTTCCAAAAACCCCTGATTTGTCTCTAAGGGGAAAATAAGGTGTTTTTCTATCAAATTGGGTCGAATTTGGGGACAAAATTTTCCTTCAAAATCGCCAAAAGGCAAGTCTATAGCCTTACCAAATGGCCAAAAAGGCCAAAATCAGGGTTTTGAAAACTCCTTTTTCTTCAAAATTATTTGGTAAATCCTTCCAAAACCCCTGATTTGTCTCTAAGGGAAAATAAGGTGTTTTTCTATCAAATTGGGTCGAATTTGGGGAAAAATTTTCCTTCAAAAATCGCCAAAAAGGCAAGTCTATAGCCTTACCAAATGGCCAAAAAAAGGCCAAAATCAGGGGTTTTGAAAACTCCCTTTTTCTTCAAAAATATTAGGTAAATCCTTCCAAAAACCCCCTGATTTGTCTCTAATGGGAAAATAAGGTGTTTTTCTATCAAATTTGGTCGAATTTGGGGGGCAAAATTTTCCTTCGAAAGTCCCCAAAAGGCAAGTCTATAGCCTTACCAAATGGCCAAAAAAAGGCCAAAATCAGGGGTTTTGAAAACTCCCTTTTTTCTTCAAAATTATTAGGTAAATCCTTCCAAAACCCCCTGATTTGTCTCTAAGGGGAAAATAAGGTGTTTTTCTATCAAATTGGGTCGAATTTGGGGGGAAAAATTTTCCTTCAAAAATCGCCAAAAAGGCAAGTCTATAGCCTTACCAAATGGCCAAAAAAAGGCCAAAATCAGGGGTTTTGAAAACTCCCTTTTTTCTTCAAAATTATTAGGTAAATCCTACCAATAACCCCTGATTTGTCTCTAAGGGGTAAATAAGGTGTTTTTCTATCAGATTGGGTCTTATTTGGGTGAAAAAAGTTTCCTTCAAAAATCGCCAAAAAGGCAAGTCTATAGCCTTACCAAATGGCCAAAAAGGCCAAAATCAGGGGTTTTGAAAACTCCCTTTTTTCTTCAAAATTATTAGGTAAATCCTTCCAAAAGCCCCCTGATTTGTCTCTAATGGGAAAATAAGGTGTTATTCTATCAAATTTGGTCGAATTTGGGGGGCAAAATTTTCCTTCGAAAGTCCCTAAAAAGGCAAGTCTATAGCCTTACCAAATGGCCAAAAAAGGCCAAAATCAGGGGTTTTGAAAACTCCATTTTTTCTTCAAGAATATTAGGTAAATCCTTCCAAAAACCCCCTGATTTGTCTCTAAGTGGAAAATAAGGTGTTTTTCTATCAAATTAGGTAGAATTTGGGGGAAAATTTTCCTTCAAAAATCGCCAAAAGGCAAGTCTATAGCCTTACCAAATGGCCAAAAAGGCCAAAATCAGGGGTTTTGAAAACTCCCTTTTTTCTTCAAAATTATTAGGTAAATCCTTCCAAAAACCCCTGATTTGTCTCTAAGGGAAAATAAAGTGTTCTTCTATCAAATTGGGTCGAATTTGGGGGGAAAAATTTTCCTTCAAAAATCCCCAAAAAGGGAAGTCTATAGCCTTACCAAATGGCCAAAAAAGGGCCAAAATCAGGGGTTTTGAAAACTCCCTTTTTTTCAAAATTATTTGGTAAATCCTTCCAAAAACTCCCTGATTGTTCTCTAAGGGGAAAATAAAGTGTTTTTCTATCAAATTGGGTCGAATTTGGGGGGAAAAATTTTCCTTCAAAATCGACAAAAAGGCAAGTCTATAGCCTTACCAAATGGCCAAAAAGAGGCCAAAATCAGGGGTTTTGAAAACTCCATTTTTTCTTCAAGAATATTAGGTAAATCCTTCCAAAAACCCCCTGATTTGTCTCTAAGGGGAAAATAAGGTGTTTTTCTATCAAATTGGGTCGAATTTGGGGAAAAATTTTCCTTCAAAATCGCCAAAAGGCAAGTCTATAGCCTTACCAAATGGCCAAAAATAGGCCAAATTCAGGGTTTTGAAAACTACCTTTTTTCTTCTGAAATATTTGGTAAATCCTTCCAAAACCCCTGATTTGTCTCTAAGGGAAAATAAGGTGTTTTTCTATCAGATTAGGTCCAATTTGGGTGACAAAATTTTCTTCCAAAAATCGATAAAAAGGTAAGTCTATAGCCTTACCAAATGGCCAAAAATAGGCCAAATTCAGGGGTTTTAAAAACTACCTTTTTTCTTCTGAAATATTTGGTAAATCCTTCCAAAAACCCCTGATTTGTCTCTAAGGGAAAATAAGGTGTTTTTCTATCAAATTGGGTCGAATTTGGGGGGAAAAATTTTCCTTCAAAAATCGCCAAAAAGGCAAGTCTATAGCCTTACCAAATGGCCAAAAAGGCCAAAATCAGGGGTTTTGAAAACTCCCTTTTTTCTTCAAAATTATTAGGTAAATCCTTCCAAAACCCCTGATTTGTCTCTAAGGGAAAATAAGGTGTTTTTCTATCAAATTGGGTCGAATTTGGGGGAAAAATTTTCCTTCAAAAATCGCCAAAAAGGCAAGTCTATAGCCTTACCAAATGGCCAAAAAAGGCCAAAATCAGGGGTTTTGAAAACTCCCTTTTTTCTTCAAAATTATAAGGCAAATCCTTCCACAAACCCCCTGATTTGTCTCTAAGGGAAAATAAGGTGTTTTTCTATCAAATTGGGTCGAATTTGGGGGGAAAAATTTTCCTTCAAAAATCGCCAAAAAGGCAAGTCTATAGCCTTACCAAATGGCCAAAAAAAGGCCAAAATCAGGGGTTTTGAAAACTCCATTTTTTCTTCAAGAATATTAGGTAAATCCTTCCAAAAACCCCTGATTTGTCTCTAAGGGAAAATAAGGTGTTTTTCTATCAAATTGGGTCGAATTTGGGGGAAAAATTTTCCTTCAAAAATCGCCAAAAAGGCAAGTCTATAGCCTTACCAAATGGCCAAAAAAAGGCCAAAATCAGGGGTTTTGAAAACTCCCTTTTTTCTTCAAAATTATAAGGCAAATCCTTCCACAAACCCCCTGATTTGTCTCTAAGGGGAAAATAAGGTGTTTTTCTATCAAATTGGGTCGAATTTGGGGGGAAAAATTTTCCTTCAAAAATCGCATAAAAGGCAAGTCTATAGCCTTACCAAATGGCCAAAAAGGCCAAATTCAGGGTTTTGAAAACTCCTTTTTCTTCAAAAATATTTGGTAAATCCTTCCAAAAACCCCCTGATTTGTCTCTAAGGGGAAAATAAGGTGTTTTTCTATCAAATTGGGTCGAATTTGGGGGGAAAAATTTTCCTTCAAAATCGCCAAAAGGCAAGTCTATAGCCTTACCAAATGGCCAAAAAGGCCAAAATCAGGGTTTTGAAAACTCCCTTTTTTCTTCAAAATTATTAGGTAAATCCTTCCAAAAACCCCTGATTTGTCTCTAAGGGAAAATAAGGTGTTTTTCTATCAAATTGGGTCGAATTTGGGGAAAAAATTTCCTTCAAAATCGCCAAAAAGGCAAGTCTATAGCCTTACCAAATGGCCAAAAAGGCCAAAATCAGGGGTTTTGAAAACTCCCTTTTTTCTTCAAAATTATTAGGTAAATCCTTCCAAAAACCCCCTGATTTGTCTCTAAGGGGAAAATAAGGTGTTTTTCTATCAAATTGGGTCGAATTTGGGGGGAAAAATTTTCCTTCAAAAATCGCCAAAAAGGCAAGTCTATAGCCTTACCAAATGGCCAAAAAAAGGCCAAAATCAGGGGTTTTGAAAACTCCCTTTTTCTTCAAAAATATTTGGTAAATCCTTCCAAAAACACCCTGATTTGTCTCTAATGGGAAAATAAGGTGTTTTTCTATCAAATTAGTTCTAATTTGGGTGACAAAATTTTCTTCCAAAAATCGATAAAAAGGTAAGTCTATAGCCTTACCAAATGGCCAAAAATAGGCCAAATTCAGGGGTTTTAAAAACTACCTTTTTTCTTCTGAAATATTTGGTAAATCCTACCCAATACCCCCTGATTGGCCTTTAAGGGGTAAGTTAGGTGTTTTTCTATCAGATTAGGTCCAATTTGGGTGACAAAATTTTCTTCCAAAAATCGATAAAAAGGTAAGTCTATAGCCTTACCAAATGGCCAAAAATAGGCCAAATTCAGGGGTTTTAAAAACTACCTTTTTCTTCTGAAATATTAGGTAAATCCTTTCAAAAACCCCTGATTTGTCTCTAAGGGGAAAATAAGGTGTTTTTCTATCAAATTGGGTCGAATTTGGGGGGAAAATTTTCCTTCAAAAATCGCCAAAAAGGCAAGTCTATAGCCTTACCAAATGGCCAAAAAAGGCCAAAATCAGGGGTTTTGAAAACTCCCTTTTTTCTTCAAAATTATTAGGTAAATCCTTCCAAAAATCCCCTGATTTGTCTCTAATGGGAAAATAAGGTGTTTTTCTATCAAATTTGGTCGAATTTGGGGGGCAAAATTTTCCTTCAAAAATCGCCAAAAAGGCAAGTCTATAGCCTTACCAAATGGCCAAAAAAAGGCCAAAATCAGGGGTTTTGAAAACTACCTTTTTCTTCAAAAATATTTGGTAAATCCTTCCAAAAACCCCTGATTTGTCTCTAAGGGAAAATAAGGTGTTTTTCTATCAAATTGGGTCGAATTTGGGGGGAACAATTTTCCTTCAAAAATCGCCAAAAGAGCAAGCCTATAACCTTACCAAATGGCCAAAAAAAGGCCAAAATCAGGGGTTTTGAAAACTCCCTTTTTTCTTCAAAATTATTGGATAAATCCTTTCAAAAACCCCTGATTTGTCTCTAAGGGGAAAATAAGGTGTTTTTCTATCAAATTGGGTCGAATTTGGGGGGAAAAATTTTCCTTCAAAAATCGCCAAAAAGGCAAGTCTATAGCCTTACCAAATGGCCAAAAAGGCCAAAATCAGGGGTTTTGAAAACTCCATTTTCTTCAAGAATATTTGGTAAATCCTTCCCAATACCCCTGATTTGTCTCTAAGGGAAAATAAGGTGTTTTTCTATCAAATTAGGTAGAATTTGGGGAGGGAGGATTTTCCTTCAAAAATCGCCAAAAGGCAAGTCTATAGCCTTACCAAATGGCCAAAAAAAGGCCAAAATCAGGGGTTTTGAAAACTCCCTTTTTCTTGAAAAATATTAGGTAAATCCTTTCAAAAACCCCCTGATTTGTCTCTAAGGGAAAATAAGGTGTTTTTCTATCAAATTGGGTCGAATTTGGGGAAAAAATTTTCTTCAAAAATCGCCAAAAAGGCAAGTCTATAGCCTTACCAAATGGCCAAAAAAAGGCCAAAATCAGGGGTTTTGAAAACTCCCTTTTTTCTTCAAAATTATTAGGTAAATCCTTCCAAAAACCCCCTGATTTGTCTCTAAGGGAAAATAAGGTGTTTTTCTATCAAATTGGGTCGAATTTGGGGAAAAATTTTCCTTCAAAATCGCCAAAAGGCAAGTCTATAGCCTTACCAAATGGCCAAAAAGGCCAAAATCAGGGGTTTTGAAAACTCCCTTTTTCTTCAAAAATATTTGGTAAATCCTTCCCAATACCCCTGATTTGCCTCTAAGGGGTAAAATAAGGTGTTTTTCTATCAAATTGGGTCGAATTTGGGGGGAAAAATTTTCCTTCAAAAATCGCCAAAAAGGCAAGTCTATAGCCTTACCAAATGGCCAAAAAGGCCAAAATCAGGGGTTTTGAAAACTCCATTTTTTCTTCAAAAATATTAGGTAAATCCTTCCAAAAACCACCTGATTTGTCTCTAAGGGGAAAATAAGGTGTTTTTCTACCAAATTGGGTCGAATTTGGGGGAAAAATTTTCCTTCTTAAATCGCCAAAAAGGCAAGTCTATAGCCTTAACAAATGGCCAAAAAAGGCCAAAATCAAGGGTTTTGAAAACTCCTTTTTCTTCAAGAATATTTGGTAAATCCTTCCAAAACCCCTGATTTGTCTCTAAGGGGTAAATAAGGTGTTTTTCTATCAAATTGGGTCGAATTTGGGGAAAAATTTTCCTTCAAAATCGCCAAAAGGCAAGTCTATAGCCTTACCAAATGGCCAAAAAAGGCCAAAATCAGGGTTTTGAAAACTCCTTTTTCTTCAAGAATATTAGGTAAATCCTTCCCAAAACCCCTGATTGGCCTTTAAGGGGTAAGTTAGGTGTTTTTCTATCAGATTAGGTCCAATTTGGGTGACAAAATTTTCTTCCAAAAATCGATAAAATGGTAAGTCTATAGCCTTACCAAATGGCCAAAAATAGGCCAAATTCAGGGGTTTTGAAAACTCCCTTTTTTCTTCAAAATTATTAGGTAAATCCTTCCAAAAACCCCTGATTTGTCTCTAATGGGAAAATAAGGTGTTTTTCTATCAAATTGGGTCGAATTTGGGGAAAAATTTTCCTTCAAAATCGCCAAAAGGTAAGTCTATAGCCTTACCAAATGGCCAAAAATAGGCCAAATTCAGGGGTTTTAAAAACTACCTTTTTTCTTCTGAAATATTTGGTAAATCCTACCCAATACCCCCTGATTGGCCTTTAAGGGGTAAGTTAGGTGTTTTTCTATCAGATTAGGTCCAATTTGGGTGACAAAATTTTCCTCCAAAATCACCAAAAAGGCAAGTCTATAGACTTACCAAACGGCCAAAAATAGGCCAAATTCAGGGTTTTGAAAACTCCCTTTTTCTTCAAAATTATTTGGTAAATCCTTCCAAAACCCCTGATTTGTCTCTAAGGGAAAATAAGGTGTTTTTCTATCAAATTGGGTCGAATTTGGGGAAAAAATTTTCCTTCAAAATCGCCAAAAGGCAAGTCTATAGCCTTACCAAATGGCCAAAAAAGGGCCAAAATCAGGGGTTTTGAAAACTCCTTTTTCTTCAAAATTATTTGGTAAATCCTTCCAAAATACCCTTGATTTGTCTCTAATGGGAAAATAAGGTGTTTTTCTATCAAATTGGGTCGAATTTGGGGGGAAAAATTTTCCTTCAAAAATCGCCAAAAAGGCAAGTCTATAGCCTTACCAAATGGCCAAAAAAGGCCAAAATCAGGGGTTTTGAAAACTCCATTTTTTCTTCAAGAATATTAGGTAAATCCTTCCAAAAACCCCCTGATTTGTCTCTAAGGGAAAATAAGGTGTTTTTCTATCAAATTGGGTCGAATTTGGGGGAAAAAATTTTCCTTCAAAAATCGCCAAAAAGGCAAGTCTATAGCCTTACCAAATGGCCAAAAAAGGCCAAAATCAGGGGTTTTGAAAACTCCCTTTTTTCTTCAAAATTATTAGATAAATCCTTCCAAAAACCCCTGATTTGTCTCTAAGGGAAAATAAGGTGTTTTTCTATCAAATTGGGTCGAATTTGGGGAAAAATTTTCCTTCAAAAATCGCCAAAAAGGCAAGTCTATAGCCTTACCAAATGGCCAAAAAAGGCCAAAATCAGGGGTTTTGAAAACTCCCTTTTTTCTTCAAAATTATTAGGTAAATCCTTCCAAAAGCCCCCTGATTTGTCTCTAAGGGAAAATAAGGTGTTTTTCTATCAAATTGGGTCGAATTTGGGGGGAAAAATTTTCCTTCCAAAATCGCCAAAAGGCAAGTCTATAGCCTTACCAAATGGCCAAAAAAGGCCAAAATCAGGGGTTTTGAAAACTCCCTTTTTTCTTCAAAATTATTAGGTAAATCCTTCCAAAAACCCCTGATTTGTCTCTAAGGGGAAATAAGGTGTTTTTCTATCAAATTGGGTCGAATTTGGGGGAAAAATTTTCCTTCAAAAATCGCCAAAAAGGCAAGTCTATAGCCTTACCAAATGGCCAAAAAAAGGCCAAAATCAGGGGTTTTGAAAACTCCCTTTTTTCTTCAAAATTATTAGGTAAATCCTTCCAAAAACCCCCTGATTTGTCTCTAAGTGGAAAATAAGGTGTTTTTCTATCAAATTGGGTCGAATTTGGGGAAAAATTTTCCTTCAAAATCGCCAAAAGGCAAGTCTATAGCCTTACCAAATGGCCAAAAAGGCCAAAATCAGGGTTTTGAAAACTCCTTTTTCTTCAAAATTATTAGGTAAATCCTTCCAAAACCCCTGATTTGTCTCTAAGGGAAAATAAGGTGTTTTTCTATCAAATTGGGTCGAATTTGGGGAAAAAAATTTTCCTTCAAAAATCGCCAAAAGGCAAGTCTATAGCCTTACCAAATGGCCAAAAAGGTACATTTGTGTTCATAACTAGCCCAAGTTTATCTCTGCAATCACAGTAGAAAACCGTGGCTCCAGCCCACAACATTTTCGTTGTGAGCCCTGCACGCCACAGAGACAATGTTGAAGAACAAACAACATTAAACGGGGGAGTGGTAGGCAAAGAATCGGTCTCAATATATTTCGCCCATGACTGTTGGTCTCCTGTTGAAAGTGGCAGGGGGTGGCGAGGGGATGGAAGAAAGACCCGGGTTGAGGACTGTAATCATACCAACTATAATAACTGTTCAAATCATCCCAGTGCAGTGTTATAAAAGCATACAAAAGGGTTAAAGCAAAGCAAGTTAAAAACCAGAACTATGCGGTTATTGAACGATTGCGGGGTAAATGCTAGAAAATATTCGGACCGAAGCATGAAATACGGACCGCATGCAGTGAGGTCCGCACAAGAAGCTGAGGTTCGAATATTTTCCAGCATTGATTGAGCAGTCGTTTAGTAAAGCTTTATTATATGACGTTCGAAAATTATATAGAATATTGTCAAACTTTGATGGAGAATGTTTCCAAGGCAATTCCGGTCAACAACTTGAAAAATACGGCTTTTAAGCTACGGCTAATCAAGGAGACATGTCGAGCGCACAAGAAACATTTGTGTGTCTCTTGCTACAAATTTTGTCTTGCACTACAAAGTTTCCGGTTTTCAAGGTGGCTAAACTAGGAGACATTGAGGGGACATGTCACGTGTGGCAATGTCGCACGCGACAAGTCTCCTAGTTTAGCCAGGCCTTTACAGACCGATAAAGAACAAATCAGATTATGCCGTTGCCAGTCCGAACAGCCGTATTTTCGAACACTATATAATAATTCTTGATTCTTATCATTAAAGGAAAACTAGAATAGCTTGTCATACTGGAGAGAAAGCTATAAGCGATTACGGTATAACCGGATTACTGCATTTTGCAAGTCCTTAATTAATAAAATAGTAGTGCTCATGACTACGATTACATAACGATACATGGATTAACCGTGGTGCAGCTGCAAGCACACCGGAATAAAAAATTCTAATATTGGGCATGAAATTGAGGAGAACATTTAAGCAAACATGCGGAGAAAATGATTGAAACAAGCCAATACCGTAAATACTCGAATAAGCCCCCAACTTAACATAAGAATTGCTATTTTCATGTTCCCTCTCTAGAGTTTCGACAAGGGCAACATTTCAAGGGAAGGAAATACAAAGCATTCAACGGAATTTTGCATTAGCCCAATAAGCCTCCCTTGAATTAGCACCCATCCATCAATGTTCAAAATCAATAAGCTTCCAGGAGGCTTAGGGCATGAGCTAATAAACTGAACATTTCACCGAATATGTCTCTGAACACTTCTACGCCAAGGTCAATGCTGAGTAGCCAAATGATCTGGAAATTTCACCGAATACTTGCTGAACATTCTCCACCTCTTTTTCGTGCACTTATTTCGGCGCGAAATTCAAGACTATTTCTTGGGAAATTGAGAAATTTGCCACCAAATATTAGCACGCACATGCTTATACTGGATAAACATCGCACTAGCCACGAACAAATTTTGTTCATCAAACATTTTTTACTCCGATCAAACATTCACTTAACATTGAACAATGTTCAGTGGCTAAACAAGACAGCAAAATGAACAGGATTTTTCACTGAACTTCTTTTTGGATGATGTTTCGAGAAATATTCAATTCACTTTTCCAGGGCCTCATTCGAGAAGTTTCCGTGCTTTTTATAAAGTAAGCAAGCACAAAGGGGTTTTCAAGCGTAAAACCCTTCACAAAATTAACAGTGTTTCTTCTAGTAACTTTGAATATACAAACCACAAAATGTCCACCTCTATTCGATGCATTAAAATTCTTCAGAATGAAGAAAGGTGACTAGCCTATACTACATATAGAGCCACAAGGGCTGCCAAATGTAGTTGGAACGCCCTAGATTTTTCGTACCTATGAATCACTGACATATTCGGTAAACCTAGCATATTCAACAGAAAAATCCCCCCCCCCGTCAAACAATATTGAGACTATTGAAGATTCTCTTAGCAATCGTGCGAGGTGAGATTTAGCTGGAAATTTTAGTGCTTAACAACATTGTTTAAGGGGGAGGAGGGGGAGGGTGAAGCAATAGCAGGCAGTGAAAGAGAGTTTCAGCAGTTCCAACACTTTCGGCAGCCACTGTAGGCTTTTGACGTGAATTTCAAAAGCATATTTAATGCATATCAGCAATTTGAATCACCTTTATTAAGATTTTTCACAGTCCTGTTGTCGATTTTTTTCGACACAGCATACGGTGCGATATATTTGTTGCCTTTTTCTTCATCTGGAAGCTCAACGAGATCTTTTTCTTTTTCTTTCCGCTTCTCTTCCTCGATTAACATTTCAACGGTTTGTTTCCCTTGAAGTTTACCAACGGAAGCGTAGATATGTTCGCTTGGGCGGTCAGGAACCTGTGGAGCGTCTGGGACTTGCCGCGCGGCTGCTCCATAAGCAGGATTATCAACATCGAAGTTCTTGCGTGCCCGGTTATCATAAAGAGCGTTTCGATACATCTAAAGAATTAAAGAGAATGAGGTACACTATTAGATCTCTTATAATGTATGTAAAATCATTAAAGTGACATCGTTGTCAATTAAACCCTCTCAGCAAAACATAAAAGGCCTTCTTGAGAAAAATCTCTAACAAAAAGCCATCTCTTTAGATTTTATTTAAAATTCCTGATTCTATTGAAAAATTTTATTTTACAAAGACACAATACATGGAAAAACATTTAGCTATCTGCACAGAAATTTTCCTTGGGGTAAAGCCCGTACACCCCCATTTTGGCTCACCTTGCTTGCAAGTCCACCCCACTATTGATAGCTAGCGCGGCCCCAGAGAAAGACATACCCCCCTTCCAGTGTCTTTAGATTGAGGTCCTATTAATTTGGCTTGAAATAAGGCACTGCCTGATCAGGTCTGATCAACTAAGCTTTCATAATAGCTGAAGGGACGTTTGGCGACTTTTATCTCAATTCAGCAAATGGGGTTGCTTTCTCGAGCATGATCTATGAGATTTGCCCCCCTCCCCCACCGAAAATGGCAGCTCATAATAAAATAATTAATATTTAGCAACACTTTAACGTGCTAGCGAATCTATACGCACAACTGTGGTGGACACGCACTATTGTGGTGCAATTTATTGGGTACTGTGGTGGATACGCACTACTGTGGTCGGTTATTATGCTTAATGTGGTGGGTTATCATGCTTGATGTGGTGGTATTTCTGGCGTACTGTGGTGGATAATCACTACTGTGGTGGATTATTATGCTTTATATGACGGGTTACTATGCTTGATGTGGTGGTATTTTTGTGTACTGCGTTGGATAATCACTACTGTGGTGGATCATTATGTTTGATGTGGTAGGTTATTATGCTTGATTTACTGGTATTTTTGTGTACTGTGTGGTATAAGCAATACTGTGGTAGGTTATTATCCTTGATGTGGTGGTATTTTTCGCGTACTGTGGTGGGTTATTATGCTTGATGTGGTGGTATTTTTGGCGTACTGTGATGGATAATCATTACTGTGGTGGCTTATTATGCTTGATGTTGTTTTACTTTCTCCGTATTTTAGTGGATAATCACTACTGTGGTGGGTCATTATGCTTGATGTCGCAGCTTATCATGCTTGATGTGGTGGTATTTTTTTCGTACTTTGCTGGATAATCACTACTGTGGTGGTAACTAAAAGTAAAGTAAAAATGGAAAATCTAGGCCATACCTTAACATTCGTCGATCTCAAATTATTCGGCATTACCAGCGAACGACGTCCTCGTTCCGGACTGATTTGTGGCGAATCTTCAGGAGACATTTCGTAGATCGGGTTGGACTGTCCAACTATGTCATCGATGTCAGAAAATCGTATTGGAGAATCGGACTGCGAAGAGAAGATTGTTGATTTATTTGAACACATAAGTGGTTAGATTTTACAGTATGTAGCTAAGACCCGTGGTGGTTACTTCCATGTGTAGTGGTAAGGAATGTGCCAGTTTTTGAGTACTCAAATAAATTTTGGGGTATCATTTCTGTCACCACAGAAAATTTAGGGATGCTTTGTATGTAATGTTGACCTTGCTGGACATGTGACATGAAAAAAATTCCAATAGGGTATGTTTTGGGTATTTGCATGAATTTCGGGGAATCCTTTTTGAAAATTTTATAAACTCTGGGGTGATATTTTAATACGAACATAACACACCCCCGTCATCGACCGATTAAAGATATCAGTAAGAATGCAGTTTAAGGGTTCCTAGTTAACTGTATCATTGTAATCGAACTGTATTTTAGGTAGCGTTCGAAATGTAGCGCGAGCAGTAAGAACGAAATAGAAAAATGGGGTAAGAAATACTCTTGATTTCAAACAAATCCTTCTTGATGAACAGTTTTCATCAATGGAGGTAAGGCTTATGAAAAATATGCAACATTTACACTGTTAAAGCGGGGGTTTGGGGGCAGCAGCAGCCCCCAATATTATAACAGGCCACACGATACTTAACAATGCTGGTAAAGGGTCCCCTAAACTGCAGTTGAACCAAGTTACCCCCGGGATGAAACAGTACTTAAAAGTCTTTCAACATAAAACGGTATTCATATAGAGTATTCATATACAGTGCTCATATACGGTGCAATAATAAGTAGCTAAATACAACATAACTAGGGTGAAATGATAAAAACGTCGTCAAAGACTGAATACAATATACAGCGCCATAGAAGTCGACCAGGAGCTTCAGGGTTAGGGGTCAGTCATTTATAACTCTGGGTACCGGGGCGGGTTAGATTTCCTAAAGCGGTTAATAGTTTTCACACCCCTTTCAATTTTCTCTAAAAATATCATACCCCACTGAAAAACTGGTAAAAAATTTCATACCCCAGTAGCCATCATCTATCATTCATCGCCAATGTCATTTATCTGAAAAAGGTACAAATACCAAATACTTCAGGAAATTCAATATATGTTGAGCTTAAGTTCACCTAGAAAAATATTTGTTAGGCACTGTGAAAAATTACTTCATGGAAAAATTCTCAAGATTGATGAACAGACACGAAGATCAGTTTTTACCTATATGTTGAGAGATGATGAGTTCCAGCAAGCCTTCCATATCTTGTCTTTCTGAACAACTGGTCCAAATGCTTTTCCTCTTCTAACTCAGTACTATATGGCCTCTCATCAATATCACTGCTAACCTCACCATCACTTTCATTATCAGTTATTCTTGTTAGCTCTCCAATCACATCATCCTCAGAACATTGGTCTTCCGAATCCAACTCTGAATCTGCATCTAAGCCAGCTTCTTCTTCTATTACTGTTCAAGTGTTCTACAATAGCTTCTATCTTCTGTGTTTTTTTTAAATGGAGGAAATGAAGAAGGTTGCAATGTGCAAGGTATTTATCTAACTCTCTGACCTTTAATCTTTTAAAACTATTGTTTTCTGCAATCTTTCTCCAGTCATAATCCTTGAATTCTTTTTCATCTTCTGTTACTCGTTTTCTTTTTTTCTCCATCAGCCTCACTTCCTTGCGAAAGTGGCTTTGCTCCAATTCAGTCAAAGCATTTATAATTATGTCTTCTTTGACAGCGTAAAGCCTTTCAAATTCATTGATCTTCTCAATATTTTTCGTTGTTATTTGCCCTTGTCTAAACCATGCTTTGAGCTGTACACGTGGATTCATATCATCAACTTGTCTAATTTCATTATCAATTTTAGTTGGTGTTTTTGCTGCATGTAAGTACTTGAACTGATGAGATTCATAGTCTGGCATAGGCTCTGGAATGCGACTACAAGGTGGTCCAGTCCATCCATTTTCTAAACAAAATGTGCAAATTTGTCCATGATCTTTGCAGCTAAATTTCAGATATTCTAGATATTTTTCCCCCTTTCTGGTATGCTGATCCATAAATGTCTGTAAAGACTTGTAGTAGTGAAAGCCTGGTGTCTTTTTAGATTGTTTTGCATCTTTATTTGCAAGATAGTCATGCAGATATTTTGTATCCCAGAAAAATAGGTCACCCACATCCTCAGTTACATAAGCCTTCATAAACCCCTGTGGAGCCACTTCTCCATCTATTCTTTGGGCAACTTCATCACATACTTTGAAAGCATTAAATTTCATACGTTCAGTCTCATTCTTCTCAAGTTCATCAATGGTGAGATTGTTGATGTCAGTTTCACTTAAACCAAAATGTTTTTGGCGATATTCCCAGTTAAGATAACCTCCATCACAGATTGCATCTCCTGAAAAGCAAGTATGATACAATAAGAGTATATAATATCAAATATATAGTACATATTACAAAAAGGATCACTGAAAATATTGTATATGTTATATAATATTCTATATAAATTTCTGAGCAAAGAACAACAAAGTTGCATCCTGTTGATCAACATGATGGCATCCTGATACATGATATCTTGGAATATCTACAGTTTTCAATGTTTTAAAAATGTTAATGTATCCAAAGACAATGACAAAGTTGAATACGTACCAACAGCACTCTGAATTCTTTCAACTTCATTCTGACTGCTGTCACCAGGGGCTAAGTGATGTCTTATGTAGAAATCATATTTACAAATTCTTATTTCTTGTGCAATTCGATAATACACTTCATTGTTAGTGATTCCTACACCAGGACCTGCATCAGTGAGATCAACAATTCTTGGTTTAAAACTAGGCTGCTTGTTCCTTGACATTTCCAAACACACCTCAATTTCTTCCAATATTTTATGGAACTGAGCAACAATGCTCTCACCAGTATTGTCAGCATTGCTTACTATTTCGTACATATCTCTTGCAGACAACAAAACAATATTCAACTGTGCTACCAATGAATTCCCAGTGGCAAAGTCTTCTTCACTCAAATTTGTGAAACTATTGTATTCCTTGATGAGCTCTTCACACCTGTGCTGCAAAAACATAAGTTTATCTTTTTCATACTGGCGGTGTTGGCTTTCTCCCTCTTTCATCATTATGAGATCTTCATTAACAGACTGATCTTTAAAACTTTCTAAGGAATCTCTTCCTTTAACTATCCATCCTTTCATAAGAGTAGATCTTGAATTGCTACTATCATTGTCAAACTCATGGAGAAGGGGTTCTTTGTGTCTGTTACTTATAAGATTACTCCCCCAAACACTGCCAGAACTTCCTACAAAGTATTTTGGCTTAACAATCACAATAGCATCTTGCTGTGCCGTCTTTATAAGTTCAGTCTCAGCTGCCTTTTCCACACTTTTCTCCATATAAAGAAAAGTTCCTGGAGTACAATTCAGCATTGACTTAGGGAAGTCATAATGCTTGAATTTTCTTGCATTCGAATCTTCACTTGGACGGTAAACCTTTTGGGAACGTGCACTTTGCATACCGCAGCTAGTTTCAGGACAAAGGTATGCCTTGTCATCAAAACTTCTGAACAATGTTAACTCTTGTTGATTATTCTGCCCACACAAGGCCCGTACAATATTCTTTTGTGTGCACAACAAAATGAGTCAGTAAGTTTGAAGTACTTTCTGCTTTAGGTGGTTTCTTGCAACAGAATAGGCCTTTGCCAAGGTGATTTTTGGCTTGCCTGGACCGTTTGTTTTTGGTACTGCACGATTGTAAATTGCTGTGGTGGACTTGATTAAAGGCAAATTTACCTCACTCTGTTGTAATTGACAATCTTAAGAAAGTCACGTTTCTTTACGCGATGATTAAGGTAAAGAACTGAGTCCTTTCTTCTTCCATGTGCCGTTGATTTACTTGTAATGCAGTTGGCTAAGTGCTGCTCATCATCCTCATCCATCAACCGCTTGCGACCACCACCTTGCTTTCTCATTTTCAAACGTCTCTCCTTAACTATTTTTGACCGTGTCCTTTTGAGCATGCCTGCCAACACTTTCTTTTCTTCTCGTCTTTTGCAATCATGTCTACCAGGTCTTGCTTTTTGACATTTAGATCCTCAATTTCTTCAGAAAATTCATTGGTTTGAGTCTTACTCCAAATGTTCATCTTTGTTTTCAAGAGTTTCTCTTTTTGCAGCAACTCGGAGGAACACTTCTCTAATCGTTTATCAAGGTTGCTACTTACTATTATCTCTGCTTCTTTTGTGGCATTCTCAAACAATTCAGTGTAGCCAAAACTGCTTTTCTATCAGAGGTGATTGAATCACTGTCTATCCCAAGTTCATCTAACTCTCTTCGACTTCGTGTTATACCTAAGACAACCCTCAATACTTTTTTGTCCCACTCTGTGTCCATACATTCAATCATCCTTCTCACCACTTCCTTCCCCAGAGGTGGTGCTGTGCTAGCCTCATCTCTTCCCAGAAACTTTGCAAAGAAGAATTCAAGGCAAACAGTATCAGGACGCAATACGATCCAATCTTGTTCTTCTGCATGAACAATATATATACATAACCCATATTCTGGATGACAAAGTAGCTCTGAAAACTGTTTCTTTCTATGCCTGTCTTTTTTTATCAGATCTGCACATTTTCCATCATTTTGGTATGCCACAAATATTTCAAAAGCTTCCTGAAACTCAAGGAATGATTGTATTTTCGTTGAGCCATCTTGGAGAGGTATTTCTGCAAGTAAACAGTCCAGTATATAGCGGAGAGCAGACAGATTGTTTGATCTTTGTGTATCGACCTTGAATTTATTGATGAACCCGGTCAGGACTTCACGGTTTTCACGAACAGAGCAAGATTGCAAAGAGGTATGAACAAAATCATTCACTCGAGAGGTATTTCGAATTAATGTACGTTTTTCATGCCCATTTCTTGCAAGCTTTTCATCCATAATATTGCACTATTTTCCTACGTGTTACACTATCTACAAGCAAGACCAAAAACAACTCTTTGTTGAGGCACCAAACTATTTTCCATTTTGGCGCCAAACGCCAATTATTCTGGAGATGACAGCGAGGCTCATTGAAAGTGCTCTTTTGTTTGGTTTTTGGTTTCATGTTCATCAATTGCTTTGTATCTCCAACATGGACGCTGTCGAAACCAAGGCACTTGAAGAGTTTCTTGCGAAGAATTGCTTTTCTGGTTACTTAGAACGTTTTTTGGAATGTGGCTACGATGATTTTTCGTTTATCGTGAGCGTTGAAGAGCCAGACATCCTCGAAATGCTTAAGGACATTGGTATGACAAAAGTAGGCCATGTCAAAAAGTTTGTGGCTGTTTGGAAGGTGGCCAAGTTCTTGCTGTTGTCGCATGCAGAAAGTCGTCAGGATTCTCAAAAGAGCCAAAAGGAGACAAGTGCTAATCTGCCTATTAGATGTATGTTGTTTTTATTATAGCTGTTTTTGTCCTTGCAATGATTTTAGGCTGTTTGATCAACAATTGCATTTACCTAAACTTACATTAGAACAAATAATCTAATAGAGTTTATTTTTCTTGTAGTACCAAAAGATGTTGAAGAACTTTTAATACCTTGCCCTGCTAATGAAAAGCAGAAATTTTACAATGATGTCACTCATGCCCTACACAATTCAAGTTATTCCCTGATGGTTCCTGATGCATTTCGTAGGTATGCATGCAGCCAACGTGCAGTTCGATGGCAGCTGGAGACAGCAAAAAAGCAATTCGTGAAAGTGATTGAAAACTTTTCAAGCAGTAAGGATGGGCACTGGATCAATGTTCGCAAGTTTGCTGAACCTGGGACAACATTAAGATCTGCAGACATCAGTGCTGCCCATGATTCAAAAGAATTTCTGGATAACCACAGCAGAAAAGCTTCTGTCTTTCTAAAAGATGTGAAGGAAAGAAGAGCAAACCTTTTTCAAAACAATGAAATTCTACCATGGAAGGCCAGTGAGTTGGAGTTTTATGCCCACATCATAGAAGATTTAATTCCTGTCATTAATAAACTTGCAAGTCTTGCAGGTGAGATTAACCTGAAGCTGCAAAATACTTCTTTTCCTTGTTTAAAAAAAAGTACCTTGAAGAGAAAAAAAGCAAATGCTACTAAGTCGGAGAAAGAAAAGAAACAGAGGCTTCTTAAAAGTGCATGTGATGTTCTGCACATTATTTGCAAAGATGGTGCATCATATGCAAATCGCATCAGCAATGGAGAAAGCCAGTTTGTCCTTGAAATAGATATGCTGAGTCCAGAGAATTTTGACAAATTGCTACCAAAGTTCCATCTTGAGGGATTAATTTTCTCCTTGAAAAGGTTTATTTGCAGACCATGATGGAAGCTTCAGGAAGGCCTCGGATGTCGCTAAAAACTTGAAAGCATTCTTGCAGAAACATCTGCTACTAATGCTAAAAGGATGCAGCAAAGAAGAAAAGAACTTTTGAAAACTCAAAGCAAAGAAAAATCTTTGAATTTTGTTAACTTAAATTACAGATCAATAGACATTTGCATCTCATTGAGTTGATTTTCTCCAGACATTAAATTTGAAAAACTTCATACCCCCTCAAAACTTGCTAAAAAATTTTCATACCCCCCTATTTCCTTTGACTAATTTTCATACCCCCACCAATTCTAACCCGCCCCGGTACCCAGAGTTATAAATGACTGACCCCTTAGTGGGTCAAGCGAACTACGACGAAAATGCTGAGAATAATAAAAAATTCATACCTTTCTTTTTCTCTTTCTTCTTTTCAGAACAAAACAAACCAAAACAATGATGATGAGTGCAATCACAATCACTGAACCAACTCCGTACATCCACGGTTCTCCTTTTGGAGTAGGCTTGCTCTTGCTCTTTCCGATAGTTCCATCTTTATTCGTACCTGATCCATTAGGGCATGCAATTTTATCTTTCTCAAGGATTTTACAATCTTCAGCAATTACGCATCTCAAGTCCGTTCCTTTCAATAATTCACACATCTTATTACCTGGTAATGCTTCGTACTGCTTACTGGGATCCATAGCGACAAATACGACGTAGGTATAAAATGTTGCCACTTTCTGTAAAGTGGCTGCCTCAACGTAAACATCTTTTGGTACTTGGATATCACGACGCCTTCGGTTTATGACTGAGAAAAGAAAATGTTTTACTAGACAAAGTTACTCTAGCTATACGCGAAAACATTCTTCTGTCCTAAATTCTACGCAGTAAACGTATTCTTGCACGAGTCTGACGAGTAGCATACTGCAATAGACCTTTTTGGAGGAATGGATCGACGCAACATTTTTCTGGTAGATGGCGGATATTTGGAGTGAGGGAATCTTCTTCACATGCGACTACCGGGATCATGGTCGCTTAAGGAGAGGTAGTACAAGAAAATTAAATCTTTTCAATTTTACCCAGATCTATATGGATTCAAACCTAGCCTTAAAACCAGAAAGCCAATTACAATTCTACTAAGCTAAAAGACCGAAACGCGAAGCCATATGAGAGGAGTGCATTAGGCAAGTCATGTACAGCCTAAGGCTCTCCTCCCATATGACTTCGCGTTTCGGCCATGTTAAGCCTTCTTCAATGCCCTACATATTTAATGCAAACTTTCTTAAATGGCAAACAATAGGAATTTCACACGAGTGAAATTCCACAATTGATGGGATTCGCACCTGGACTGCAAGATCAGAGAGCCAACGACAACTCAGGTGTGCTCAAGAGGCCAATGAAATTGTCGAGTAACTCCCTAGGTCGTGGAACCAAAGGTTCTCCTTCCACTGCGCTTGGTGTTTCGGCTAGGTCAAGCCTTCTTCACCTTCACAGAATTTTTCCACGAGTGGCATACAACAAAAGACAGGATTCCAACCTGGACTTTATGACCAGAAAGCCAACGACAATTCATCTGGCCCCAACATCCCATGAAATTGTCGAGCAACTCTCTAATTCTCAAACAGCCCAAGGCTCTTCTCCCACTTTTCTTTCTGCATGACATAGAGAACTACCCGACAGGAGACTAAATCGAAGCTGACCTGGACCGAACCGAACCACACTTAGCTTTGGTGATCTTAGAGAAACCGGTGTGTCTATAAAAGTCGTAATAAAAACTACAAATAGCCTACATGATAAATAAATGATAACCGTCATAGCAGATTATTCTAAATAAATTAGAGGTACTGAGACCGAAAATTCCGAGGTTTTGTCCAATCCAAAATCGATCAGCGGTACTATTAACGAACGGGAGACAGCTACAAATTGAGAAGGACGAGGAGATGTCTTGGGGACGAGAAGTTAGGTTGTGAAGCTAGTTTTAAACTCACCATTTCCAGTAAGAACAGTTTCAAGAGTCTGTCCAGCAGACCTCTTTCCTTCAAATATTGATTCGACATATCCTTCTGTTTTATACTGGTTTTTTGGTACAGACATAACTGGATATGGAAGTAGAAGCAGAATAGGAATTTGATTGGACTCTGGAATACACCTAAAGAAAAGAATATAAGACTCCATGACAAAATTCAGAAAAATAAAATAGGAGAAAATAAAAACGCATTTGTGACATGAAAATTAACAAAGCATAAATAAAAAAATCAAGTTAAAGATGAAGAAAAGGAGAAGATCTTAAAAAAATAGACAATCCATATTCATGGACAGTGCTCGTTTCCATGGGGAGGGTGGAGCGTTTTGCACCCTGGTAAATTTACCTTTGCAGCTTTAATTACAGGTGTTGCATGAAATGTTGCTTTGTTTGGCAAGGGCTTTAAGCCTGATTTGCATCAAATCGTAGAACGATCTATGACCGTGAATGATGACCGCCGATCCCTTTTTTCAACTTCCATCTTCCTTCAAGCGTTGCTTTACCGACTCAAAGGAAACATGCCCTCGCTATCATTACGACATCCACGACATCAGGGGGAGTTGAAATGAGTTCAACTTTTCCGATCGTTATGACTCTCCTGATCATTAAAAAAAATATGGAAACACAGACCGGAGGCGATCGATGTCCATTGCAGACGGTCCTTTCATTTAAATGCAATCGTGGAAGACATTTTTTGGTTACAAGATATGCATCACAAAGGCTGAATCACAGCCCGTCACCGACGTATGGAAACACTCGCATGAAGTCGTAGATGGAAGATGGAAAAGGGATCGGCGATGATCATTCATGGTGACAGATCGTTTTAAGATTTAATGCAAATCAGGCTTAAAGCCGTGGCCAAACGACGCAACATTTCGTGCAACACTTCCCACCTAAAGCTGCAAAGGTAAATTTGCACCGATGGCACAACGCTCAAGGAAAGATCAAGGATGATGTTTCTTGACTAACCTTTGCTTTTTGGCACGAAAGGTACTTGTTATATGCAGGCGTTCGTGTAACAAATGTTGCAAGACCCGGTAAAACGATGTGAAATTATGTTGCGAAGCGCAACAGTTTTGACAATTTGCATACTTCATGCAACATCGTGCAACACATGTTGTGAATTGCAACACAGGTGGCCAAACAACGCAACATTGAGTGGGAGACTAATGTTGCATCCAAGTGTTGCGTCGTTTGGCAGGAGTTTTAACCCTACACAGTCTTAAATACATCATTTTTATTGTAAAAAATTGAATTATCAGTTTCTACAATAAAATTGCTCCTATGAATCTATGATATAGGTGCATTCAATATTTACATTGCTTCATGCAATATATAAACTGTAGAAGACCATGTGACGTCAACATAACATCGTGAATATTTTTTCGTTTTCAAGCATGATTAAAAAAAAACTCATATCCGCAGATCATGGTCACGTGACAGACCCATTCGAATTTCAAAGATGCAGATTATTTTTTTGTATAATCCTGTCTAGTTTCATGACTTCTATGCTTAACACAAATATTTTATAATGGTGGGGCCGCCCCAGCATATATGATTCAAAGATTCCAGCCTTTGTAGCTTAAATTCAATGCATAGCGCCGGCGTTTAATTTATTTGAATGGAAATTGAACAAGAGTGAGAAAATGATTACAATACCTTGTTTTAGCATTTATATGGCTGACACAAACTTCAGATTTGGCACAAATTGTGTTCTTGCAAATATTGGCGTCCCTTTCACAATTTGCTCCCGTAAAACCACTTGCGCAAACACAAACAGCACTTGAAGACAAAGTGTATCGAGGAGGGCATTCAGGAGCTGAAACGAAACAAAAAGTTGAATCAATCAAGGTCTATCGTGTGGCCTATCGATAGAGTGCTCGCCCACGAGTCGCGAGATCTTGGGTTCAAGCCAAGGTCGAGTCATACCAAAGACTTTAAAAATGGTACTCATTGCCTCTCTGCTTAGCACTCAGCATGAAAGGGTTGGAATGAGGGTAAGTGGTCTTCGGATCAGGGATAGGAGTGGCGCCCACCCCTACCTTCATGGGTAGCAGCTAGTGAAAGAGGAGCCTTCGGGTCGCCTCCGACTGCGGTCGACCAACTAACTTACTTACACAGTGAAAACGGAAGCAAAAAATGTTTCAGAGGTCACTTACCTTTGATACTGAAAGTGAAAGTTCGTTGAATCAAGTGAATAGGCTTCAATTTATCTCTGCACATCACTGGGATGTTGTAAATTTTGTTGTCTTTGTAGCTGAAATTGCCTTTACGATTCAGTAAAAAGTGCTCATCAACATAGAACTTCAGCTTGATATCATTGACATTAACTGTATTCGACCATATACTGCATTTGTACGAGAGGTATTGTGACACGGAGGTTGTTGTGCCTTTGCATATCCCAATAGAATCTGGATGGTCAGGGTCTTCTAATGCAATCTGACCCACAGTGGTGTCAGACGGAGATGTTTCAGGAAGAACTGACTTCTGATTAAGAAGACACATATTGATGGGCCTTTCGTTGACATCTGAAAAAGAATTGTTTACAAAGTTTAATAATTGATCAAACAGATCAACAGGCACTTTGCTTCAAAAACCAAACCCTTCAGATGATGGCTAAATGATCAAGCATTGTTGGTAAAACATATAATATTTGCTGAACTAGCAATGTTTGACCATTTGGCCACGACAGAGAACATTATTCAAAACACTTTAAGATGCATCCTACATATGTGCACCTCTCGCATAGGTATGTAGTTCAAGGTGTGATCCTAATGACTGCCAAAACAAAGTAAATACTTATGTCTTTTATATTCGTCTATAAATCTTGCGAGTAAAATTATTAAGTAAGCGAGCTGCATTACGTTATGCAATGTTTGCGACGTGACGTGGCAACAAGGTCAAACGTTTTGTAGAAATGGGAATTTCAGCTGTTTGACATGCAATGCCTTATCGTTTGCCTGAGGTTATACATTATGCAAGCACATCCTACACCACACCCATAATACTCTGAACTATAGAAATTAAACAACACATTACACAGTAGAAACAAGGCTACAAGCTATACAGTATATATTACTCTGCAATCTATACGCTATAAACTGTACATTATGCAACCTTAGCTTACTTATGCGCTTAATAAAAATTGTTGATTCATTGGCAAGGATCTCACACTGGCAACTACAAATGAACAATATACACGTATAGGAATGAACTATGCGCCTCATACTTCTATACAATATAATTGAAATGGTTTTCGGCCCATTCCTGTGTAATATCTCGGTAAAATTGTGCTGTCATTTCTCATTCATATTGTTTGAGAAGCCAATTAAGAAAGGCGATACCAAGGTAAAAATAGACCGAGAAGTGATTACGTAGCGTTCTATTTATTAACCCAGAGGTGTAGCTGCATTGTAAAAATCCAATACGTTTCCGTGGGAGAAAAATAATTAAAAAAATCATCTCTAGAACCATTCAACAACACACCAAATCCAAAAATATCAAATGCAGCACTTGGACAGCAACAAAAATCGTAGAAAATAAAACCAAATCTTACTTGTGACTTTTATCTCGAAAGACCTCCGAACCTCCGTGCCTTTCAGGTTAGTGCAAACAATCGTTACCACAATAGTCTTTGTTTGCTCGTAATCTAAGGATTCTTTGGTGATTAGAATCAACTTATTTCCCAACATCCTGAATGGCTGGTTTGTGTTGGCTACTTTGAAACTGAATTTATCCCCAGGAGAAGGATTGATGACGCAAACTTGACCAATGACAGTGCCGTTTATTGAGTCCTCTGATACATTGTTCGATGACAGAGAAATGTCCAACGTCGGCCCGACAGGTGTTTCTGAGAGAAAATAATTGTTTAGCAGGCATAAAGTAAACAGTATACCCACTCAAGAGTTAACTTTAACCTATTTCTAGGCAGACAGTATCGGGTGAAAGTACATAGATGTATTGTAGTGAAATAGACATTCTTTAGTTTAGGCCCTTCCTTATCATTCTACGCCATTTCTATTACTATTCATTCATTCTGTTGTTTCACATCACTCAACAATGCATCTCATTATCTCGGCATCACTCACGTCATTCGCTACACCTACACATGACTGCATTACATCATCGCACCAGTTCATTCTTGCATTACTTCAATCATTGCCTTATTTGTCTTACATCTCGGTTCTCGTTCCATTTCCTTGAACATCGTACCATAGCTATTTTCCTTATTTGTACCGTTCAGTTTCTCAGCCAACTTACGTATTTCAACTTTAAATACCTGTGTTTCTTGGTAAATATTTAGTTCGGTAGATAGCTCAGTAGATTGTTAATACGAAACGCTGGTCTCTTTCTCTGGTCTTTCTCTGGCTCTGTGTTCCCTGCACGTTAAATCAAGCATCTATCGACGAAAGAAAGTTCCTCTGGAGTTCCACAGCAGTTTATTAGTAAAGCACGAACACACTCATCTGTTTTACCAAAATATGACGTTATTCAAGGTTCTGCATCTTGAGCAGGGGATCCTGTCCTCGTGCAAAGACCTTGATCAAGTCACTTCAGGAGAGGTAGAGCAGCGAACTTCCTTCAAATTCACATTTAATTGGTGAAAAAGAGAAAGAAAGGCTTCAAGTCCCAGTTTTGCTCAAGAAAGCCCAAGAAGGCATTTAATCACTTATTTTCCTTTTTGTGAGTTATACTTGCATCTTGTTTCCTAAGTTTCTGCAGATATTTTCAATGCTTTATCGTCCCAGATTTCTTTTCTATATTTCTGTTTTATTCTTCTTGAATTTCAAGCATATTACCTATCTCTAGCCTGCCTACCCCACCCTACCACCCTGTTCTGTGCCTCTAGCTCTAGCTCTACCTCTTAAGAGAACGCGACCCCGGTGGTTGCACGCGGAGAGGATTCCCTTACCCACAACCTCCACCATCTTCCGGAAAATTTCACACCGACCCATAGATGCCTCTTTGAAAAGTTCTTTTGCAGAGCCTAGAATAACGCCATATTACTATTGACTTTTGCCAGGTGCTGTCCAGGACGCAAGAGGACCTATATACAATAATATGCAAACGTTACTTACCAAAGACATTGATTGTAACAGAAATCTGCATCAGATGGATAGGTTTATGAATATCCATACAATTAATTGGAACTGAATAAGATTTCTTCTTATTAGCCAGGAATGTTACATTGCTATGCAGAATCAGCTTCTCATCAATATAAAACATCTTGCGGATTTCTGTGACGTCAACATCATTCGAATCAATTGCACATTTATAACGATTTCCCAGGTTGAAGTCGCCGGATTTCTTTGAACAGATCCCCCTTGTTTCTTTATGATCCGGATCTTCGATTGCAATTTGTCCGACTGTTTGGTCCGGCAGTTGTAATTCATGTACAGTGTGATTGCCAAGTAAACACATCCGAACAGGTTTTTCGTTTACATCTGTGAAACGAATAAAAAACATTTAGTTCACAGAATGTCTACAAAACCTTACTTTTTCGTTTTGCCAAAGGAATAAAGGTGTTATTTTGCTACAACTTGACTTAAGATTTGTTTTCTTGAAACTATGTTTACCAACATGGCTTAGCTGCAAGCATTAAAATAATCAAAAAGCACTGAGATCGGCAAAATGTCTTTGTGATATTACTTTGCGTTGCATACTGTAGCAATACTTATTTTACGTCGAATTTTTTATTCTTATTCATATAAGGGCCTTTGCACACTAGAGTACTTTTCCAAACTTTAGTAAGGATTAACAAATTAACACCTTTTTTCCTAGTGTGCAAGGACTTTTTTGCATTTTCTACTAACCATAAATTCTAGTAAGGATGAAACAGGCCGACTAATTAAATATGGGCAGCTCCCGAGCTGCCCTTATTTCTGCCAAATGTCATTACGGATTAATTTCTTGACTTGAAGCGACATTTTCTTGCATTTTTCATTCGTTCTCGAAACAAGATGTCGGATGAAGAGTTTTTCTATTTGCTGGAGCAAAGCGGCCAGGGCAGAATGCAAAGAATGATTTTGGTATTATCTATATATGTTAGACTATCACATTTACAAATGCAACAAGCGGCATTAAGGTTCTTTATTCAACAATATTCTGAAGAGCTAAAGTCGGAGAACCCAGATACTTAAATTTAATTCATGCCATTCACTAAATGTCGAAAATAGGCAATTTCAAAATAAATATAATTCAAGTTGATGGAGCATTGAGGGTGAAAGAAAGAAAGCATTCTTCTCAGACATTACGGTGAACCCTGTCGAATCTGTCATCAGAAGTCGAAATGATTGATAGAGACTATTTCAGGGCATCAGGAATTTATGGTCGGAACTCAATAATTAGCAAATGCGCCCCACTGTTTGGTAGAATTTTGGCAGAATTTTAGGTCTAGTGTGCAAAGGGCCTAAATCTACTTATATAATAAATCTATATATAGATTAAATATCAAAGACAATTTTTACTCGGATCAAGCCACCCTAAGCTATAGCTAATCTAGGAGACTAGTCGGCTTGTCTCCCAGGGTGGCTAAACATGCGAGTGACAAGCAAGCAACATGTCTCCCGAGTCATTTGCATGTCGCGGAGACAAGAAATGTTTCTGTTGTCTCCCAGAAACATTTGCATGTCTCTTGCTACAAATTTTGTCGCGCGCTCCAAAGTTCCTGACCTGGCTAAACTGGGAGACATCGACGGGACATCAATGTCGCGCGTGACATGTCTCCTAAATTAGCCAGGCCCTTTACGCGGCCAAACGTCTAAGCAGACAAGGTTATAACACAACGTACAGCATCAAAATATTTATTTTAAATGCAAAAGTGTCAGATTTCCTCCCAAGGACATTGAATGAATTTGGTTAAAAGGATAAAAAATTTAATATAATTGCAGCAAATAGGCCATATACTAGCCTAGCCTGAAGTTTTCAAATCCATCTGATGGATATAGCGCAAGTTGCAAGTTCAAAAATCATGACGCTTTAAAAAGGAAATATCTCCTTTTTGAAAACTCCTACAACTGAAATCGTTAGTCGACTAGCAGTTGAAGGTGCTTTGGCATCGTGGCATAATCCACCTGACTCGTGGTGTCAGGAGCTCAGTGTGGTTAGGGTTCGACTCCAGCTATGGTAGCGTCACAGCCAGGGTCGAGGTCTCGATTAGTAACCTACTACTGAGATCCTAATGACTGGCGCTAAAACACCTTTTCACTTTCACCTGACCCAACAAGGCCTATTTTTAAGTGACAGCTGCAGAAAGAAATTTCAAATCAAAATATAGTAAATTCTGCTACAAGACCGAAAATGCTTACTCTTAATTTTGATAAGAAATAGCTGCTGAACGGTCTTTCCTTTGGAGCCAATTGCCATGATACTAACAGCGGTTGAATTGGTTTCTTCATAATCCAAAGGCGAACCAATGGCTAAAACCAGAACGAGCTTGTCGTTGATAATTCTAAAAGGAACTGCCTGCTGGTTTACGATTTTCAGTCTGTATGTTTCACCTTGTCTTTTGTTTATTACAGTGACGTTACCAATTACAGTTCCATTAGTTGCATCTTCACTGACTTCATTTGAAGATAAGGTGATGCCCAGAGACAGTCGAGAGTCACCAGATGCTGAAACGCAATAAAGAAGTCATATTGATCTGTAATTATTCAATGCTCACTGCACATAAAAAGGCAAAAGATGGGAAAAAATTCTTGCTGCGAACCTTGTACACTTATTAACAGAGTCGTGACTACCACTCCTGAATTGAACTGCTGGACAGTTTAATTTTGAGTGTGAGTTTGTGTGATCTTGGTTTGGTGTTAGTCTCAGTTTCTTTGAGAGATAACAGGGACTTAGGTAATAGGTCTAGGAGCATATGACTCTGGCTTAAAAACATTCTTCAGAGGCGGACTGGCAGCGAATCTCAAGGGTTGCTATTTCCAGTAAAAGGGGTCTGTTTTTACTATAGCAATTTTTCTTGTCAGTTGCTTCTAGCGAGCTCCTCTGTAAAAAATCTATTCGAGGCAAGGGCTACTGTTCATGTAAAATACTTCTTTTCTGATTTGCGATATTTCGCTAGCAAAATCGCCTCCCTTTATACATATTTTCACATTTCTATATTTTCTTGCTTCCATATTTTTGTGCGCATATACTGATTTTTTTTACTTCTTTCCAATTATCTGCATTAAGAAACAATTTCTGTTATTTCCACCTGTTTTCATACTGAGCGAAACCAATCGAAATCTCTTCGAAATCCCAAGAAATCGAAGAGATTTGCTCAAGAAACAACAGAAACAGTTTGTTTAAGACCCTATAATAAGAAGGCCCGGGTTGCAATCGCAACCTAGCATCCCTGCCAGTCCGCCCCTGACATTCTTCCAAGTTTTTCAAGAAGTAAACTTCAAAAGACCTACTTTGAATATTCTCGATCCTCTGCAAGACTAAAAACTGCTGCTCTAAAACTTATCAATCAAACAGTAAACGTTATACAACAGACTAAATATATATTTTGTTCGAAAGCTATGATTTGTCTTCTTATTTTCATCTGCTTCGATTAGACCATTTGCTGCTCAGGCAAAACTGTCAAGGGACTTTTAAGAAGATTTCTGCCAATTAATCTAAACAATATCATTTCAATTCATCATAATTCAAATCCGTTAACTTTTGCCTGCGAGTATTTTCTCCAACAATTTCTGGGAACTATGTCCCGAAATTCGACACTTTTTCTACCTCTGCAAAAGGCTGTGGCATACTGGCTCAAAGGTAAAAGAGAATGTTTAGGGAAGATTTTAGTTAACATTTGTTTTCACCTGTCCTCCGTTCTGATTGGTTCTGACAAAGAGTTACGCTGAATCGGGTTTTCAGCGCACCGGACTTATGTTGAAATTCGAGAGTAAAGCATGTCTGGCAACCTTGGCCAAAAGATGAAACATTGTCCAGAAATCTGGTTGAATAACATCAAAAGTTGCACTGAACGCAATTTTGGCGCAAGAAATCTTAGAAATTGAGCGCCAATAATTCCCAAGCTTCCTCGCAGGTCCGGTTAATTTCACACCTTTCGATCCGACCTTTGCAATAAATAGGAAAGAAACCACATTTCTCATTGCCCGATGACGGGAGACGGATCTCTCCCGAAAAGTTGCCCAACTAAATATCAAAGTCTTGTCATGATAAGTGGTGGCTATCATATCTACTACGGTGTCAGAAACAGCCTTGATAAGTCCGAATATATTTACTCTGATGAAACTTGTCTTTTAAACATTTCAAATTAGTTTCATATGCGTTTTCACTGTGTAATGTAATATCTGATTCTTCATTGAAGCACTTACCAAGTACCTCTGCTTTGCAGTGATACACTGCACTGTTTTTCTTGCCTCTGCAGGCTTGATATTTTCCACCATGATAACATAATAACATCCCATCATCTGTTGCGTTTATTGGCAGATTGTAAATACTCTGTTGTACTCTGTTCAAATTCTGTGTGAAATAAAAAAGGTCGATGGGTTAGCCTTGCTTAAATGTCACCAACATTGCACCAAACGTTTCGCTGTTCTGATAATAAAAAAGCATGAGGTTGACTAACAGAAAAAGAAGGCAAAGCGCTGCCGATATTTCTTCCAACGTGAATGTTTGGTAATGTTGGCTACATTTGGTCAGTAATTATACGAAGAAGGTAAGGTATGATATATAATACAAATGTTCAATACATTAACAAAACTTCACAAAACCTTGCTTCAAGAAACGCAATTTACTTCTCATCACTTGCAATTTTCAAAACGATGTTCAATTGTAGAATAAATTGCTCTATTTCCACAGCCGAAATAAAGGTACGGTTTGGGTTGATAACAATAATATCTTAAGAGACTAAAAGCATTTAGTCTTCTTACCCCTGTTTTGACGAGGTATTTCTCCCCAGCAATAGAAAATGGCAATCCAGAGGCACTTCTAGCCATGGATAATGATACCATCTGTTTCGGGGTGTATGACGTCATTCCTAGCTTTTTGGCCAGTTCATACTCTTCGTTGTCTGGGTCACGTGGTATGAAAGTCCAAACAACAGACCCATCAGATGTAGCTTCGTCAATGTATATCACAGAGGGGCATGGGTTCAGCAGATCTTCGTTAATATCTAAATTAAGAAAATGAAATAATGAGTAAGCAGTTTCACTCTTGAAGAACCAACGGCCTAAATTTTTGTTATTCACTGTATTTCAGCGAACAAGCGCCCTCCCTCAAATAAGCGCTCACAACTGCCAACAGGTTGGCCCCTAACACCCTATTAATAGTGTACTGAATGTGTAAGCTCTTGATGAGATGAATCAAGAGACACCTTTTGTCAGAGCGTTGGTTCATTTACAATTTTAAAATAACTGCTCCACTTTGAGACATTTTCTAAATATGCGCCCCGGGCACTTAATCGAAGAAATACGTTATCTTTTTGCATGATCTCTTGGACGACCGCATGGGATATAAGAAACGGACAAAGGAAAGAGAAATGATTACTACAGGACATATACATGTTTTGATTTCTACAGGCCATAACTTTCAGGGAACCAGAACAGAACTAGGATAGCGTATTCCAGGAAACCAAAGTTAAGCGGGGGACCTTTTTTCATTCCTCTTGATATGATAAACCTCGTGATTTCTTTTGTATTTTGATATCAATCACAAGGAGCTGGCAATTCTTCTTACTTTAAAATTTAAGGAATATCTTTAAGAAACTCCGAGTTGTCAATTCTTTTAAAATCAAGAAAATCTCAGTAGTGAAAATGCTCTTAATTTTGTACAAAATAAAAGGTTTATAGTCTATTACAATACCTGTAATCGACTTAAGTAGCGTTGTGGTCTAATAAAGCTGGCTTGTGGTGTCAGAAGCTGAGCGAGATCGGGGTTCAAGCCCCAGCTATGGTAGCGTCAAAGCCGGGGTCGATGTCTCGATCAGTTAACCTACTACTGAGATCCAATCGACTGAAGCTAAATACACCATGTCAACTTCAAATACACAATATTTTTAATAAGCAACTTAGGATTTTGGTCAGATCTCAATTTGCTTGTTTTTTAGCCAATATCTGGATCTAAATTTGCTTAATGGTTGCATAAGATTTTCTCGACTAGTTTTCGTAATTATATGTGCAAGAAGAGAAAATGAGGAAAGAAGTCATTTTTGGTCGTTCAGTACGCCTATCTAACACAAGAAAAAACAAACTGAAGTACACTGTGTAATAAGAAATATTAATTGTTTATACAGAGCGATCTCTTTCTATTTTTATGACAAATAAAGTGTTATATTTGTTTAGGATTATATTTGTACAGGACTGAAGTTGCTTAACAATTTTTCAAATCCTGTTCAGTTGCTTATAAACGAGAAATGCTTATAAAGAAAAATCGTGTAACATTAATAAATTTGAACTTACCCATCACATCAACAATAATATCCTTGAAAATAGTGAATTTCGCTTGATTTCCCGTGGGCATATCTGTGCATTTTATGCTAATTGGATGCTGTCGTTGTAATTCAAAATTTAGTCCTTGTATTGTTGATATTTCCAGTGGATTACCATTTACAGTAAATACACTGCTTTTGGTATTATTCACAATTATATCACATGTATGCCCTTGCGAGACGTCTGGATCTTTCACGGTGATATTACCGACTTTGGCTCCGATCGTGTTTTTATAGTCCGGTAGCAGACTGCTGAGAGCCGAAATCGATGCGAGTACTGGAAATTTTGGCGGGCCTTTAAATTCTTGTATGAAAATATTCCTTAGGTTATAGTAATTATGATTTCACCTGTTGGCCTTGCTGAATTTTCTTCTGGGACGCCTCCGAAGCGATTTTCTGTCGAACGAAATCGGCAGAACACCATTATGAAATCGCCATGTTTTCTTCGAGATTTGGTTATGACAACGAGGTAAAATTGAAACGAGACTAAAAACAAGGGGGGTGATGGTGCTTATGAAAAGAGAAATTCCGAGACTTTGAACAAGCTTAAACAAGCTATTTGAAAGAGAAAAGCTAATTTTGAACTATATTTTAAAATCTTTCTGTCATGTTGTGATACATGATGATATATTTATGAATGAAAATTCTTTGATTTGACTTTTCTGTGCTATTTTCTTCTTCTGGTTGTAATTGATGCTACCCCCCGGCAGTTTTGTAACTTCCTGTTATTTGAAATCTTGTTGTGAAAAACCAAAGAAATTGTTTGTTATGACGCACCCTGAATGTAATACTCAAGAAACAAGAAATGTATTTTCACACTTCATTCGTATAGCTATTACAATGAATGTATAGTATAGTATAGTCATACAATGACGTAGTTTTTCTTCGCTCTCGGATATGCCACCATATTTTACACCCTTAATTTTCCTGTTATTCTCGAGTTCTATTGGCTTATTTCTTAGATACGTCAATGTTTTTCTTACTTCTTATTGGTTACTGTTATCTTCCTATTCCGTTTGAATTGTATAAAATTTGCCTTTGTGATAGTCAAATTTTAAGTTCAATGTTTTGAACGAAAATTTCACGAGAAAATGTCACAGCTTAAGTTAGTTCTCTCACCGCCAAAGAAGAAGAAAAAAGACGAAATCAAGAAATGCATAATTCATCAGAAGGCATACGATGACGAGAAAACGATTACTGAGTTCTCAAAGATTTCATGGAATAAAGTAAAAACTGCTGGGTAAGAGAACTTTTCATTTCTTGTTTCCTTTTATTTTACCTTTTACAAAGAGACTTGTCTGTATTTTTTTTGTTTAATTCATAGTGAATCTGAGATAACCATTTATAGAAGTCTTATTCTTTCTATTCTAAAGGTTAATTAGAAACGATGCTGTTGTAATTCAACTTACATCTGAATTAGAAGAAAATGATATTCCAGGCTCTGAAAGCGGTTACCATAGAAAATGCTACTCGAATTATACCCATCCAAAAACACTGGCCAACATAGAAAGGCGAAAGGAACAGAAACAAGCAGAAGAAACAGGAAATGACGGTAGTGAGGTCCCAAGCACCAGTAATGATAGGAGAAGCTCCGTAAGAAGAAAAGACCGGGATGCAGGTATGGACGGATAATTACGTTTTTTTTTTCTATAAGAAACCTAGCTTGGGTGCTAGTACTAAAAGTCTTAATTTTTCACCAGTTTCTAGTACTAAAAGTTTCTTAAAAGTTTCTTATTTTTAGATATGCACTTAAAATCAAATTTTGCACTTTCCCTCACATATTGTGAAACCCACCTACTAATACAAGTAGACTCAAAATCCTGTGTTCCTCTAAATAAAAACGTGTTGCAAACTTAAATCAAGCAAAAATGTATTGTTTACATATTACTTTCAGGCTCAGAAAGTCCTCTTATTTTTTCGGAGTTTCTTAAAGATATTGATGTAGCTCTAAAAGTTTCTTAAATTTTGGGGGCTCTAGTACTAGGTTTCTTATAAACCGGTTTCTTATTAAAAAAAAAACGTGGTAATGTAGCCATACAAAATTGCATTTTTGAAAACATTCTGATGAAAGTAAAAATGATGTTATTTTACCACTTCTGCCGCAGTATAAATAATGCATCAGAGTATTTACTAACAAGGTCGTTAATGATTTGTTTATCTTTTTAAGGGCGTATACTGGCTGATTTTGAATGCTGCATATGCAATAAAAAAAAGACAAAAAAAACAGGCAGTGGATACGAAGTGCTACAGAGATGTGAAACCGAAAATGCTGCATTAAGACTTCAGAAAACGGCATTGGAGAAATCAGATAATCCACTATTGATAGCAGAAATGACAGGCATTGATTGGAAAGTCATAGTAGCTAAAGAATTTCATTACCATAAATCCTGTTTCAGAAATTACACAAGAGCAGAGAAAGTAAGACCGTCGGCGAGAACAGCTGATGAGCAAATTCTACTTCTGAAAGACTACATCGAAGAGCAAGTAGTTCAAAAGGGATGGTGATAAGCATGTCAGAATTAGTGGATATGTTCGAGAAAAATCTGCAGGATGACCAAAGCAGCATGCATCCTAAAACCCTAAGGCTTAAAATAAAGGACTTGTTTGGGGAACGGATCGATTTCTGGTGCCCACGCTATGGAAGCTATTTCATCTACAGCAGTGAGATCCCAGTTGGCCAGATTATTGAAGCTGGAAAAAGAAGAATCGAGGATAGCCATAAAAAATTACAAGATCGACCACTGCTGACAAAAGTTACAGAAGTTGCACACTTGTTAAGGAACGAGATTCTGGATGCACCTGCGACTTATCCAAACTGGCCTCCAACTGAAGACGAGGTGATTGGTGTTGAAACAGTTCTCCCACTCGCTCTTTCCACATTCTTGAAAGCACTGCTAACGTCCAAGTCAAAGTTATCCAGCAAAAAAGAGTGTTTAGTTTCATCTATTGGTCAAGACATAATGTATGCTGTTGGCAATGGAGATACCAAAACAAGTAAGCACGTCATTCTTTCCCTTTGCACAAAGAGGAAGACTGGTTCTAAACAGGTGATTTCCTGGATGAACAGATTAGGTCATGGCATTTCTTATCATGAAACATGTGCATTAGAAACACGTTTGGCAATCCAGCAGTCGAAAGAGCAAACTCTCAGAAGTTTTGTACCCAACATTATGCAGCCTTCAACATTTGTCACTTTCGTTTGGGATAATAATGACGTCAATCCTGAGACACTAACAGGGGTCAGCATGCACCTTACAAACGGAATCATGATTCAACATGCCAGCAGCAGTGAAGTGCGTTCTTCTGGCGAAGCAGTTTTAGAGACACCACCCAGACCAAGTTCAAAGCCAAGATCATTCAAAGCTGTTACGAATGTCTTAGGTCCGTATATTTCGAAGAAGAGAGCACAGCCGTCGCCTATTGAAAATATCGCATTGTTGGAAGAAAGTTTCGAGGAGGTTTTATCAAAGAAAATCGATTTCTGGTGGAGTATTCTTCGATGTAATGCTCAGCTTTGTGACGTTATTCAAACTGTTCCGAATTGGACCGGATTCAACTACTTAATATCAGAAACGAGCATGTCCTTTCAACAGGTATGTTGCCCTTAAATAACGTCTGGCTTTCACTTGCGCACATTTTTTGTACATATATGCGCCCAAATACCTTTGAAAGTTCCAATTGATTGAAAGATCCCAAAACCCAATTTGCGCATGCGGAATTTTCTCCTTGCAGGTTGTTTTAATACATCTATGTATTTTCAGGTAGCATATCTTCCCGCCATAAATCAATCACCCACGAAGATGGAAACTGTACTCGAGCTTTTGCGACAGTCGAAAATCAAAGCTGAGAAGCTGGGGTTGTCAGAAACCGACATAGTTCTTGACCTAGCCATATATGCCAAAGCAGTAGAAATTTTGTCCAATCCCATTCACAAAGATTTGCGGGATTTCATCGTGCTGCGGATGGGCGCATTTCATACGTCAATGATCTTCTTGGCAGTAATCGGTAAACGATTTGCTGACGCTGGCCTGCGGGACATCATTATCGAGGCAAATTTGTTGGGTATGTTGACCTTTAAAGTATACTTACATTTGTTGTAACTTATGACAAGTCACGTGTTTAAGAGCGAGAAACGCATTTTCATGGCCCAGTAAGACCAAACCTACCTCTGATAAAGATATATTTTTAATTTAAATCGCAGTTTGAGAAGATATCCGTTGTTATTTCTATCAACTAATACCAACTTATATAACAACGGGAGCAATTTTTTTCTTAATCATACTACGTACCCTAAATTTGATTCAGGGGCTGAAGAATCGGGTGGAACATTTTCATATAGCAAGATAGTAACTTTCGATACTTTTTTTAGGTCAAGCTTCGTGCGAAAAAGTAATAAGTGGGAAGCATTATAACAATTCGATGAGGGTCTTAAAGTACGTGTACGATGCACTGCAGCGTTTGGAAATCGCAGCGTTTGAGAAATGGCTAACCGAGAAAGGTGAAGATTGCACTCTAACCGATATGTGGACATCGACTGAGCTAGCAGCAGTAATAGAAGAGACCAACCCTACTAAATTCAATGAGTTAATGTCGAATCACAACCCCGTGTTTGAGCTCATGGCAGCATTTGAAAGATCATTTTCAGAAACCCACGCCGGTCCTTTGGCTATGTTCTGGTTTTCGTTCTTGCAGATGATGAGAACTTTATTGGCTTTCATCCGCTCTGTACGTCAAGGAGACTGGAATCTGCATCTACTCGCAACTCAAAGAATGCTTCCTTGGATGTTTGCCTACGACCGTCCGAATTATTCTCGTTTCTTGACGCTCTATTGGGCTGAAATGCAAAAACTTCCACAGACCCATCCAGAAGTGTATAACGAGTTTTGGTAAGCGGAGCTTTTTATTTTATTCAAAAGTTGCATTCAATATCATAGTACACATGAATGTCAGTCTGTTATTTTGGACCTCACTCATAGTCATAGATTCGACAATGTATTCTGACCTATTTTAGTTTGGTTCTCGTTATTACATCTGCAAATGCTTACCAAAACTTACATTTTATGACACTTTGCAAGGCTATTGCAGCTAATTTATTATACATTTATATTTCAGCATGGGCAGTTTTGCAGTGAAACGTCAGCCAGGGAAATTCAATGCGATTCCTTCCGATCAGTGCATCGAGCAAACAATTAATCGGCAACAAAAATGTCGAGGCGGCATCAAAGGTTACAGTACCTCAACTGGAACGATTCAAAGATGGGTATTCACTAGCCACACTGCTGCAAAATGCATTGACAAATTGGAAACACTTATTGGCATAGAGGAGAAGCTTTCCGTGACGAAGGATATCGGAAAAAGTCGAATTGGATTTGATGAGAAAGCAGTTCTTCGAACATACGATCTTTTAAAGTCCTGGGGAAATCCATTCGAGCATAGTTTGACTCTTACCAACATAGCGTCTGGCGTCGTAGCAAGCCCAGTAGTCCAAGAAGATCTTCTGCATGCTCACACAATGGGAACAGCAGCTTTGGAATCTTTCATCAGCAATCGCCTGGAATCAAACGCTGTTTCTTTCTATGACCCGATAAAGCGCTTAAATCTGAAGTCATTCGCTGAAATGAAAGTCAAAAAGCTGTGCAAGGTAAAAGAAAAGTCAGTGACTATAACTGCAGAACGGAGCATGTTTGCTAAACTCATAGTCATCAGCGAGAAAAGGCAATCAGTGAGTATGAAGGATGTTTTGCGGTACTCTCTCGGCCCGATACCATGGTCTCTTGCTCTGCCAGATGGTGGACTTGTGAAGACAGTCAAGTCAAAGCTCTTAAATGTGGTTGAAGTGGGGGTGGAAACTGTGGCATCAGCACCCATGGGTTCTGTTGTTATCTATGACGGAATGGTCCTGCTGCAGCAACTCGATGGCATTCAACTAGACACATTTGGTGAAATGTCACAACATGTATTAGAAAGAATCTTGAAGAACAACGCTGAAGTAATTTACTTCGTTACTGATCAGTACAAAGTAGATTCTGTCAAGGGGCTGGAAAGAGCTAAAGAGCGTCGTCTGGGACTATTCATGTCAACATTGGAAGGCCAGATCAAAAACGTCCGCAGCAATTTAAGAAGTTCCTCGGTAATCCTCGGAATAAGCTAGAGCTTGTGCAGTTTCTTTTGAATGACTGAGTCATCCTACTCGTTACCTGGAAAAATTAAGAAATCGCCAGATTTTTGCTACGCTGGAAGAAAGATGCTTCTCTATTCGAATCGAGAATGGGAGTATCATCATGTCTGAAGTCGAAGAGTTAAAGTGTAGTCAAGAGGAAGCAGATACAAAAATCTTCTTTTGCTGTCAACATGCGAGTGTACTGGGATTTCAAAAGGCCACCATTATTACAGTTGATAGTGATGTCGCCTTATATGCCATTCACTTCTCGATCACTCTTGACATTCAGCTTTTGTACAGATTGGTACGAAACAGAAAACCAGGATTTTGGACATCACGGCTATAAAAGAAAATCTAGGTGAACCAGTTTCACGATGTCTCCCTGCTCTGCACTGCTTTACAGGATGTGACTACACGAGCGCCTTTCATGGAATTGGGAAAGCAAAAGCATACAAGATATTGCAGAAGAATGAGAGGTTTCAAGAGGTTTTTGCCCTGCTGGGTGATACGTATGATTTCAACGAGGATCTTTTTCAATGTTTGCAAGAATTCGTTTGCATTATGTATGGCATTAAGAAAGTCAAAGATGTAAATGAAGCGAGATACTTAAAGTTCTGCAGCAAGAAAGGTCAAATTCCAGAGCCGCAACAGCTGCCGCCAACATCAGATGAGCTTTACATGCACTGCAAACGTGTATCGTATTCCACTGCCATCGTCAAAAGAGCACTTGAGAGTGACCCGATGGTTCCCTCTCCTGATGGTTATGGTTGGAAAATTCTTCCAGGAAACAACCTTGAAGTCGATTGGATGACAGGAAAACCTGCACCTCAGTCTATTCTGGAGCTAGTTTCTTGTGCCTGCAAGAAGTCAAAGTGCCAAGACCTGAATTGCGTTTGTAAGTCATACGGACTCACGTGCACAGATCTCTGCGCATGCAATAAATGCGAAAACTCTTTGGACGTCGAAGACAACGAAGAAATCGATGAAGCGCAAGAATCAGATGAAGAGTCTTGGAGTGATGCAACTGAAGATGACGAGACAGACTTTGAAAACTACATATAGTATTAATCAAATTAACCCATTGCGACGAAATTCCAATAAAGGAACTGAATTCCCTTATTGTGATATATTTTAAGTAATAATAGCTAGCACGTATTGAGGGAAGCGGAGGACAGTTATCCCTTATCTTGTAGCTTACCACAAAATTCAAAAAAATTGAAAAAGACGATTTTGCTCTCAAGCTTTTCTTGTACTTTAATTTTCAGTTCTGCATTTTTCGATTAGTTAATTATTAAACAGGTATTCTGTACTTTAGGCATGTAGGTCATAGCGTAGGTAAAGCCTTTCATTTCCTCATTTTTACTGTATTTTTTTATGCGGCAAACGGTTGCAACCCCAAAAGGGGCCCCTCAAAATAACTTCAATGTCTTCAGTACGTGCTCGCACAGTGACATATTCATTACTAGTCGTTTATTCTATATGTTCGTAACTTGCATGGTCAAACAACGCTTTACATGTGAAAAAAATATCCAGAATTCCAAAAATTCCTGTCACTTTGTCCTGAAAAGGTGCCCCTCGTCCACCACGCCCCTACTTTTGCTTTCCTGAAGGCAAGTTTTTGGCTTTTTTGCCCATTCAAAGTATGAAAAACACCCCCCCATCAGTGAAAATTGGAGTTTAACCCCCGGAAATAGTCTCGATTAAGCTTTAGCCTCGTATTCATTCAGGAATTCCAACAGAAAAATGGCGGCTTTTGGTGAAAAGTGGCCTAAATCACTCGAAGAATATAATCGTCTCGGACGCAGCTATAAAGTAAATTCAGCATGGCCAACAAGTGAAATCGTATTATCAAGGTTATAATTGATGTTTTCATCCAAAAATTATAAGGCCCGCCCAAATTTCCAGTTTGTCTTGCCGCTAGCACCCGGACTATTTACTTTATCTATTTATGTTACTTTCCCTTCTAGCTTTGTTTAACTTTGAGCGTTTTTATGTATTGGCCAAGGGTAGTTTGACTTTTGCCCCTCATGGTATATCGTCCGTGTAGTGTAGTAAGTACAGTTATTTGAAATGCATAGTAGAATGTAACATATATATATAACAATATATATATGTGTAAAAAAATAGTTCGTTTCTTTACAACTGTCTAACTCCCGCGTCCTTTTTATTTTTTTTCCTAGATATACCGCGCGAAAATGAAACTATTTATTGCATGGAAGATTGTGCTAAAATTTGAAGCATACGAAATATATGTGCCCAAAATATTGAAGTTGAAAGTACTATGAATTTGTCCCTATCTTCTTATTAAAACACACGGTAGTTGAAAGCAGCATCGTATGTTTAGCAAAACAGACGCGGCATGTATTTGAAAATCCAAATAAAATCCAAAGCAAAGTTACTAGCTGCAGGAGAAATAGGAAACTGACATAAATACATGTTTCAGCAAGCGCGAAAAAAAAGAAGCGCAAAAATTAAAGGCGCGAAAAGTTAAAGAATAAGAAAAGTGGTTTGCTTGCTTATTTCCTTGGAATTTTTAAATAGCACTCTCTCGCATTGTGACGTCAAGATAATTTTCCAATCAGTGTGACGTAACAATCAAATTTCGACGGATAAGTAACATAAGGGCAACATTATGGGTAGAAAATCAGTCGTGTTTGTTACTAAACAGTCGAGCTAAATCTGATCTGTTTAGAGTTACGAAATGGATACAACGTTATCTACCGAAAGCATTTTGAGTCTGTCGGATTCTGTCGATAGTGGCGTAACACTTGTTACGGCTGATTCGTTTGTTCGTAAGAACGATGAGCGACAGATAGAAATGCACCGTAAAGATGAAAGAATCGAAGAATTAGAAGAAACAGTTACTGAACTTCAAGATGTCATCAAGAAATGTATGTTCAAGAATGTATAATCTTTTAATTTACTCTTTATTCTTTATAAGATATAAAATACTGGTTATATCTATGAAATCTATACAGTGATTGCTTTCTATTCTTTGTTGTTCCATCCTTCTTCTTAGATTAGAAATTGAAAAGTTTTATTTATTTTTCTAGATAAGAAACAACTTGATGATGTCAGAAGACAACAAGAACAACCGAAAACATCCTGGGTGAGAAATCTTGTTGCAGAAAATGAAGAGTTAAAGAAGACACTGAAAGAATGGTCTTCCGAGAGTGAGAAATTCATCAATGAGAAGAAGTCTCTTGAGAAAGAAAATTCGATGCTGATTGAAGAACTTTCAGTGCTAAAGAAGGAGAAAGAAGAGTTTGAAGAGCTCATAGAATTCATGCAATTTGAGCATCAGTTTACAACTGAAGAGTTAAGAAGCCTTGAAGAGCTGAAACCAAATCTTGCTTTATTGGAAGAAGAGAAGAAATCTCTTGAGAAAGAAAATTCGATGCTGATTGAAGAAAATGCAGCATTGAAGAAGGAGAAAGAAGAGTTTGAAGAGCTCATAGAATTCATGCAATTTGAGCACCAGTTTACAACTGAAGAGTTAAGAAGCCTTGAAGAGCTGAAACCAAATCTTGTTTTATTGGAAGAAGAGAAGACATCTCTTGAGAAAGAAAATTCGATGCTGAATAAAGAACTTTCAGCGTTAAATAAGGAGAAAGAAGATTTTCGAGAGCTCGTAGAATTCATGGAATTTGAGCATATGTTTACAATTGAAGAGATGAAAGGTTTAGAAAAGCAGAAAGGGTTATTAGAAGAAGAAAATGAAGCTCTCAAGAAGAATAAAGACCTGAAAATTCATGAAGACAATAGCCCCAATCCTTCAGCCTTGAGGCAGATAAATTGTATTGGGAAGGTATACAGAAGAAATGAAGCTGAAATCGAAAAGCAGGCAAGCGATTTGGTTAAGATCAAAAGGTTGCAGGAAAGGCAAATAAAGGTCGGAAGAAGAGAGTTTCTTTCAAAAAGAAATATCATTTAATTCAGAAGAAAAATAAAATCAATCGAAAGATGTTGGCCGTTGAAAAGAAGACAAGAAATATACTGGGATCTGAAAATTTGGATCTTCAATTGAAAGTGGAATTATTGTCTTCTGAGCTTGAGAAGATCGAAGCAGAAAGATCAAGCTTTGAACAGGCCATGAAGAATGCGATAATCGAGAATTTGAAGAATTCTGAATTTGACGATGAAAATGCTGAGCTTCGAAACCAAATGAAGATAATGAAAGATGTAATTGCAGATAAAAACAAGCAATTGCATTCAAAGAGACATTATATTACGGAGTTGAAGAAAGAAATTAATCACAGAGTTAATTCAAAAGTTCATCTTGCTTTAAGATTGAAAGATACAACAAGTAATCAACAGAAATTAGAGAAAGAGCTTGAAATCGAAAAGCAAAATAATAAGAATCGAGAAATTGAGAACATTAAGCTCACAGAAGCGATTCATAGTATTCAGAGACAAAACGAAACTGGTTTAAAAGATTACTCTGTGGGAGTGGAAATTAAATAGGAAATAAATTAAAGTTAAACTATACATAGAATATTTTTTTGTTTTCATGTTTATACATGGTTTATATCACGTTATTAAAATTTGGGTAAAAATTCGTATCTCTCTAGCAGCGGGCTTTAACCATTCTTGATTTTGCAAATACAATAATAGGGATGTAAAGACAAGAGAATAAGAATGTTGTGTGGTACTTTCATTGTTAATTACCCCTACAAGCAAGGAAGCAAGCCAACCTCGTCCCCAGGCCCCAAATCAAATTTCCTCGAAACTCAACCGTTAAATCGATCTTGGCCCTGGTACCGGCCACAAAATCTGCCAAAATACTGGCAATTTTGGCCTAGGCATCAAAACAAAATCAAGATTCCGAAAGCAGATGTTCTTAGAAAGGAAATGCAAAGAATTTCATTGATAACTGTCAAGCAAGATAAAATATCGCATGTAGCATCATTGTTTGGTTTTTCTGCATGTTTTTCACATAGTTTTCGGCCTTTTTTGGGTTAAATCTTGAAGAAACTGTGACGTCACTTCAAATTATTATTGTTTGAACAGCCAATCAAATTGCAAATAGACAAGGCCGATACCAGGGTCGAATATGGACAGCGGAGTTTCACGTAGAGGCCTATTCACCCTGGGGATGAGGTTGGGAAGCAAGCAGGTTTCTATTTGCTGACGAAGATCAGGGATTCTTGCAGCTATAAAGCTGGTGTTGATATGAAGCAACACCCAAGGCCTCGTTTAAATACCCTATAGAAGGATTGGAAGACATTCAATTGCCAACTCAGGGATTGGAAACTTGTCGTGTACAACGACAGGTTTCTGCGTAAAGTTTGTTTTCGTCGCAACCTAAAAAGGTATTTTGTTTAACTTTAGAGACAGGAATAAACAACATATAGATTTTAGATTTTTCTTTACGAGCACCCATCAAAGTAAAGACTTTGGGGGATATGTTGCGCTTCTTGTAAGTTTCAACAAAATTGATATTGAAAAAACTCAGCAAAAACCAAAAAGAATCCTGAATACAGTGTTATTAAAAGAATAGTCACGTCAGGTCTGCAATGAACAGTAATTGGGTTATTATCGTCTTAAGGGTTTTCTCTGATTAGCAAGGTTTCTCAGTGATTTCGCCGCAATTTAGATAAAAGAAAATGGTTATTTGAGTGCCGAATTTGGTCGTACATTTTGAGCACTGTCAACAATAGACCATTTCAACTAAGGGCCTCGTTTTCAAAAGATTGAAAATTAGGTCATAGAGAAATTTCGACTTCAGATTTGAGTTCAGCACCTTCTTTTTAGTATTGTGGCAAATTTTTACGCTTCTAGTCCTTAAGATATTGATTTTTTAGGTGTCAAAAGTTTGAAATTATATAATGGATTTGACCGTGAAAATCACTGGGGTGAAATTCCCCCCCCCCCCTCAGTCATATTACAGTTTTCAAACTTTTAATCGCTATAGAATCAACATGTAAAAATTTGCCACAATACTGAAAAGAAGGTGCTGAATTCAAATCTGAAGTCGAAATTTCTCAATGACCAAATTTTCAATTTTTTTGAAAACGAGGCCCTTAGTTGAAATGGTCTATTACATTCTATACCGAAGCAAACAGTTTAATTGCTTTTCTTATTATGATATTCTTACTGTAAAAAGATATTCTTGTTTTGAATGAAGAATAGACTTGAGTCCATAGCTTATGCGCCTCGACACCCCCACTACCCCGCATATAATAAGTATGAACAAAGAGTGGAAAGAAATGTGATAAGTCTAACTTGTCACTAACCTGTTACTGTGACTTGAAACCTTTTCTCGACAAACAAATTATATTGATCTGAGCATTTCAGCTTGATACTCAAATTCTTCGTTGAATCAAGAGCTTCATAGTCAACATTCTTTGCACCAGCTACCAATTGAAGTCCATTAATAGCCAAATAGCCATTGGCACCTTCTACAATTATACAAGATGCATTTGAACTTGCATCAGGATCGATAACGATAATTGAACCAATCACAGTGCCAGGAGGACTGTTCTCAGCAAGTATTGATGACGATAGTTGTATGTCAGTAGGAGCCTCGTTCACGTCTGAAAAAATAAAACAACAGAAGATTCTAAAAAATTTATTGAAAACAATAATTTTTAAACTTCCCGTACTTCCTACATGCCAGTAGTGGAGGGAAATGGTGAAAAAGACAATTTTGTGCTATTTAGGGTAAGAACAAGGGCTAGTTTATACATATTGTGTTAGTAATTGTCCACATTTGCATATCTTTGATTGCATAACCGAACCCTGTTTTGCTCATGCACTCTCCGCATAACCGATCTCCCCGCACTGCCAGGCACAATTTTTGATAGGAGACCGTTTGAAATAAACTTGCCTCCGAGGAGATATAAAATACCATGAAAATAGTAGTTCTTCTGATGTAGATAAAATTAGAGACATCTTATATGTGCTGTTAAGATTGATTTGAAAAAGTCAAATAGGAAGAATGTAACGTTTTCTTTAATAACTTTGCCTTTTGGCCCCTTCTATCTAATACAATTTATTATTGCCAAAGCTATCAGGAACATTTGTCATGATCGATCGCACTCAGTGTGCTATTGTCAATAATTTGGGCATGCATTTCATTAACAGCAGTTGATCCGTTCACCTAAAACATTTGGATTTTTTTCCTTACAGCATGATACTCTGCAACATGTAGCTGTGTCGGAAGAACTGTATATAACAGAGAACAATGACCAAATGGAAAGATGAGAAAAGGTTGTCGCTTTATTTCCAATCATTCAATCGATACATTTTTAATATCATTTGCTTGATACAGCGATGTAACTTTTACTCCTAGCCTTACCAAAATTTGGTTCTACTGCATTTTTACTTGAACTTACTTGGGTAGTAGCACATGATAAATTTGGGACAGGGGTAGTAGATATGAATTAGGTTAGATTCTAGCTCAGACCCATCCGAAATTTTTGTGCAGGTGTATTTTACGGACCAGAATGCCACAGCACCAAAACAAGAAACTCCATGGTTGTGAACATCTGTCATAGCATTAGAGAGGCCAAACTCTTTTACCATGTTTAAGAATCATATTTGTGAAAAGAAATACTACAAGCGGATAGATTTGTCCAAAAGTCCACAACAATCGATAGGACACGAACCCTGACTGCATGATCAGATAGAAAACAATTCAGCTGAGCTAAAGAGCTTAAAGAAAGTGTTCAGTAGCTTTCAAAGTAATACAGCCTGAAGGCTGTGTTATTGTTGGTGTTACTTTATTTTGAGTAGGCTGTTGTCTTATAGCTTTTTAAGCTAATTCAGGCCTCCTATGCATACCGCATCCAGGCATGGTACCCCTAGTTTAACGTCTCTTTCGAAGGACGGCAGAGTGAGTTGTTTAGTCATCCATCTGGAAAGTCACCCAACTAGATGCCGATCTCACACGACCAAGCCTGCACTATGGCAACTCACTCCACTCACTCTCCTCCTATCTTGCTATGCTAGCGGCTGGTCTTTATGGAAATGGTCAAAACAGCCTTACTGCTATGTCAATAAGATTGCGTCAAGAGGATTTGACAAGTATTTATTTGACAGAATCAATTTGCAAAGAAGAAGAAATAGATAGGAAGTTATACACTTTTGCCATGAATAGAGCATTGGCTAAACGTATCCTGCAAAACACTTCATCAGTACAGGGCCTCTTTTAAGGGGATAAAACTAGGGGGGGGGCAAAAAATTTAAGGGGACTTATTGCTCTATTAATTTATCTTCAGCGCTTTTTTTCACAGTGCAAGTCCAGTCTTGGCAAGTTCATTCTTCTCTGAGTCTTTTTATCAAGAATTAATGCACAACCAGCCGTGCAGAGCTGGAGAAATAACAAGGGGGCATCTCGACTTCAGCTGATAATTTATACAGTACAAGTTTACACTGATGCTACAGCTGGCTGTAAATGCGGCGAAAGAGTACATGGCCCCAGAGATGTTTCTAATTAGGGGGGTCTGGGGGCATGCTCCCCGAGAAAATTTTTCAAAATACAACCACGAGATTTGCCTAGATTGGCTTTTCTTTCGAACTAGGTGGGCAATGATAGGGGCTAGGGGGCATTTGATCCCCTAGTTACTATGTTAAAAGAGGCCCTGCATCAGTAGCCCTAGATTATTAATAGCCATACGAGCCTATTTATTATAACATTATTGGCTTAGTTACCTGTAATGTGAATCTTGAAATAATTTTCCAAATACAATCCACCATCATCTGTCACTCGAATCAAAATCTCGATTTCTTTAGTTGTTTCGTAATCCAGAGATCGGGTAGTCACTAATAAATCATTGTTGGTTCCACCAATGCCAAATGGAGAGTTTGAAGGTGATTTAATCTCGAATCTCGGTTTTGTTTTCCAACCATCCTGATCGTCAGTTGTCAACTGGCCTACTGTAGATCCGATTGGTGCATTTTCTGGTATTGTAGTTTTGGAGAGACGAAGATACATTGGAGGCTCATTGACATCTAAAAAATTAAGTGAGTTCTCCACAGATAACAAACTTTTCGCAGTTATTGAATGTGGTTAGAGCAAAAGTTTAAGCAGGGCTGTGGTGACCTAGTGGAATAGTTACTCGGTTTTGACTCTTCGCATGTTGATACTTATTTCTCACAATAGCGAATCTATACCCACTTTTGTAGTGGATACTCCCTACTGTGGTTGCATTTTTTTCGTACTGTGGTGGGTAGTCACTACTGTGGTGAGTTATTATGCTATAAGTTGTTGGTTATTATGCTTGATGTTGGTGGTATATTTTGCGTTAAGTGGTAGATACGCACTACTGTGGTGGGTTATTATGCTTGCTATGGTGGGTTATTATGCTTGATGTGGTGGTAATTTCTGTGTGCTCCGCGCACGCCACAGACACAGCACGCAAAAAGTACTCCCACAGTAGTTAGTATCCAACACAGTAATGCGCATACATTCGCTAGCGAAAAAAGATAAGCTTTCCCAGCAGTATAAATCAGCAACACTGCTGAAAATAAAAAGAAAAAATGTATTTACCTCTGATTTGAATCGTGAACTGCTTTGAGATAGACAAAGGTGGATTGCCAGAATCCGTACAAGTAATAGTGACGGGATATGACTGCTCTTTCTCGTAGTCTAATGCACTATTAGCAGCAACTACTAAATTCATTCCATTCGTTGTGAAAGGTGATGCTGGGATCACAGTGCATGTATGACTTTGCTGCATATCAGGATCAGAAACCTACAAAATAAACAAAACGTTATGAAAAGATGACAGAGGACAGAACATAGAACAGTCAGTCAGGGTCGGGTCGGGTCAGGTCAGGTCAGGTCCGGTCAGTTCAGGTTAGGTCAGGTCAGGTCAGGTCAAAACAAGTCAAGTCAAAAGTCAAGTCAAACGTCAAGTCCAAAGTCAAGTCGAAGATCAAGTCAAAATTCAAGTCAAGTCAAGTAATAATGTTAACTATGATAGGCAAAAGACGTAGCTACATAAGAGAAGTATTGATCGCCAATTCTAGGCTGACAACGACTTGAAAACACAAGGTAACAAGATAAGGCTTTCTGCCATTCTGCTTTGTTCAAAGCATCGCACAGTTTTAAGCTTTCTGCATTAATTAACCTAACTTTTTGGTGGTTTTACGCCTTTCAGACCCTTAAACACCTTCTCCGGATGTTGTAGAGCCATTGCTTTGAATACAATTTTTCAACTTACCATTATCTGAGCAACCACTGTTCCTGGCACACTATTTTCTGCAATAATATCATTTGAAATTATGATGGCAGTTGGAGATTCATTTAGGTCAGTTACAGCAATGGCAAAATCTTTAATTGCAAAACTTCCGGTCGGGTCTGTTGCTGTTACTTTCAAAATATAAACCTTCTTTAACTCGTAATTCAACTGTTTCTTCAGAATAACATCCGTTTTGCATTCACTGTAAAGCAATCCATTACGAGTAATGTTAACACAATTTGTGGAGCCAAGTTTGAATGTCTGGAGGACTTCAGAATCGCTTTGACTGATTGAAAATGTGATGGCATCCCCATCGAGGTCTTTAGCAATCAGAGTGCCTGCTACGAAGCCTGATGTTGCATTTTCATACAGCTTGTATTGCTGGAATGAGATCTCTTTAGGAGAATCGTTAGTGTTGACAATGTTGATGATCAATGTTGCTTGAGAAGACTTGGGGTCTGTTGCGTTTTTATCAGTACATCTGACAACAATTCTGTGGTACTTGTGTGCTTGATGCAGAAGAGGACCAGCAACTAAAACCCTTGCTCCACTGAGCGAGAAGCGTCCTTGGTCATTGTCTACCAATGTCCAGAAAAAGTCACTTGATCTTAGACGTGGTCCATCGTCATCAAAAGCTGATAGCAGCCCCACAACATGACCGATCTGTGCTGTGTCTATGACACTGTTATTGGATATTCGGATTGAATGTGGAGGATCATTGACATTGATAACCGTAATATTAAAGTTCTTTTCAGTCCACATGGGAGGATTTCCATTATCAGTCGCCCTGATGATAACATGATACGTATTGACCTCCAATCCTTGCAGATGTTTCCAACGTGGCACCCAGGTATTCATCAGCTTGTTACCTTCTACTTTAAAGAAAAAGTAGCCAGAAGACTGTTGCACGCTGAATGTGACTTGATCAGGATCTGTAGCCGATATTATTGCAACTGTTGTATCCTTTGGTGTATGCTCCAGGATGGTGTTCTTTGATATGCTAATGTCCCTAGGTGGGTCATTAGTTCTCCTGCAATAGAAGTCTTTAAACATATTTGAAGACGTCCAGGTTGGACTGTTACTTGAATCTAGACTGCATGTTGTTGTCATCATAACATTACTGAAGTCAGCGTCCGCAATATTTTGTGTAAAAGGCAAGGCTTTGTTCATTATTCTCGCAAGGGCGAAATTGGTAGGGCAACTGAAATGGCAATTTGAGCCGTAGGTTGTTCCTGCTCCGCACGTAACTGTAGCCTTTTTGCATGCACCAGAAAGCATAGGCGTAAGGCAATTTGGCAAGGACGGGTTGCCACAGTCCTTTGCACGGCAAGTCTTGGCATCAGTATGTAAGTAATGCCCAGTAGGGCATTGGCAAACATAGCTTCCAGCATTGTTCACACACGTATGAGAGCAGGGTCCTTTGCCACCATTTGTGGAGCATTCATTTATGTCCAGGCAATTTTTTCCATCTGAAATTACAAAAATGCAACTATAGCAAAAAAGAGGTAACATCTTAGATAACCATACTGTCTCTATTAAACGTCTAAACCTCTTATAAATGCAGCCCTCTTCTAAATGCCACACTCGGGAACAGAAAATGTAAATAAACGCTGACCTCTAACATCACCCTCTAATAAACGCTGTAATAGTTAAATAAACGTAGTGGACCTTGCATTGATCGAAACAAGACCAGGGCCGTCCCTACATTGGGGGAGCAACATCCCCCCTAGAAAAAGGACCAGTCGGGAAATCGGTAATTTTAGTCGGCGAAATCACTCTTTTGCATTCATGAATCATTTATAAAGATTTAAAGCTCAGAAAACGATGGGAAATAAAACAGAACCACTGCAAAAGCATGGACCGTGTTTGCTTCACTAGGGAGGGTCGACCAAGCAAAGTTTACGACAATTATCGCAATACTACAGATCGAAGTTATGCAATCAAAATTTTCCTGAATATGCCATATTTTCTCCATTTTCTGACTAGGTCTGACTGTTTTGCATAGTAAGTTTTGCTATGCAAATGTGTCTTGACATTTTGGAATAGACATTCTTTGCTACGCAAATGTGTTCGGACAATTTTTCACAGTTTATGCAGATGTGTCTGGACAGTTTTGCATAGAAATTCTTTGCTATGCAAATGTGTCCAGACCATTTCGCATAGCTAATTTTGCTTCGCAAATGTTTCTTGACGGTTTTGCATAATTGGACTGAAAGGCATATTACACCGGCATCCTGTGAACTTAGTCTGAGTGATGATCAATTATCAAGTAAATGTTGCCCTACAGGAAAATCTTGTTAAAGCATAACTTGCTGTTTTTGGGTGCAAGGTAGTTGCTTTCTTTGCCAAAATCATTTTTACTGTGAAGAACTTTTCTCCCTAAAATTACTCATTTCATGAAATCATGCATGAAAAACTGCTGTCTATCCCTGATTTTCAAGGGCAAGAGGGGCACTCTCCCTCTATTTTCACCCCACTCTTGTGTCCCTGAATGCATGCTTCACAGGCAATTGTCAATCCAAAAATCTTGACTTACTTGTTGCTAATGTGTAACCAGTCACGCAAATGCAGACATGATTGTTATTATCGCAGTTATGCTGACAGCCACCATTGGCTTGACCACACTGTTTTTGTTCTCTTAGACTTGGCTCAATGCAATGTGTTGTTGGTCTATATGTTATGTATCTTGTTCTCTCTTGTTGTCCCAAGGTGCAGAAATTTGTGCAGGTAGACCAACTTGTCCAACCTAAAAAGAAACAAATTTATATCTTATGAGTTGTTGGAAAGGTCTCCCTTATCAGGTGTGTTTATATCTTAACCCTATATCCTACCGGGCTTTTTTTATCTAACATAGCCAGGGGGTGTTTCCCCCCCTCCATAAATTGCTGTCCAGTAGAGCTAGGGCAAGCAAACGTGGCACAGGCATTGGCCATAGGAATAATGTTGGTAAATTGCGTCTCCCACTTCTAATATGACATCATTGTGACATCATAATCAAAACATGCTATTGACATCGGTCAAAATTCAACCTTCCTTAATATCAATAGAAATCCAGAAATTTCTTTACGTTTTGTTGCTAGTAACTATTTTCTATTACCTTGCAAAGAAACAATCAATTCTGATAAGATTTACTGGTAAAAATAGGCATTTATATGTGGTTTTGGCATGACCATTTTCAATATAAGGCAATCTCATGTCACCTTTTTTATTGTTATGGGAATTTTTTGTATCACATTGTAGCTCATACATATAGGCTTAAAGTCAGCCTGGTCAGCTTACATCTATCACACAATAGAACAGTTTCAAGAAAAGCTTCACTCGAAAACCCGAATTTGTGTTGATTGATGTTGAGAGTTGTCCAGGAACGTGTAAACATTTTTAATGTATTCTCAAGAAACTGGCTGCTCAGCAAATGTAGCCAATGTTGGATGAGCAAGGAACCCAAATTAATTATGGTCAGTGATATGGATTTGCAATGTAAATTTCGACTACGAAATGAAACAATCAAATGCTCATACACTCAAAAAAAGCTACCTCATCTCTGAAGATGACAAAAGTGTAGATGAATATACAGTAAATAGCAAACAATTTTGTCATCTTTTGTTTGCGATTCTAACTAAACATGGTTAAGCTTCTGGTGACCCTTTTCATTAACTTTACACTTGCTTAGAACCGATACAAAATTTAAATAGACTAGGAGTCACATAACAGTATGAAGTAGGTACAGTACATTAGATTTGCAAGCTGCTAGATCACTACTAGTGGGTGATGAGATGAATTTATGGAATATACTAGCTGACATAAAGCCAAAGGCCTTGCATTTTCGGCCTAAGTCTGTCAAATTTAAGACATCAAACTTGGACCTAAAGTGAAAAGGAAACAACCAAGCTAGCTAGAGGCAAGGTCATACCACTGACTCTGCAGTTTGGCTCTGGTGGTGGCGGAGGGATTCGTCTACGTCGTCTTCTTCTTCCAAAAAACCAATGACCGTTTACAGCAATAACAGTCATAAAAAGAGCAACAAAGGCAATAACTGCCCATGTTCGAATTTTCATCTCTGTGCTCGTACTCGTAAAATAGTCGTGGGCTAACAGCAAAGCAAGCAAGCGAGCAGGGTCGCCAAATCCAATGAAAAATTTGTTCAGAAAGACATTAGATAGGCCTCTATACTTTAGATACTCTGTGGAGTGTCGAAATGAATTTTCATTTTTCAATTACAAAGGCATACCACATTCAAAAAATAGCATGAAAAATCATTTGTATGATTTCTCCTGCTTTACATTCGAAAACAGCGGTACGCTATTCAAACACCAAACTCATTGTCTGGATTGTTTACAAAATGGTAGCAGGGCCTATTTTCATTCATGACGTCACTCTTGCACAGGCGTAGGCGGAATCACGGTTTCCATGTCAACGTGAGGGACAAGTTGAAGAAGAGGGACGTGAAAGTACCACTGAGGATGTACCAGAAAATAACCCGTTGGCAGTGATATTCCAAAAGGTCGGCCTGGCGTTGATATTCCAAAATGAATGCTGAGTGAATGAGACCTCGACAATTAGCCAACAACCAGCAGTAGAAATGGAATGTTGCGGGGTACTGGAAAACAACATAGAAAACACAGAAAACATAGACGGGTTGAGATGGGTCACTCTTAAGGCTCTTAGATTCCTAATTGCTGATGTAGGTTAGAATAAGCGGGAGATTGGGGGGGGGCTCGGAATTCAGTCGACGAAAGTGTCTTCCTTCTCAATCAAATTATATAGGCAGATAAAAGGAGGGCTGATTTTGGCTCCTTCTTGTGCAGAGGTTTTTGTCGCAATAAGGTTAATAAAAACAAATTTTTGCGGAAATTACCAATATTGCGCCTTGCATAGCAAACCTTCTTCAGAGTATTGGTAATTCAACTGCAAGAGGCACACAACCTTCTAAGGACAGCATGAAATAACGTAAATTTTGCTCTGAAGAAGCCTTGCTCTGCAGCGCGATATGATCATTACGATTAGCACTTAGTTGTCTTTTTTGCGTCGCAGAATGGTACGTTACATCACATTTATTTTCTCTTACTTTTGCCGCAAGAAGCTCTACGCAAACGCAAGCAGCCAGTTAATCAGCACTCTTTCAAGAAAAACGGAAGGGTAATCGTCTACTATTGCGAGCTTGACCTTGATGGGAATTAAACCCATAACGATAGATTGCGACGAAAAGTCAAAGTTGGAAGATATTAACCACGTTTTTTTCCTATGAGTCTTTTTGAGTCTACTAGCCTAGGGCTACTCAGTCGACTTTACACTTTACCCCTGGTCTGGATGCATTAGCATATAGCAGGGTGCAGCCACACACGGCGCTCATAACTACCGACCAGGTACCCATTTATACACCTGGGTGGAGAGAGGCACATTTGTGTTAACAACTTGCCCAAGGTTATTATCTCTGCAACACAAGTGGAAAGACCGTGGCTCGAACCCACAACATTTTCGTTGTGAGTCCAGCACGCTAACCACTGCGCCACAGAGACCACATACACAATAGGTTTACGACATAAAAACACTTAGAGACTTCCATGGTTCTTCTGAGGTGAGACTAAAGGCGTGCTTTGAAATATTTTTGCAACACATGTCAGGACCGCAAAGTTTTTCAAAGACCAAAACTACTTAACTGGGTTGGATAACAAATGGTAGAAACAATCGCTTTCAGAACCAGTTTGATAAAAACATTGTTTTTATTAAAACAGAGACTGTGAGATATTAAGATATGAGACTTAAGAAGGCTTCTTTTGTCTCTGTACTTATTTCTCAGAACAAGTGAACAAGGAACTTGCCAAGGCTGTGCCACAGGCCCCTTTCAAAAGCAATTGGCCTCAGCAAGAAGAATGCCTTGAGTATAGGTAAAATCTACAAACCACAATAATTTTCTGCCAAACATTGTGTAGGCTCTAGACTTGTTATTTCCGAGACGGAAACGTTGCTTCTGCCTCTGTCAATCAGGAAATTATTCGCCAGACTTGTTAAGTAGTTGCTGCGCCTGCGCGCTGAATACCACACGTGGATTTCTCAATTCAAAATGGCCATCACTTGCTTCCCATGTAGAAAACTGGGGAGGGTAGAAAACCCGACCAATTTGTTTTGATGCTTAGAGTCGATGTGGTAAAATCTAAAATTTCAGTTTAAATTTTTGGAAACGGTAAAAATTCCCCCCTTACGTAGTCTGACCATTCCCGACAAGTTTTACTTTTTTTACATTCAAGGGGGACATTCATCTCATATCCCTCCTGTAAAACGACAGAGACAGAAATTGGGGCTCGGGGGAGGGCAGGTGAATATAAAATAACCACTAAACCTACCACTTGTGTTACAAATTCTTCTTATTTCTGGCTGCGGCCGGTATCTCGTCCTTCTTCTTCCACCCCACCTTCTTCGATTATTCCAGTGATCATTGTGATGATCGTGATGATCATGATCGTCATGATCATCGTGATCGTCATGATCGTCGTGGTGATCATCGTGGTCATCATGATCGTCGTGGTGATCATGGTCAGCACAAAGTTGTGTCGAAGTTAATATGAGGATCAGTGATAATAAAAGCAGTTTCTAAAATAAAAAAATTCATTTATAAACATTATGAACTCAGAATTTATTTTTTAGTAAGTTTTCGTAAGTTTTTAGTGGTTAGTAAGTAATTTTTTCTAGTAAGTTTTTATTTTTGATATTTTACAGCCTTATTCTTATTTTTCCTACATTTTTCAGTCCTTTAAACCACTCTGAGAGACAGAAGTCATTGAGATGAAGTTTGTAGACAACACTGTATTTCCTGCATGTACCTACGACGTGCCTAGCCGTAATCTATCCGAATTTTTTTCTTCGCCATACTTGAACGATAACTCGAAGGAAAACAGTTCGTGGCATTGTGTTTGCACGTTTTATGCGAGGGGCAATTTTCACTTACTAGAAATTTTGAGCACATTTGCTTAAAATCCTGTCGTTTTAATAGAAATCCCCTGGAAATCAATCAATTTGTTTTAAAGGAGACTTCGTACGCTGAAATGCCCCTCGGCTTTACATGTTGTGTCCGTAAGATTGTAAAATTGTTCTTTTGGAACAAAAGCTTGTATTTTATCTGCTTATGACTTACCTTCATCTTAGCTGCAAAATCAAAACTCTTGCCTTCCACTCAATTCAAATTCTTGCTCATGCATTAATACTTTGTTTAAAATTTGCAAGAAGCATTATTCTGGCATGGACTGAAACAAAATTCGTCAAAGTTTCTTCTTGACGTATCGATGATAAAAATTTCCAGTATCTTGGTTGCAAAATAGCATATTAATTCACAATCGACATGAACTAACAGGTGGATATTTTTATTCTGTGTAAACCATAATCATTAATTTATAAAGAAATTGACGCAGCTATTGACCAAACCAGTTGTTTTCCAACTTGTCTGGAGGGTTTCAGAAGTTCCTTTCTTCTCGGAAATCAGCATCATAATAACTCGGTGACCCTTGAAAATCTATGGAAAGTATTATTGTATTGAAAGAATAGCATCATGCTATCGAGGGCTATCGAGAAGCAATACAATGAATCCATTTCCTTGTCCATGACCTACCGCTTGTCGAAGACTTGAAAGTTATCTGAACTAACAATTTTTGTCTTGTCTTGTATCATATAGAATAGTATCGTCAGAAATTATTTTATCAGAGGAATAATTGGTTCTTCCTCAAAGGGATTATTAGAGTTGTTTCATATTATTGAACACTTAGTATTGAATCAAATGGAAACAAAACCATCAAATCGTTAATTTTTCAAAAAATATTATTCTTTTTACAGTACAAGTTGAAACACCTTAAAATAAAATAGAAGAATGACAATTGGCAATGACAATTTTTTCTTCTTTTCTTGCATTTGTCGAAAAACTGGCATACGAAGATTGAACGAGTACTGCACTGGAAATTTGTATAAATTCTAAAGAAAAATGCTGCTCTCTAATTGATAAACCCAAAAATTGCAGTCGCAGGCAAGCTTTTTGGCTTAAAGTTCATGAGTTCCATCATAAGCAATTTCTATTTGGCGTCTCGCTTTCATGAGCGATAACTGGGACTAAGGCTATAGTTTAGCTTGTAACTACACATGTTGTAAATTCAACCTACAGTATTCTTTTCCTAAACTGTCTTTAAAATTTGGGAACAAGGAACAAGCTATGCTTTTACTGGTTAAGGATCAGTGCTTGACAACATCCCTAAAGTCAAATGAAGTTCGTCGGTAAATTGTCCTGAAATTATGCCGTAATTTTATGTCCAAAAAGCGCGTTCCTATTTTGATATCACCCTGTTTCAGTTTCATCAAGGCAATAAAGGCTTGTACATTTTTTTTAATAAGAAACTTGACTACCTGTCCAGCCCTCGAAGTTGCTTAACGTATCTGGTCTTTCAGCCCCCACAGAATGACTGGGTACCCCCTAAAACTCTTTTTCTGGCACCTTTCATGCTGTTCAATGTAATTGACAAATTTGCAATGATGTATTGTATAAAAATAGGGATTTCAACCAAAAATTTGAGCAAATCTCAGCCCTTAGTTGCTTATTGACCAGTTGCTTATTAAAAAAAGTGTAAACGGCCCAAATCTGATCGGCTCACCTTTTTAGGGCAGTTTATCTAGTTTATTCTACGCTAAACTGTAATTCAAAGAGTAAAAATGAAATTCAATTATCCAAGTGGTTCAACAGAAAAGGTATAACTTTGCATGTGTATAGCTTTGCTATCGTAACAACAACTTGTTAATACAGGGAATACAGTACAAATATATTATAATTATAAGCCTTGGGGATCCAGCCCATCAGCAAAGCAAAACAAATACTTCAAATATAGAATAAATATAAGTATAAAAGCATTAATCACACTAGTAATTCACTTACTATACATTTAAAATGTTTAAAATTTTCAGTTAGTTTTCGGTTTTGTTTTGTCATAAGCTATATATATTCTTAACCTTATCAATATCATAAAAAATCCAGTAAAGTATTTATTTTTAAGTAAACCTACACAGATAAATATTAATACGAATACGAGAATACTGCTAATACAAAATCAGAAAATACGTAAATGTCGTATTAGACGCACAACGAGTAAATGTCGTAGCAAAATACGTAAATGTCGTGCTAGATGAGCATCATGAGTAAATGCTGTATAGATTGCTGAAAGCAAAATACGTAAATGTCCTATCAGAAGAAAGTCATGAGTAAATTTCGTATATACTGCGAAAAGCAAAATACGTAAATGTCCTATCAGAAGAAGGTCATGAGTAAATGTCGTATAGACTGATACAAGCAAAATACGTAAATGTCGTATCAGAAGAGCATAACTAACGTAATACGTAGATGTCATATAGACTGATACAAGCGAAAAACTTAAATTTCACGTTTAAGGAGTAAGCTGTGGCTATATCATCACTTTGAATCATCGTCCTTGTGTTTTTGCTTTTCGGTTCTGTTTTTGCCATGAACGTAACTTTTTCTTACGGTATACAGTACCGTATCTATCGCCCTTACGATTATTTACGGCCCTAATGGATCTAGCCCATAGTATACAGAAAAGTAGACCTAGCAAAAAAGCGTATTAAAAAAGCAAATAGCCTAAATATTGTACGAAATAAGCGTATATAGTACTTCATGTATTAACACTTTGAATCGTCATCCTTGTGTACATTTTTCACATTTCTGTTGTCGATTTTGTCTGTTGATGTATATAGAGCAACGACATACTTCCCTTGTTTGTTTTTTAAGTTAACCGTTTTCTTCTCTTTCTCCTCCCATTTGACTTCATCGACAAGCACGTCAGCCGTTTGCTTCTCTCGGTGCTCCTGCGGTTTACCCGCAACTTGAACTTGCCCTACGTTTGCTCCGTATATTGGATTATTGATTTCAAGATGTGTAGGGTTCTTGTTGTCGAAAAGAGAGTTTTTAAACATCTAGAAAGAGAAAAAATTATAAGATGTAAATTTTTCGTTACGATACCATATATTCAAATTTTGCTTACCCATGACTTCAGCAAATCTTCATTGTAGCATACCTTTGACCAGGGAATAATATAACTGTCCCGTACCCAGGGCGAAAAGTCAGAAAATGACCCATAAACCGGACAGGCACATGCACACCAAACCCTCTACAGGACTCCCCCCAAGTTACCCTCCTCGAGATTTCTGTTGTGTCATAGAAACTTCAGAGAACAGATGCACATTTTCAGTAGGAAGGTAAGTTGAAGGTGAAGTGATGTATTTAGCGCCAGTCGCAGTCAGATTGGACCACGACGCCACAGCACATTCTAAACGGTCTTCAATCTAATGGGGATAGGATATTGATAAAGTCATTTAGTTCGTATTCTTACCATGACACTGGCAGGTCTGTTGCTTCTTCGGAATGCTAGATTATTTTTTGCCATCAAGGGACGACTTCCTTGATCCATAAAATGTTGCGGTGAACCCTCTGGGGTTATATCGTACGTCGTGTTGTAATGGCCAATGACGTCATCGCTTAGATCAGCAAACCTCACGGGATCGTCAGACTTGGAAGAGAGACATACACAAATGTCAAAGTTATATAATTATATACCGTGATTAGTCAAATGAAATTCAACCCCCCGCCTATTCTTGCCACCCGCTTATAATATCTTGTCCGCACTTATTCTAACCATAATAAACCCCCTCACGTTTATTCTAACCCCTAGAAATCAGGAGTATAGAGGATTTACGTGAAAACCCTACCTTTCTTTTCATTCTCCTTTCAAATACAAAAATAACCACAGAAATGATAATGATTACAGCCAAAACTGCTGCACCAACACCATACATCCATGGCTCACCAACTTTACTATCACCAGTTGCCTTGAAATTATACGGACACTGAATCGAGCTTTTTTCAAGGATATTACAATCGTCAGCATTCACACATTGCACATCTGTTCCTTTTAGGAATGCACAGATTTTATCACCAGGCAATGCTTTGAAGTTATCAGCAGGATCCATGGTTACAAATATGAAATAGTTATACGTCGAAACATTGAATGACGTAGCTGCCTCTACGTAGACATCTTTTGGTATATCACGACGTGTGCGAGTGGTTCCTACAATGAGAAAACATTACTTTTAAATTATCTCTATACTATAGTTACCTATGTCATAAAACTATAAACTGTGAAAAAGAGCTATATATATAATTATTATGATAATCGGTGGGGTGAAAATTTATACACTAATACTCCCTTCTAATACTCTGCTCTCCACTGGGGGAGGAGCTTTGGGGGTATCAAAACCCGAAAACCCGGAAGAAAATTGGGACAAACCCGAAAACCCGGATGAAATTAGTTTCAACAACTGTTTTAAGAATTCTGCACATTGACATCCTTTGTGAGGTTTAAAACCCGAGAACCCGCACATTCCTACTACAATACCCGAAACTCGAGCTAAAAAAATGGCAAAACCCGTTTCCCGTTAAAAATACTTGACCCGAAAACCCGCACGATTTCTTGGAAAAACCCGCACGATTTTTTGGAAAAACCCGAAAACCCGAGGGTAAAATCGGTCAAACCCGCAACCCGTGAAATCCCAAAGCCCCTCCTCCACTCTATTCTAAGCTTTATTTTCGGCATAGGCTTCAATTACACTACACTGTAGCCAGTCTTTCTTGTTCTTTGAAACGCAGTACAGTACATCCTAGATTAACCGAACCTCGATTAATCGAACGAGCTTTTGAAAGTGAAAACTTGCATACCCAAAAGAATTACCGGTTACACACTTTTTTTTTATAAGAATGCAGTCTATTAGAATATTCAGGCTCAAAATTGCTGAAATTCAAGAATTATTTAAGAACAATCTGAGGCTCAAGCTTGACGAGGATCATTTTTATTTCTTTGCGTTTTTTACACTGCACAATAAGTGTGATTGTCAGGCAACTGTATTTGTTTTGAAATGCATACATCCTGTCTGATTCTTTGATACAGTAACTCTTTTTATTAATAAAATAACAAATGACAAAGATTTGACTTATTTCTCTTGATCTTCAGGCCAATTCACAACATTGATGATTAAGAATAATTTAAGAATATTTTCAGGCTAAAAATCGAATAAGCTTAAGAATAATCGAGGCTCGGCAAAAATAAGGTATTCTTATAAAAAAAAAAATGTGTAATACATCTGCAAAGGAAAGGAAAAATTCATAAAGCGTGAAAAGAGTGTTTCTGCTTTTGTGTAAAACAAGAAAGTGTTTCTGCTTTTGTAGCTAACTGTTTGAAACACTGTTTGTGGAATGCGAAAATCGAAAAGGAAGGACAAATTCACTAAACTTTAAACAGTGTTTGTGCTTTTGTGTAAAACTATCGTATGATTTTCACGTTGGTTGCTGTTTGAAACACTGTTCAAGGAACACGAAAGCTGTAAACACAAGCAACAATACATGTGTTTCCATTATCCATAAAAGCTTTCAAGAGAACAGCAACAAAAATAGACTATTTGTTCATCTGAGGGATATATCTCTGTGTCTTAACCTTGTGTTTTCAGTAACTTACAAAACAGCGCATGCGTAAAATAACAATAACGTAACAATAGGCTGGCAACGTCACACATTTGGTTTCGTTTATGCCAACCGCACTTTGCGCTTCCATTTGTGTGATGCAGTCGGGAACGTAGTAAGAAATGCTTGTGTTTCCATTTTCGCTTTAAAACAGTGTTAGCGACTGCTTAAACAGTATTCATGATTGTGTACTTACAAAACAGAGTTTTTGATTGTGTTTTCAAAGAGCGATGTTTCAATAAAACCAAAAAATGTGTTCGCAGTGTGCTTCTTCGCTCTGATTCGTATTTGCCTTAAACTGTGCTTACCTTTGTCGTTTAATGAAACAGCGTTTGCGTTTGTGTTTGAATAAGACTGTATTTGTGACTTTCTACGGGCATGTGAGTTCACATTTGGTGCAGCAGTGTTTGTCTGTGTCTTAACGTAATTCGCTGTCTGTGATGGTGTTTGTGTGTATCGTCCTATTTCTCGTTAAGTAAAACCTTTGATCTAACAACGTCACAACGCAAATGCTCAAGACTAGATATAGGTATGAAAAGCTATTCCGTTCACCCGAAATCGAAATACGTGAAGGAATCTAGCGTTGTAACTAAGAGGTTTATACAGGACCCGTGAAGCTTGGCTTATGTCGACGTTGCGCACAGTCAGAACTAGTTGCCGACTGCTAACCGGCAATTTTTGGAACCAATTTATCCCAACTGGCTGTCGACAAAAGCGCTTTAGCAACTAACTGGCAACCACTTCCTTCTTAACGGCAACCCATCGGTGCGCAGTTCTAGAAAGCTGAGCATGTTCTACTTCTGCGATTAGTTTATAACTGATTCCCGTCAGTCGAAGTTCGACTTGAGCGTTCTTACGACACTAATCAACTGTATCCTATAAGTTCTAAGTAGGCCTAGTTGCTGACACGTCGACATAAGATAGCAGTTACAACTACTTGAAGTCAGTTCTATGGTATCGTAGGTCGAAATACGCCTGGCTTAAACGGAACTGACAACGATTGTTTTGTTTTCACATGCATCAGTCTATGTTCCGAAATCAATCGAGGGCCTAAGATATTTTTGCGTTTAAGAGGCCTAAAGACGCTATTGCGTTTAGATAACCATTAGACTACTTAGACAACCGTTAGATGCAAACATAACAACGGTTCATTAAAACGAGAATCTTTACGAGAGGTAAAGATATCTTGCATACCTTGTTGAAGCATTTACATGGCTGACACAAACTTGAGATTTTCCGCAACTAATGGTCTTGCAGACTTCCGAGTATCTTTCGCAATCGATTCCATTGTAGCCACTGGCACAGACGCAAACAACACTTGGCGACAAGATGTGACGAGGAGGGCATTCAGGGGCTAAAACAGAAAATAAATCTTCTAACAGAATTTCTTTGTGACCTTTGTCTCTAAAGATTGTAGTCCTTATCTGTTATTCTAAGTTATTGGCCTGACAAGTTCCTATAGATCTTCGAACAACATCATTGAATTATGTGTTATTCAAATCTATTCCAACAAATGAACAAAATTCATATATTTTTAAACGAGGGAAAATGAAACTTTGATAAAGGACATAATATAATTTTTTATTTTGATTTCAAGTATAATTCATAAACCTACGTTTCTGAGTTGTACAAACTGCAAAATTGCGATAAACAGCGGAAACATTTTCGGTCATACTTAAAAGCTTTTTTCGTCTGACACTCCTCAGAGTATGAACGTCAGAAACAGACTGAAACAATAAACTAAGGCGGAATTTTTTACCTAGATGCGGCTCGAAATATACCAATCAGGAAGAAAAGCTGAATTGGCATTGTGTTTTAAAGACAAATCAGCTTTAGGCGGAAAGAACAATGAAAATTATTTGAAGAATCCAAGTGATAAAACGAACTTCTTCTGTCTACACAGAACCAGCTTTTTGATTTTGATGTGGACAGATTACAAAAAGCTGAGATGAAGAGGATCTAGCCCTGCCAATTATTCGAAAACAATCCTCGTTGTAATTTTCCGCACACTCTGGGTGATCTAATAAATGTAATGCTATGGCAGAATCATGTTTAAGAGTGGGTTGTTGCCTAGAGTTGCAGGGTAGTAGCTCTCTTTGCCGAAAGTTGTAGCTACGAATGTTGGTAGGAACATGCTGCTTTACTCTGTCTCCTAGTCTCTGGGACGTGCGGCCTACGTACCTAGCATCATATCGGTACAAAAATTCGTAAATAACCAAACTTTTCTGTGGTGGGCACGCAATCCTTTTGAATGGATGGCAGAACTTTCAGTGCTAAAAATCATCCTAGGGTTGGCAGCATAGAAACCAATTTCAGTTAATTAATCAAACACTTTTTCTTTAATTCAATATCTCTTATATTACCATTTTTAGCTCCATTTACTTGCTGGTTTTGTTAGTTTATATTATATTTTTATTGTTATAGTTGTAGACCAGGTATCATATGATAAAGTGTCAAATTATAAAAAAAGGCAACGCTATCGCAATGTCCGATGGACAATAATCGCCATCATAATCGTCATCATCCTCATGGAAATCGTTATCATCATCATAATCATTATCGTTATCGTCATCTTCATCATCATCATCATTATCATCATCATCATCATCATCATCATCATCATCATAATCAACGCAACAATCATCATTATGTCATCATTATCATGATCATTGAAGACCATATATCATATGATGTAGTATCAAATTATAAAAAAGCAACATCGAACGTATGAATCTCAGGAAAATTTTCTGAGTTGAGAGGTCCGTTAAGAAACTGCGAACTAATGACAACCTTGGGACATGGCACGAGTTTGCTGCATACTACGTGAAGCATGCAATTGCTATGTAGCAAATTTTAAATCAAAATCTTCTGCATTGGATGAAAAAGGCTATATGCTCCACGGTGCGATTTTCATCCGTGCATGCAGATTGCATTGCACGTACAAGCAAAATACAAATATCCTAAAGGTTTGGCATTGCCCCCCCAAACTAGGTTCTCCCCAGGACGGGTCTTGCCCAACCACTGAAACCACAAGCTTGCCTCTTGTCACGTTACACTTCCAATGCCCACATATAGTATTTAATAATGAAATGTAGTACTGTATTTAATGTATAGTAATGTAGACAGTTTTTATCTATATATGTAGAATGTTTATTGCCTTTTTTGTCGTCTAAATGAAGTTTTATTAGTTGTTGCCAGCATAGATATGGCTTGTTTCTCTGTCGTATTTCTCCGCGCAGGAAAAGGGGGCTGATTAATTGCATCGTGAACCTTTAACTTAAAGATATTAACAAACAATCACTTCTTTACCTTTTATTTTGATAGTGAAAGTCTGTTGAATAACGTGAGAGGGCTTCAGCATATCCACACATTTTATTGGGATTTTATAGACTTTTTTGTTCTTGTAACTGAAGTCGCCCTTTCGAAGTAGGAAAAGATGCTGATCAATATAGAATTTGGACTTGATATCATCGACGTTACTTCTATTTGACCATATACTGCAGTTGTAAAAGAGATATTGGGAGACTGAGGACGTTATATTCTTGCAAATGCCAGTTGAGTCTGGATGGTCAGGGTCTTCAAGTCCAATCTGACCCACAATAGCATCAGACGGAGACGTTTCAGGAATTTCCGATTTTTGATTCAGAAGACACATTTTGATAGGTTTTTCATTGACGTCTGGAATAAAAGAGCAAGAAATTAGTTTTATGAGATAACGGCTCCGAGCTATGTATGTTCAGTGGTCGGGAGGTATACAGCAACATGGGGAAGAGTGTGTTTCATAGTTTGTAGAGGCTTATCTTGTGGCTGTTTTTAAGGGGGAGTGGAGGCAAATGCTCCCCTACAATGTGAAAACGTTGGTAAAATTGTAAAAAACAGAAATCATAAATAGACAACAGAAAACCGAAAGTAATAGATCTTTTCGACAAAAGACTGCAACGAGATTATAAAGATTTTTAAAAATTTCGAGATATAGACTTTTCGATACCGAATTCGTATAGTGCAACCGAGATTTAGACTCGGTGCAAAGTGGCACTGTCTCACGATTATATAAGGGCTCAGACCAGTTGGGGTGAAAAGTTTCACCCCCAGTCACTTTTCACGGTCAAAGCCCTTATAGAATCTGGGATTCTGAACGCTCAAAAAATCAATCGCAAAAGCGCTAGGACAGGGAAACTTTGCACCTGGACGAAGTTTTGGATGCTTTATACAAGTTTAGCGCGAAAAAACGATGTCTCGTAACTTTCAACCCTGGCGAACTTTCGTCGAAACTGCCAGGGGTCTCTCTTGGACCTACTCTTCGCCCATTGCCCGTCGATTAGAAAAAAGCTTACATATTTAAAAAGCTTACTTGTGACTTTAATTTCAAAAGACCTTCGAACTTCTCTTGCTTTCAAATTTGTAGAAATAATCGTCACGATAATAGTTGTCGCTTGCTCGTAATCCAAGTTTCCAGTTACAAGAATTAATTCATTTCCCACCATTTTGAAAGGCTTGTTTTCGTCAGCTACTTTGAAACTGAATTTATCGCCAGGTAAAGTACTATTGACGATAACCTGTCCAATAACAGTTCCATTTGATGAGTCTTCTGACACATTGTTCGATGACAAACTAAAATCCCAAGTTGGCTCATTGCTTGCTTCTACAAAAACATAGGATGAATTTAGGCGTATTATTACACAATATCAGAAATGTTGACTTTTTTCAACGATAATGAGACTTTCATTTTGATGTACTGTTATGTTTGTAGTAACGTACCTCCGCGTGCTATTAAGTACGTTTCTCTTTGCTATGTTATGTTATGCTATGCTATGCTATGCTATGCTATGTTATGCTATGCTATGCTACGCTATGCTATGCTATGCTATGCTATGCTATGCTATGTTATGTTATGTTATGCTATGCTATGCTATGCTGTGCTATGCTATGCTACGCTATGCTATGCTATGCTATGCTATGTTATGCTATGCTATGCTATGCTATGCTTTGCTATGTTACGCTATGCTATGCTATGCTATGCTATGTTATGCTATGCTATGCTACGCTATGCTATGCTATGCTATGCTATGCTATGCTATGCTATGATATGCCATTTCATGTTAGTTTATGCTATTCTATGCTAGAATACGCAATGCTATGCTATGATTTGCTATGAAGTTTTACCTTAACCTATGTTATCTTGTGCTTTTATGCTACCCTATGCTTATACTATGCCATGCCATGCTAGGCTATGTTAGGCTATGCTATGTTATGCTATGCTATGCTATGCCATGCTAGGCTATGCTATGATATGCTATGCATTGTTTGCTACGATTTGTGATGCTATGCTATGCTGTGCCATGCTATGCTATGCTATGCTATGCTATGCCGTGTTATGCTATGCTAAGTTATGCCATGCTATGCTATGCTATGCTATGCCATGCTATTCTATGCCATGCTAGGCTATGCTATGATATGCTATGCATTGTTTGCTACGATTTGTGATGCTATGCTATGCTGTGCCATGCTATGCTATGCTAAGCTATGCTATGCTTTACTTTGCTACGCTTTGTGATGCTATGTTATGCTATGCTTCTATGATATACTGTGCTTTGCTTTGCTATGCTATGCTATGCTATGCTATGCTATGCTACGCTGCGCTACGCTATGCTATGCTGTTATGCTGTGATGAGTGATGCTACATTATGACGTGCCTTGCTTTTCTATGATGTGCTACATATCCTCGGTTTAGTACCATTAGTCTTATCATAGTCTTATTTTTATTAAGTATAACATTGCAAATTGCTTACCTATCACGCTGACTGTCACCACAATCTTTAGAACATAAATCGGCTTATTTATATCCATGCAGTTGATTGGTATCGAATAAGAGTTCTTCTTATCATAAAGAAAAGTTACATTGCTATGAAGGGTCAGCTTCTCATCAATATAAAACATCTTCCGGGTTTCAGTGACGTCGATTTTATTTGAATCTATTGCACATTTGTAAATATTTCCCAAGCTGAAATCTCCGGATTTCTTTGAACAGATTCCCCTTGTTTCTTTATGATCCGGATCTTCGATTGCAATCTGTCCAATGATTTGATCGGGAAGCTGTAATTCGTGTACTGTGTGATTGCCAAGTAAACACATTTGAAGCGGTTTTTCATTCACGTCTGTAAGAATCAAGAAAGTATTTTTAATGCATTGCGTTAAAAAAAGGTATGATTCAATCATTTGCTCTGTATTTATCCTTCCCGAAGCTCGACCGAATGTACAAAGCACATTTCGAGAGCCACCTCCACTATAGCAGCATTATATGGGACAGCCTAACTCAAACAAAATTGGAGCATTTACATTGTCTTCAAACAGGAGCTAACAGCATTATTCAGTCCTCCAAATACAACGATGACTACTCAATGGCTCTCGACACGAGACATCTTGTTCTTTGAAAATCATTCATGGTCTTTGTCCAGACAAACTTAAGAATAAATTCACTGAAAGATCAATGACTTTTGCTTACAGAACAAGAACAAGAAACTACCTCGACCTCAGGATCCCAAGAGCTATAGGCTTGAATATCCGAAACGCAGTTTGAAGGTGCTGTGGCGTCGTGGTGTAATCCAGCTGACTCGTGGTGTCAGAAGCTCAGTGTGGTCAGGGTTCGAGCCCAGCCACGGTAGCGTCACGGTCTAGGTCGAGGTCTCGATTAGTTAACCTACTACTGAGATCCTAGCCACTGGCGCTAAAACACCATTTCACCTTCACCTTTCACCTTCACCTTTTTCTGCCGCTAAGGTTTGGAATGAGATCCCAGTCAGCATAAGAGCAACTATTCTCCTAACTGGCTTCAAACAAGGTCTCAAAAACTTCCTTCTGAACAAATAGTAATCAAACCCGACCCCTTGGAAGAACAACAGAGCAATACTGTTAGGTTTAATTAGGTAGGATTTATATGTATTAGCTATATGACTTACTTAGAATGCATTTTAATATGCTGAAAGAATATCTTATCTAGTCTAAAGACTGATTTGAAAAGTTCAGTTCAGTTGATTGAGCTTTAAAAGACAGTTAAGAAGCACCAATAGAGAGGTTGCGGCATACCAGTGGTATCATACGCACCAATTTTTAAAAAAAGGTTGTACGGTCGGTCAATGCATATGTATCGGAAGGATAGAATCTTGTAGGAAAGTTTGAATTAAGTTACCACTAGCCGTTAACCCCGTTAAGGAAGTGCTGCTCCGGCAGCATTACGCCTGTCAACGTTGAAGGGATACAGTTAAAATTATTTTCGAAAGCCTTGGCTAATGATTTTTACTTTTTTACAGTAAGATCTTCGCGCTGCTCCGCAGCAATGAGACGCAGATAATGCTTACTTTTGATTTTGATAAGAAACAATTTTTGCACTGTTTTTCCTTTTGAGCCTATTGCGATGATACCAACAGCAGTTGAATTAGTTTCTTCATAATCCAAAGTTGATGTAGTTACCAATACAAGAACAAGCTGGCCATCGATAATTCTAAAAGGAACTTTCTGTTGATTGACGATTTTTAATCTGTATGTTTCATCTTGTTCTTTGTTTATTACAGTGACGTTTCCAATTACAGTTCTGTGATGAACCCAGCAAAAGAATTCGAGAAAATTCAAATAAAAGCTTCAATCTCTTCTTATCAATCTCAAAAATAACCTTTTACTCCAAACCAAAAACTAATCTCTCAACTACAATTACCATACGCCCTAAAACACGTTTTCCAGGATAGTGCCCAGACTCCTAGATACCAGGCTCCTCTACACTCCCCCCTCCTAAAAACAAGCTCAATAGTGAAAACAAATTAAAGATAAAATAGCAAACATTACTAAAGTATAACTAAAGGAGTTATTCTCCACGTTTTTTTTTTTTTTGTTTTTGCAAAGTCAACATAACGAAGAGTCACTGTCTCAATACTATATACAGAATAACGACGAATCAAGAGTCATTTCTCTGAATTTATATACAAAACGAATAGTCTATTCTTGAGTAAACTGTCTTCTGCATTGCGTAGTTCAATAGTCTGATACAACAACTCCATACCTTTCCGGTGGTTGTCTATTCCTTCGAAGATTATAACGATGTGGAACTGCGGGTCTTTCATTGTGCTCTATCATTCGACGCTGATGATTAGTAGGCACGTAATACTCTTCGTCATCCGAATCGCTGCTGCTACAGAATGCGTTATCTGAGTAGGAAACTTCATCGTAGAGACCATTAGCTGGACTAAATTTCTTTAAGCTGTCACAATGAACATATCTCCGTTTTCCATCTAGCATAGACTCAATTTCACAATTGTTCTCGATAACAGCAATTACGCGATATGGCCCATAATACTTGTTTTCAAGTCCTGATGCTCTGAAGTTTTTATAAAGTACGACATCTCCAACTTGGAACGTTTTACTTTGCGATACACGATGTTTCTGATCATAGTTTTTCTTTTGCTTCTCTTGAGCTTTATCAATACGACTCGTGACAAAACTATTAAGATCTTCGTGGCGCTTTTTTAAGCCAACAAGATAGTCAGCATTATCCTGATTGAGATTATTTTCATGATCATTCGCTAGAGTGACATCAAAAGATACTTGCGGTTCGCGACCGTATAGCATTTCAAATGGAGAAACACCTGTGCTTTCTTGCTTGCTAATTCGATATGCTAGAAGTGCCGAAGGAAGTAGTATATCCCAGTTGTCTTGATCTTTATTAACTTTCATACGCAACAAAAGTTTAAGAATACCATTAAAACGCTCAAAGTCCATCAGATTGCGGATGGTAAGGTGTAGTCTGACGCTTATTTATACCAAATAACTGACACATGCTTTTGAAAAGATGAGATTCAAAATTACGACCTTGATCAGTTAATAATACAGTGGGCATTCCATGTCTTGAGAAGATTTGCTCTAAGACTTTGACTACCGTTGCAGCTTCTTGGTTAGGCAATGGCTCTGCCTCAGCATATTTAGTGTAATAATCTATGACGGATAAAATATATCTGTTACCTTGTCGTGTTGTCTTCAATGGTCCGATGATATCTACACCAACCATATAAAAAGGCTGTGATTTAACTTCAATAGGTTTCATTGGTCGACGAGGCGTTGGAATGATCTTATTTTTTGCACACAGTTCACAACTTGAACAATAATCCTCAACAGCTTTATGAAACGCAGGCCAGTAGAAACGTCGTTGAATCATATCAAAGGTTTTGTGAACACCAAAATGGCCAATTGACTCGTGAACTTCCTTGAGAATTTTACTTGTAAGAAATTGAGGAATAAACAATTTGTATTTTCTCGACTCCAGTATTATCAATCCATTTTTTACACAATAAGTTACCATCGAAGCATAAGGTGTCAAACACGCGATAAAAGGATCGAAGACAGTCAGAGTCATCCTGCTGAAGTTTATCTGGTTTCTGATTTTTACGCAACCAATCTTTCACGATAAGAATATCCGAATCTAAATCCTGGGAAGCTTCCAATTAAATCGCGTGAAAAATAAGATATCTTTATTCCTTGTACTGGAGCTCTAGAAAGCGCATCTGCGTGTTGCATCATTGAACCTGGTTTGTGCACTATAGTATAGTCGTACTGTTCCAGTTTTAAGATCCATCGGGCTAGCTTTCCATTGGGTTGCTTAATTTTTCGGAGCCATGCTAAAGCCTGGTGATCCGTGAAGATCGTGACTTTAGTACCATAAATGTAAGGGTGAAAATACTGTAAAGCCCATACGACAGCGAATGCCTCTTTTTCAGTTGTTGTCCAGTTTTTCTCTGCTGAAGAAAAAGCTTTGGAGGCAAAAGAAATTACTTTTTCATCACCTTGTTCACACTTTTGCGCCAAAACTGCACCAACACCAATGTCACTGGCGTCAGTATACAACACAAATTCACCGTTTTCATGTGGAAAAGCTAAAACTGGGCTAGAAATCAATTGTTCTTTCAAATCATTGAATGCTTTTTCACATTGGGTGTCCCAAACAAACTTCATGTTTTTCTGTGTTAGCTTATTCAAAGGTGAAACAATCTCAGTAAAACCAGCAATAAATCTGCGATAATAAGAAGCCATTCCCAAAAATCTGCGCAGCTCCGTTAGATCTCTAGGTCTCGGAAAATCCTTGATAGCTGTTATCTTTGACGGATCTGGAGAGAGTCCTTTATCAGAGATTGTGAAACCAAGAAAGTTGACTTCTTGTTTAGCAAAATAACATTTCGTAGGCTTAAGGCGTAGACCTGCCTGGCGTATAGCTTCAAAGACCTCTTCTAAGTTTTTGCAGTGTTCATCCAAATTTCTTCCTACGACCAGTACGTCATCAAGATATACCAAACATTTCTTAGGTTGCAGGCCTTCGAGGACTCTTGCCATCAATCGCTGAAATGTGGGAACTGCATTTGCTAGGCCAAACGGCATACGATTAAATTCTAAAAGGTTACCACCAGGTATTACAAAAGCTGTTTTCTCTTTACTGGATTCGTCAAGTTCAACTTGCCAGTATCCCGACGCAAGATCTAACGTAGAGAAATAATTCTGTCCTGCTAACGAGTCAATTAAATCGTTTATTTGTGGCAAAGGGTAGGCATCTTTGATAGTTACGTCATTAACTTTTCTAAAATCCACACAGAATCTCCATGACCCATCTTTCTTTCTAACTAGAACAATTGGACTTGCCCATGGAGACTTACTTGACGAACAATTCCATTGTCAAGCATCTCATTGACCTGTTGCTCAACTACAGGCTTTAGAACCTTGGGGAGTCTCCGTGGCAATTGTTTAATGGGGTAGCTTGTCCTGTCTCTATCTTGTGGTGTACCACAGAAGTAGCACCAAGTTCATTTAAACCCTTAGCAAAAGTGAATTGTACTTCTGCAAAAGTTGCTGCAATTTTTGTTTTCAGTTTCTTTTAAATGACCCAAATCAAAAGAATGCTCAACATTTAAATCATCTTCATTTTCCTGTAAGGCCGGCTCATCAATTTCAACATGCTCTAATGAACCCAAATTTGTACCTTGATACAGTTTGACAGATTCTTTCCAGGGTTAATTATTTGAATGGGAACTGACTGATGATTTGGTCTAACTATTACCCTGGCAACCAATATTCCTTTAGCAGCAAGTTCAATGTTAGGCTCTAAAATACTTTCTTCAAGTGAGGGATTTTTAATAAGAGCCCTTTGTACAACCTCATGTTCTGCTGGAATGACAACATCCTCATTTAGGGTGACAATTGAAGGATTAACTACAGAAGAGTCATGAATGTAAAGAGGAAAGTCATCTTCTGGAAATTTTATTTGTAAATGCACTGTATCAATGATTGCCTTGGAATTTAACAAGAAGTCTAATCCTAGTATGACTTCATCACCTATTTCTTTTGACACATAAAATTCTTGAGAAATAACAAGGTTCTCATCAAGCTTGACAGGCAAAACAACTTTTCCCAAAATTGCAATAGGTGAACAGTTTGCAGCTTCTGCTACAATATCTGCAGGTGATAGAACAATCTCACTGTTTACTTTTATGGACTCCCACTGACTATGGCCTAATAGGGAAACAGAAGCACCAGTGTCCACTACACAAAGTGAGTCAATACCATTTACTTTGGCTTCTAGCATCATTACTTTCTTCTTATTAGCTGCTGCAGCTGCTGTAAGCCTTATCTTATTAGAATCTTGCTTCACAGTAGCCTGTGCCTGTGGTTTCGCAAGCTCACTATTAGGCTGATTAGGGGCTTGCTCTGCTGTTCTAGGGCGCACACTATTGTCATTATTAGAAGGGCAATATGTTGCTATGTGTCCTTCAACCCCACATTTATAGCAAGAAGGTGGCCCTCTTGACCTCTGATTAAAATTCTGTTGACCTTGAAAGCTACCATGATGTTGAGGAATACCCAAGTTGGATCTACAATTTTTGGCAATATGACCCTTCTTACTGCATCTGTAACAAACTTTGTTATTGTAAAAAGAAGAATTCTTTAACATACCATCAGCAAGATTAGGTGTAGGGCACTGATTTGCAAGGTGACCCCAACCATTACATTTATGACATACTTTTGCTGACACGACTGGTCTACTTGCTGCAACTTGAAATACATTTGGTTGTGCAAAAGCCTCTGCTGATTTTCCTAACGTTTCCATGGTGGAATTTGCAGCTTCAAATCTTCTTGCCGTCAAAACTGCCTCATCAAGGGTATTTGGTGGCTCTTGGAGCAGCTTGCTCTGTGTCGCTCTGTCCTTTAAGCCCAAGATAAATTGATCAACCAAACGACTTGAATATTCTTCCCCTTTGAATCCACATTTTGAACCGAATTCTCTCAGTGCTATGGCGTAAGAATCAACACTTTCTCCCACATTCTGCATTCTCTTATTGAAATAATATCTCTTTTCTGTAATTGTTTGATTCCTTTCGAAAAGAGTTTTTAATAGCTCAATCCAGTCTTTCCATGCAGTGGCCGTTTCTGGTAATTCGATTGACTCAGCTAAACGAAATGCATCCTCATTTAGATTGAATAATAATGCAAGTCTCTTTCTTTTGGAATCTGTGAGTTCCACTGCTTCGAAATACAACGATAACTTTTTGACAAACAAAGTGAAATCTTCGCCAATTTTATATTTGTCCGGTCGACGAAATAAACTAGTCTATACTTGAAATGATTATTCTCTGGTCCAGGGGCGGCAGCTCCTTCTTCTTCTTCCTCGTGCGCCATGTTTATTTAGGCCAACACTCACTATTTATTAAGCAACGTATAGTACCACAGGAAAAAAACCTAAGCAACATTTTGAATTTCAAATACTTTATATCACTGCAAGCAGTCGAGGATCGATCAACATAGAAGCTATTTCCATTCATTTGTCAAAAACTCGCATATCAGCGGAGTGTTACTTAAGGGTTTCCGTTTAACTTTCAATACAAAGTCTCTATATGGTAACAATTACATGGTACTTCTTGACTGATGCTATTTATAGTATTTCTTTGCTGTATACTAGGTGTTCTAGCGTTATGTTGCATAAAAAGCTATAGGATAACTCCAAATTTGGCTGTTTTTCTAGCCTCTATACTATTCTTAGGGCAAAAAATATAGTTAAAATTAAGCAACTTCTAAGCAACTTTTACTACTAAAAGGTGGCAATAAGAGGTCCAAAAATAAGAAACTTTTTGAACTAGGCCCGGGGGGAAGTTGCTTATAAAAAAATTCTGCGTGTAGATGACCATGAGGTATTTCTACGTCACTACGTTACACAATTTGTAGACTTCAAAATTAAACAAAAGAATTATGGTCTTTTAGGCCCGCGCAAACCATCGAACGTTGCTTGTCAGACATCTGCAATTTCCTGTCAATCAAGAATGTTCCACTGCTTGACCAAGTTGCGAAAAATTTTTTGTGAAACATTCTTTGCTTGCATCAAGCAAGAACTTGTCAAACGATGCTACCAAAAGTTCAAACATTGCTTGACAAGCGAACTTCAAATGTTTGACAAACAATTAAACATAGCTTTTGAACTTCTTAAATAGCTCCAGCTAAAATATTATTGACCGATTTTGCCATACCGCATGGCAATGGCTCAACATTAGCTCGGCATTGTTTGTATGAGAAAAAACGCTTCACCTACCAGACCCGGGGCTGACAGGCCAGGAAAACATTAGCTTCTGTTTTATATGGCATTTTCACTTTACCTGTCAGCCCCATTCAAAATTTGCTATTTCTGTCGAGCTTTCGAGAATAAAATCTCTTTTGCCAATCCTAACTAAAATCCCAATAAAGCGAGGCGTTTTTCTATTTCCAATATCGGAAGTTCGAAATCCATCTCGCTTGCAAGCGCTTTAGGCCCCATTTACACTATGCCGGTACGAGATGAATACGATACGAAACTATACCGATTTGGCCTTGCGTCTACACTATGCTGGCACAGCTTTGATATGGATACGGTACGAAATGAATACGATACACTAAGCGGCTTCATCTGAAAACCACATATAGTAACCGCCCGAATACGGTACAGTTTCATGCCGCTTTGCTGAATGAATGAGAGAAAAACAATAACTCTTTGTTCTTGTTGACATGAAACAATAGATTTTAGACAAAAGCCGAGGACCTTGCTCATCGTATTCATTTCATACCGGCATAGTGTAAACGGGGTCTTAGCTTCCTTAATGAATAAGCTTGGAAAAAATTGCAGTCTGAAGGCGCAAAGAGATCGTAGTGGTTAGCATATTTTACCATATTCTCATGAATTATCATATTTAGTTACTCCATTCTTAGCTAGCCATTTTAGGTAACATCCTGTTGCTGCACTATCTTAGGCATCCCAGCATTGCATCATTGCATGCTACCCACTTAGGTAATTCCCGTACTATCATAGGTATTACCTTAATTGTCATAAGTAGCACAGCCTTCGTTTATCTGCATTTTTCATACCTTATTTAGCTAGTTTCACACTGTTATAGCCTATCGTTTCATTCAATATAAGTAAAAAATATTGTATATAGTTCACTTAGATTAAGTATAAAAGTACGGTAGATTTAGTTTGCAGTTATTCAGATTTAAATTCAGAATTCACAAGTTGGTAAGTCACAGAAAAGCAAATCGAAGTTTCTCTCTCGCTGATATCCTACTGCGGCACGCAAGTAAAGCCTGCCAAGGTTTTGGGTGAGATCGTTTCAAATTGTTCTTAGTATATGTATTCTAGTTTAGTTTATTCGTAATTCGTCAAAACCCACGTTAAACCAAAAGATTAGTACGTAGTTTTATTGCATGCGCATGCAAGCGCTTTCAAAAGGTTATGCAGTGTCAATCCTAAACTTTGAGCAACTGCCGTGCAAGAACGTATCTATAGTGTGAATTTGACTGCAAGTCAAACGGATAGACTTCACGACTGAGCACTTACCAAGAACTTCGAGCTTGCAATTATAAGTTACATTTTTTGAGCTGCTTTTGTAGCTTTGATATTTTCCATCTTTATATTGAATTAGCATTCCGTCATCTTCTAGGTTTATCGGCAAATTGTAGATACTTTGCTGTGTTCGGTTCAAGATCTACAGAAAAAATATAAAGAGAATCAAGTAACAGATATTGTAGCGCTGCAAATGGTATTCTTCATTGGACTTATGACAACCCTTCACGATACTTCGCACCCTCCACTGGACTGAGGATAGCCCTCCACGTTGCGTCGGTAACCTCCAGTATACTGAACAAACATCATTCACGTTACTGCACAGTGGAGTGAGTGGCCAAGCTTCTTCGTTAGTTCTTGTTAGACAGCTGAAGTTAAGCTTGGTCGTGTGAGGTCAGCATTTGGATGGGTGATTTTCCAGATGGATGACAAAACAATTCACTCTGCCGTCCTTCGGAAGGGACGAAGGGACGTTAAACTAGGGGTCCCATGCCTGGATGCGGCATGTTTTGAAAAAGCTAGAAATAACAGCGTACTCTAAATCGAGTAACAACAACAACAACAACATTACGTTGTACGGGGTGTCTATAAAAGACAAGATTTTAAATGCCGTACGAAAATAACTTATCAAAATCAGTTCATTCAATAAAATACCCACTCTTCTAATGCCGTAATCGCTATAAGCAGTGCCTTGTTGCTTTAGCTCTTGACCCCATGCTTCCAAGAAAAAACCCTATCAGTCATTAAGGTTCTATAGTCATACTACAATCCTTCACAAAATATACTGAGACTCAAGTCAATTTTTGCGAACTGTACAATTTTTTGGCAATTTTTCCGATTTTGTTTCTCCCCACCCCCCTCCAAGCAATGTTGTTGTTAGGAGAAGCATTGTGCCGCAAAATTTCAACTTGGTTACCAACAACATTGCTCTGTAGGGGGAAGGGGGGCCATTTTCTCATATTCTGATGACAAGTCTCATAATTTTTGTGAAGGATTGAATCCTTCACAAAATATACTGAGACTCAAGTCAATTTTTGCGAACTGTATAATTTTTTGGCAGTTTTTCCGATTTTGTGTCTCCCCACCCCCTCCAAGCAATGTTGTTGTTAGGAGAAGCATTGTACCGCAAAATTTCAACTTGATTACCAACAACATTGCTCTGTAGGGGGAAGGGGGGCCATTTTCTCATATTCTGATGACAAGTCTCATAATTTTTGTGAAGGATTGAATCCTTCACAAAATATACTGAGACTCAAGTCAATTTTTGCGAACTGTATAATTTTTTGGCAGTTTTTCCGATTTTGTGTCTCCCCACCCCTCCAAGCAATGTTGTTGTTAGGAGAAGCATTGTACCGCAAAATTTCAACTTGATTACCAACAACATTGCTCTGTAGGGAAGGGGGCCATTTCTCATATTCTGATGACAAGTCTCATAATTTTTGTGAAGGATTGAATCCTTCACAAAATATACTGAGACTCAAGTCAATTTTTGCGAACTGTACAATTTTTTGGCAATTTTTCCGATTTTGTTTCTCCCCACCCCCCTCCAAGCAATGTTGTTGTTAGGAGAAGCATTGTGCCGCAAAATTTCAACTTGGTTACCAACAACATTGCTCTGTAGGGGGAAGGGGGGCCATTTTCTCATATTCTGATGACAAGTCTCATAATTTTTGTGAAGGATTGAATCCTTCACAAAATATACTGAGACTCAAGTCAATTTTTGCGAACTGTATAATTTTTTGGCAGTTTTTCCGATTTTGTGTCTCCCCACCCCCTCTAAGCAATGTTGTTGTTAGGAGAAGCATTGTACCGCAAAATTTCAACTTGATTTCCAACAACATTGCTCTGTAGGGGGGAGGGGAGCCATTTTCTCATTTTCTGATGACAAGTCTCATGATTTTTGTGAAGGATTGTAGATGCAATATCTATCATAAATGCTTCTTAAATAAATTGTCTATACGAACTTCCCTCCTCTTAAATTCATAATGTTCATTGTTGCCTTTGCGGCATATTTTCGACTGTGACCCCGGTATATCAAAAAACCCTCCTCAACCGGTCGATTAACATTCAAATGATTAGTCCACATCAGAAACTGATCTAGAAAAGCTATGTCTAATAATGATAACAATTCTCTTCCTCTAGCATATGGTCTAAAAAATGTAGGCTCTCTTACTCTTGTTTTGGCAAGGAATGTCTCTTCGATAATAGAAAACGGCAACCCTGAACCACTTTTGTCAATGGATAACTTGACGGTTTGCTTTGGAGTGGATGACGTCATTCCAATCTTTTTGCCAGTTCATACTCCTCGTTGTCTGGATCACGTGGTGTGAAGTTCCAAATCAGAAATTCATCTGGCGTGGCCTCGTCAACGTAGATGACTGAGGGGCATGGGTCCAACGGGTATTCATTCACATCTGAAAAGTGAAAACGCATTGGAAATAGAGTGGCAAAGTCTATTTTTAGAATTTCTCAATTTGCTCTTCAGTTTCTGGAAGAGCGTCAAAAATTATGCTTACATGTGCAAAATCAGTCAAATACATCAAATATTGACTGAGATATGGCCATTCGAAGAAATATATTTCATTAGCAAATCACTGTGTTTTGCGCCCGGTTCTAAACTTCTAAACTTTATGAGCCAAAGCAAAAATACAGCGAATTCCTATTGAAATGTATTTCTCTGGATGGCCATATTTCAACTAATATTTAGAATCTTCGTTATGCAGTTATGCATTATTTTTCATGCTTTTTCAGAAAATGACGAGCAAATTGAATCTAAAACAAGCTTTTTGTGACGTCATCACTTTACCACTATGATCACCAGATTCTCAGTAACAACAGTTTATTTACGAGGTTTCTTAAAAAATTAAAACGAGTCTAAGATATTCTCTTAAAAATAAAAACGTTGACTTACCCACAACATCAACAGTAAGATTTCTAAAAATCGTAAAATTTTCTTGATTTGCAGTCGGCATATCAGTACATTTGATGATTATAGGATGCTTGCGTTGTACACGCATTTTTTTTTATAAGGAAGTTCGGCTCAGGGTCAGTACTAAAAATTCCTTAACTGATGGTGAAAATTGAGTACTCAATATTCCTTAGCAATTCCTTAACTTCTTACTTTGTGATTCTTAAAAACAACCAATGGTCAAGGAAATATAGGTCATAAAGGTTTCAGAAGACGAGTAGAAATGAATACTGATTGAAAACCATTGGCGATAAGTATTGCTTGCTCTGTTAATTCAAAACTTCATGTTTTTAATCGAAATGCTAAGTTAAAGAAAAAGTCAGATTCCTTAGTAGTCTCCGGTCCAGTACTAGAAATTCCTTAAGTTTTTGCCAGCCCGAGTACTACCTTCCTTATAAAGCACTTCCTTATAAAAAAAATGCGTGTAACTCAAAATTCAGGCTCTGTAATATTGTTATTTCCAGTGTAGTACTGTTTATAGCAAACACGCTGCTTTTAGTATTATTCACAATAATATCGCAAGTATGGCTTTGTGATACGTCCGGATCTTTCACTGTGATATTCCCCACTTTAGCTCCGATCACGTTTTCTGGGACTGCATGCAGAGTGACTTCAATGGCGGTGGGAGGCTCATTTACGTCTGCAAAACAGAAAATAAAAGGCCATTTGATAGATAGTATGAATCAGATGGTTTTTAGACGTACAGGAAGGCAGTTAAGTGTGACTATGCTCTACGCTTTGCATGGTATAAATTCGATTATAAGCCCTTTTCTTACAAATTCCCCCCTTGGATAACCGTAAATATACCAGTTCCGACACGAATTATGTAATAATGCCCCCCTCTCTGAAACGTCCCTTTCTAATAAACGCCTCGATCTGTAGATATTTCGTAGTGCGCGATAAATATAAAAATATATAAAAAAAACTCCACAGTAAAACAAATCGACCCCAAACAAATTTTGTACCTAGATTGACCATAAATTGATTCTATTCTTTCCCTAAACTGTCCTTAGCATAGAGGGGCAGTTTTCGAGTACATTCCTAAATCGTCCCTAAACTCAAATGAAGGTCGTCCCAAAACAGTGCCGAAATGTTGTGTCCCTAAAAGCGCATTCCTCATAAAAAATCATCAGACTATCATAATATGCTACGAAACAATGAAAAACGCATGCAAAAACGCGTTTCACCGCACACTCATTCAGTGTAGACAATGCTATTCACCTATCAACCTACACCATGACATGCTTTGCAACAATTATTACGCTATGTTAAGTTTTACTCAACGCTACGTTATACTGATGAGAAAAAACTTCTTCTAACCTGATACTGCAACTTTGAACGTTTTCCAAATATACAGACCATACTCGTCTGTGCAATTCAACGTGAAAGTCAAATTCTTGGTTGAATCAAGAGCTTCATAGTCAACTTTCTTTGCACCAGCTACCAATTGAAGTCCATTAATAGCTAAATAGCCATTGTCACCTTCTGTTATTGTACATGATGCAGTTGAATTGATATCAGGATCAGTTACAATGATTGAACCAATCAAAGTGCCAGCAGGACTATTCTCAGCAAGTGTTGTTGATGATAGGGTAATGTCAGTAGGAGCCTCATTTGCATCTAGAATGAAAAATGATTTGCTTTTTATCGTAATCTCAAACCAGTATCTTCATCGGAAAGCCCCCCCCCCATACCCCCAATCAATGTAGTTTTTCACTTCTTGATGTTTTTCTATATAATCAACATCTATTCTAGGAAAGTGGGAGATATTTCAGTCAGTCAGTCAGTCAGTCAGTCAGTCAGTCAGTCAGTCAGTCAGTCAGTCAGTCAGTCAGTCAGTCAGTCAGTCAGTCAGTCAGTCAGTCAGTCAGTCAGTCAGTCAGTCAGTCAGTCAGTCAGTCAGTCAGTCAGTCAGTCAGTCAGTCAGTCAGTCAGTCAGTCAGTCAGTCAGTCAGAAAGTCAGTCAGTCAGTCAGTCAGTCAGTCAGTCAGTCAGTCAGTCAGTCAGTCAGTCAGTCAGTCAGTCAGTCAGTCAGTCAGTCAGTCAGTCAGTCAGTCAGTCAGTCAGTCAGTCAGTCAGTCAGTCAGTCAGTCAGTCAGTCAGTCAGTCAGTCAGTCAGTCAGTCAGTCAGTCAGTCAGTCAGTCAGTCAGTCAGTCAGTCAGTCAGTCAGTCAGTCAGTCAGTCAGTCAGTAAGTCAGTCAGTCAGTCAGTCAGTCAGTCAGTCAGTCAGAAAGTCAGTCAGTCAGTCAGTCAGCCAATCGCAGTCAATCTGTTGCAGTCGGTCAGTAAGTAAATTAGTTAGTCAGTTAGTTAGTCAGTTAGTTAGTCAATTAGTTAATTAGTTAGTTAGTTAGTTAGTTTGTTAGTTGGTTAGTTAGTTAGTTAGTTAGTAAGTTAATTAGTTGATTAGTTAGTTAGTTAGTTAGTTAGTTAGTTAGTTAGTTAGTTAGTTAGTTAGTTAGTTAGTTAAATAGTTAAATAGTTAGTTAGGTATTTATTATGTCTCTTATTTGGTTGGTAAGATATTTATTTAGGCTCACATGCTTCCTTTCTACCTCATAGTTCCTTTCTTCCACATTTCACTTGATTACCCATTCAAAAGTTCTAGTAGGGGCCAACGAGTGTGTTTATGCAAGCATAATGATTATGTTAACTTTGTGCTTATTTTGAACAGCTCATTAAAACAACCAAAGAAAAGAAGATCTTACTTGTGATTTGAATCGTAAATAACTTCTCCAGATATAATCCTCCATCATCCGAAACACGTATCAAAATCTCAATTTCTTTTGTTGTCTCATGATCAATTAGTTTAGCTGTAATTAATGAATCATTGCCATTTCCACCAATGCTAAATGGTGAATTCGAAGTTGATTTGATCTCGAAATTTAGTTCGGTGTTCCAACCATCCGGATCAGCTGATGTCAATTGGCCTACTGTAGACCCGATTGGTGCATTTTCTGGTATTGTATTTCTGGACAGTCGAAGATATATTGGTGGCTCATTGACGTCTGGAAAAAAGGTAGCTGACGGATAATTTCGCCGGTACCGTAGTTCCACGATCAACATTCGTATCAAAACAGTTGTCCTGATTGAAGAGCCCAGGACACCTGTCGGAAATGTCTAATTTGGGTTCGTTTCAAAGTATTTTCTATGCCAAAAATTTAAATCTGTTTAGCATCTTGCTTCTTTAAGAATGGGAATGCTGTTTTGCTTCGTGTTTCCGCGCTAAAGGCGAGCGCCTTACCTAATTCGCATGCGGGGAGCCAACATTTGTTGCCACGGGTGGCGAAAAAACGCCAACACAGGTATGTTGGGTGTATTTTCGATCCTGATTAAACTTGAGCCAACATCACCCAACATGATAATAGTTCACCCAACAGGATGGCTAAACACTGGAAACATTTCGCTCAACATAAACGTTGGCTACGTTTGGCCAGTGTTTAAGTGAGCAGTTTACGCAGCAGACTGTTCCGTTATGAAATTTCCCCGTCGGTCACCCTTTGCTATCCTGTTCTTTAACAAAAGTTCAACACCACATATTGCTATATGGAGCTGTATCCTCTCATAGCATGTTACAGAAAATGTGCACTAACCTGTTACTGCAACTTGCAACGTTTTTACAACGAAGTGACTGTATTGGTCCGTACAATTCAATGTGATAGTCAAATTCTTTGTTGAATCAAGATCTTCATAGTCAACTTTCTTTGCACTAGCTACCAACTGAAGTCCATTAATTGCTAAATAGCCATTGTCACCTTCTGTTATTGTACATGATGCAGTTGAATTGATATCAGGATCAGTTACAATGATTGAACCAATCACAGTGCCAGCAGGACTGTTCTCAGCGAGGGTTGATGATGATAGAGTTATATCAGTAGGAGCCTCGTTTACATCTAGAATGAAAATGCAAAATGTGTTGAGGAAATTCAAAATAAATCTTAAATATTTGGATAGTGGGGGTGTGCCGCTAGGGCTAGTTAATCGCGGGTGATAGTAGGAGCACCGCTCGCATCTAAAATGAAACATGGTTAAAATGGAATGCGTTACAGGCGTCAAGATTCGAACGAAAGACAGACAAAAGGAACTACTTTCAATGAAAGCATGTGGTTTCGCATCCCTTATCATTATTGGAACTAAAGGAAACAAGCCAGATGTAGTAAATAGGGTCATAGCTAGTTAAGTTGTGCTTTATTTTGCGTCGGGTAAAATACAAATTAGATTTATTATATTACCTTGTATTAGGCCTATGCAAAATGAACAAACATTGTTGGCAAACATCAGAGACATGCTTTACATGAAATGTTTGACAGTTTCGTCAGTGCCAATTCAGAAGCATTGTTTGGCAAGCGGAATTCGCTATGTGATGTTTTCAAAAGTCTTCAAAACAAATTTGCTTTCCACAAGCAAACAATGTTTGACAAGCAATGTTTTGGGACATGGCAAAACGATTTTGTGACAAGCAAATTTCAGATCTTTTACTGACAATGTTTGTTGTTTTAGCCAGGGCATTAAGTCGATGTAGTGAACAATTAAAATGAACCAGTGAACAAACTTGAGGAACAATTTCTTCTCAAAAAGCACTCTTAAGAATGGAAAAGTTTTCCTTAAAATGCAGTAAACGCATAATCACTTATGTCATCCAGATTATCATAGTAAAATAAAAAGGAATCTTACTTGTAATGTGAATCGTAAAAGGCTTTTCTAGATATAATCCTCCATCATCTGTAACCCTTATCAAAATTTCAATTTCTTTCGTTGTCTCATGATCAAGAAGTTTGGTCGTAACTAATGAATCACTGCCATTTCCACCAATGCTAAATGGTGAACTCGAAGGTGATTTGATCTCGAATTTTAGCTGTGTGTTCCAACTATCTGGATCAGATGATGTCAACTGGCCTACTGTAGATCCTATTGGTGCATTTTCTAGTATTTTATTTCTCGACAACCGGAGGTATACTGGAGGTTCGTTAACGTCTTGAAGAAAGAAAATATGGAAAATCATAAAAAATAATCATGATAGCGCTTTGGTGTCAAAACTCAGCATCTATATGCTTTTTAAAGGTATGGAATACGAAGGACTGGTCTGCAATGTTATGAAATTGTAAAAGTGTCAAAGAACTTCCCCCGACGTTAAATCCTTTGTGCTTGTGCAGTCTTCGTCTTATTTGGATGAAATTCTGCTAAAATCAAGTCTAGTTCTTAGTCTTTGAGTTGTACAAAACTTCAAAATTGCGATAAACAGCGGAACCATTTTCGAGCATACTTAAAAGCTTTTTCTGACACTCCTCAGAGTATGAACGTCAGAAACAGACCGAAACAATAGACTAAGGCGGAATTTATATCCAGATGCGGTTCGAAATGCACCAATCAGAAAGAACGAAAAGCTGAATTGGCATTGTGTTTTTAACACAAATCAGCTGGTCGGATACAGCGGGAAGACCAATAGAATTATTTGAAGAGTCTCTGTCACTTGGACTCTGGGTATAAATTCCGCCTTAGTGTATTGTTTCAGTCTAGTTCTGTCAAACGCACGTCTAATAATCGTCTAAATTATAGTCTATTATAGCCTAATTAGACGAAGGACTAGAGTAGACAAACTCATAATATTTATGGTGTCTAATCGACGTCTTAAATTTAGACACTAAATGTACACGGTGCCCAAGCTATAACATACTAACTAGTAGCATAGCAGATAGAGTATGCCATTCCGTAGTATTACGCTCTTCTTTTGCTATACCATACTTATCTGTGTTAGCACGCCCTCTTCTTGTATCCACTATAGCCATCCTTACCTGTAGCTTCATAGGTTATGAGTTGGCGTTCTGAGTTGAGCATTACAGTATAGTGTTATATAGGACTTTTCAGTGTTATCAATAAGGAAAAAAAACAGAAATCTAACCTGTTACTGCAACTTGCAACGTTTTAACAACAAAGTGATTGTATTGATCCGTGCAATTCAATGTAAAAGTCAAATTCTTTGTTGAATCAAGAGCTTCATAGTCAACTTTCTTTGCACCAGCTACCAACTGAAGTCCATTAATAGCTAAATAGCCATTGTCACCTTCTATAATTGTACATGTTGCAGTTGAATTAATATCAGGATCAGTTACAATGATTGAACCAATCACAGTGCCAGGAGGACTATTCTCAGCAAGGGTTGATGATGATAGGGTTATTTCAGTAGGAGCCTCGTTTACATCTAAAATGAAACACGATTTGTATTTGTATTTTGATTTTATAAATCATAGTAACGTCAGCCAGGTGTTATAGCTAGATTTCTATCTATTCAATATTTTCATCCATGAAGCATAAATGCAACGACCATGCTAACCAATGTCAATCATACTCCGAAATTGTCGCATATAGACACATGCAAGGCGTTCGTAACTTATTAGAGATATAAGGTATCTCTCTATGGTATTTTTAGTCCCTAATATCGTAACGTTGATTGCAAGACATACATCTTTAGTAAATGAGGAAACAGACAAAACCTCATGTTTTTTCACCTAAACCCCACTGTAAGTTAAACTGAAATTAAACATGTTTAATAGGCTTTGCGTTCAGATTGGCCCATCCAACAAATCGAATTGACTTGTCCTCGCTTTTGTCTACAATCATAAGCATGCAATATGCAATACAAACATGATAGTTAGGCTTGTTTTGAGCTAAGTTTGAACGGGACATTTGTCAAGTAAAAACATGAAAATCTTACTTGTAATATGAATAGTGAAGGACTTTTCTATGTACAATCCTGCATCGTCTGTAACGCGAATCGAAATCTCCATTTCTTTCGTTGTCTCATGATCCAGAAGTTTGTTTGTAACTAATGAATCATTGCCATTTCCACAAATGCTAAACGGGAAATTCGAAGGTGATTTGATCTCGAATTTCAGCTCTGTGTTCCAACTATCTGGATCAGCTGAAGTCAACTGGCCTACTGTAGATCCGATTGGTGCATTTTCTAGTATTGTATTTCTTGACAAGCGAAGGTATGTCGGAGGTTCATTAACATCTTGAAAAAAGAGAATATTGAAAATTAATGAAATAAACGAAAGAATAAGCATAATAGCAGTGTTCGTGCGAAAACTCGGGTTTTAATATGCTTTCGATGGTCTCCATTGCTAAGCTATACCCCGCTAAATAGTAGCATAGCAAACTTGAAGGTGCTGTGACGTCGTGGTCTAATCCAGCTGGCTCGTGGTGTCATAAGCTCACCAAGGTCGGGGTTCGAGCCTCAACTACGGTGTCGTCACAGCCATGGTTGTCGTTCTTCCATTTCTATGGTCACAGCCATGGTAAAGGTCTCGATTAGTCAACCTACTACTGAGATTCTAGCAACTGGCGCTAAATATACAAGTTCACTTTCACCAACAGTTGTATGCTTTTAGGCGCTGCTTTGCTATACGCAACTTTACTGCGCTAGACCGTGCAATGATAAGCAGGCACAGGCTATGGGAAGCTTCGCTACCATAAGTGCTATCATACTCAATACAGTGATGCAACGAGACATCCGTGTCTGCACCATGATATGCTAAGCAATGATGTTCTGAGTTGAACAATGCAGTGCAATGCACTATACTACTTCATGGGTGCAACACATTGACTCTCACAAAGAGTGATGAAAAGTCACTAGATGGCACATACACGCGCATGCTGAGAATGGCACTTAACATAAGCTTGCAGGAGCATAGAACAAATGAAGAGCAGTATGGAAATTTACCGAAACTATCTTGGAAGATAGCTGAAAGAAGATGTAGACTTGCAGGCTTGCAAGTCTGATGATGACTGGTGACTGATGACTGATGCCTAATGATGTAGACTTGCAGACTTCCTCCTCAGTGTGTCGCACTGTGAGAAAGCGTCAAAAACAGTTTTATGGGAGCCTACATAGGGAAATATACGACGAGGTAGACGAACTACCACCAACATTGATGTGCTAAAAAGGGAAACCGGACACCACAACACCGATGGCTTGCGAACTGCAAAGCTTGATCGTAATATCTGGAAATGGTATGTCTCAATGGCTCGAACGAGAGTTTGGCAAAAGTAAGTAAGTAAGTAATGCAGTACAGTATGCAGGACTTTTCTGTGCTATCAAAAAAGAAAAAAGCAGAAATCTAACCTGTAACTGCAACTTGCAACTTCTCCACAACGAAATGATTGTACTGGTCCGTGCAATTCAACGTGAAAGTCAAATTTTTTGTTGAATCAAGAGCTTCATAGTCAACTTTCTTTGCACCAGCTACCAACTGAAGTCCATTAATTGCTAAATAGCCATTGTCACCTTCTGTTATTGTACATGATGCAGTTGAATTGATATCAGGATCAGTTACAATGATTGAACCAATCACAGTGCCAGCAGGACTGTTCTCAGCGAGGGTTGATGATGATAGAGTTATATCAGTAGGAGCCTCGTTTACATCTAAAATGAAACACGATTTGTATTGGTATTTTGATTTTGTAAATCGTAGCCACGACAGCCTAGTGTTATAGCTAGATCTCTATGCTCTATCTTTTCAGTATTTTAACCAGTAAAACATAAATGCAACGAATATGCTAGTAAATGTTTTTCATGGCCCGAAATTTTTGCATACAAACAATGCAAGGCGTTTGTAACTTATTAGAAGCAAAGGGTATTTCTTGACGACAAGTTTAGACCTTTTAGGAACAAATAGCTTTGACTAATAAAATGGAACGGAATTTAAAATTTTCAGTTATTATTCGACTCATTTACTGCAAGTTTAACTGAGCGCTATCGTACTTAAGTTTTTATTTGCGAAGTCTTCAAATCCTGGATACAACCGGGTCAAACGATCAAGCATTTAAGATTCATTTGCCAGAGTGGCATATATCTAACTTGTTAACTGGTTAATGTTTAATGCAGCAGTATCAGTTTGTTCTTCATACATAACGAACGGCAGCCTATTTTACTACACTCTTTTTTTGTTTAAGAATAAAAAAAATTTTGATCAAGACTGGCTGTTCTTAATCTGTGCTTCGTTTCTCGGCTTTTTGGACAGTAACATTTGTCAGTGAAAATCTTGAGTAATACAGGTTTGTATAAAATGCAGCATGTTTGTCTACTTTTTTGTTCGCTTGCTTTTTACATTCAGTCTGACTGACTTGCTTTCATATTAAAGTGATACTCTAGGGGTTCATTACAAGGCTAGCCTCAGCTTGTTCTTACTTGGTTCTCAAAATCTGGACAAAATCCAGGCTTGTGTTCTTATTAAATTGTTTTCATAAAAAAGAGTGCATCATTCCTCGATCATCAGCACGCATTGCAAGCAAAGCAATTACGTTATTCTGGGCTAAATTTGAACATCACATTTGATGACATTTGTTACACAAAGCAAAATGGCGTCTTACTTATAATGTGAATAGAAAAAGGCTTCTCCACATATAATCCGCCATCATCTGTAACACGTATGAAAATCTCAATTTCTTTCAATGTCTCATGATCAAGAAGTTTCGCAGTAACTAATGAATCATTGCCATTTCCACCAATGCTAAATGGTGAATTCGATGGTGATTGAATCTCGAATTTCAGATTTGTGTTCCAGCTATCTGGATCAGCTGATGTCAATTGACCAACTGTAGATCCGATTTGTGCATTTTCTGGTATTTTATTTCTCGACAGTCGAAGATATAAGGGAGGCTCATTGACATCTGAATAAAGACAATAAAAACTACAGCAGTTGCAAAGGGTAGAGGTAATACAGAGTTAACAGGCTGCATAAAAGCCAGGTGTCTGGATAGTATTAATTTATTTAATTTAATCTATTAATTTATTTTATGGAGCAGAGCTGTCAATTCAAAGACTCGTCTTGTACGCGAACGTTGTGACTTTTGTTGTAGTTGTTCATGAGTTGCTGTGTTGTACTCAAACATTGCTGTGAGCTAAATGCTGTCCTACCTGTTGTGTTGTGTCTTGTTGTCTTGTGCTGTGCTGTGCTGTGTTTTATTGCATTGAACTACATTGCGTCATAGTCTGTGTTGCATTCTGCTTTGTCATGGCGAGCGGTGCTCTAATATAGTGCATTGTAATACTGACTATGAACACTGTCACAAAAATATGCTGTTTTGTGCTGAACTCCCTTGTGTTCGTTTGCTGTAAAGCCCTTTGCAGTCCTTTTCCATTCTTTTACACAAACGCTTGACTATGATGTGCACTCTACCCTTCTATGTTACGTAATAAGAACGACACAGTCTGAACTTACCTGTCACTGCAATTTGCATCGTCTTAACAACGAAGTGATTATATTGGTCCGTGCAATTCAATGTGAAGGTCAAGTTCTTTGTTGAATCAAGAGCTTCGTAGTCAACTTTCTTTGCACCAGCTTCCAGCTGAAGTCCATTAATAGCTAAATAGCCATTGTCACCTTCTATAATTTTACATGATGCAGTTGAATTGACATCAGGATCAGTTACAATGATTGAACCAATCACAGTGCCAGGAGGACTGTTCTCAGCGAGGGTTGATGATGATAGTTGTATATCAGTAGGAGCCTCGTTCACATCTGAAATGAAACATGACTTGTGGTTTGTTGTTTGAGTACGTGTTATTTTTCTCAAAATTATGAAAAGATCTGTACATTACGTTAAAAATAACCTTTAATCATCTTAATTTTGTATATAGCTACTTAATTATTGAAGAATATCTATGAAGGATTGTAAAGCTGGATAAAAATTTTTTAGTCGTCGTTCGATCTTCAAATGATGTAGTCTGCAAGGATTCAAAAATTAAACCGCCAAAATTGTTTGACGAGCAACTTTTTGCGACGTGGCCAAACGATTTTGTTTGAGAAGCAAATTTGAGATCTTTGACAATGATGGCTTGACCAGAGCCTTATTAGGCTGCTATATTTAAAAAAAAAAGTACGGACATTTGAGAAAAAATTTCTTCTCAACAAGCACTCTTGGAAAGACTCTCATCAAATGCAGAATATTCATCGAGACTCAAAAACACAAATGTCATCAAAATTATCACAGCAAAACTAAGATGGGATCTTACTTGTAATATGAATAGTGAAAGGCTTTTCTAGATATAATCCTCCGTCATCTGTAACACGAATCAAAATCACAATTTCTTTCAATGTCTCATGATCAAGAAGTTTCGCAGTAACTAATGAATCATTGTGATTCCCACCAATGCTAAATGGTGAATTCAAAGGTGATTTGATCTCGAATTTCAGATTTATATTCCAATTATCTGGATCGGATGATGTCAACTGGCCTACTGTAGATCCGATTGGTGCATTCTCGGGTATGGCATTTTTGGACAGCCGAAGATATATTGGAGGCTCATTGATGTCTGAAAAAAGGAAAAATTGAGAATGAATGTTAATAACCGCAATCATCTTGGAAATTTCTGTGTAAAAACTTGTATAACCTCGATTATGATTAGGAAATTCTGGTCTGCTTTCCTAAAAGCTAATTTATAAACCATATTCTGTGCTATTACAGGTTGATGAACTGTGTTAGGATATTCTGCGATAACCTATGTTATGTTTTGCAGTGTTATGCTATGCTATGCTACGCTATGCTTTATTTAGCTATACTATGCCATGTCCTGTCAATTCATGCCATACGGGCAATGCTATGATATTCTATGCTATGCTATGCTATGCTAAGATATGCTATCCTATGCTATTCTATGCTATGCTATGCTTTGTTATGCTATGCTATGGTTTGCTATGCTATGCTATGCTTTGCTATGCTGTGCTGTGCTATGCTATGCTTTGCTATGCTGTGCTGTGCTATGCTATGCTATGCTTTGCTATCCTATGCTATGCTATGCTATGCTATGCTATGCTATGCTACGCTATGCTTTGCTATGCTATGCTATGCTATGCTATGCTTTGCTATCCTATGCTATGCTATGCTATGCTATGCTATGCTATGCTATGCTATGCTATGCTATGCTATCCTATGCTATGCTATGCTATGCTATGCTATGCTATGCTATGCTATGATATGCTATGCTTTGACATGCTATGATATGCTATGCTCGACTAAGCAATGCTATGCAATGCTATGCTATGCTATGCTATCCTTTGCTATTCTATGCTATGCTATGCTATGCTATGCTGTGCTGTGCTATGCTATTCTATGCTATGCTATGCTATGCTATGCTGTGCTGTGCTATGCTATGCTATGCTATGCTATACTTTGCTATGCTATGCTACGTTATGCTGTGAAGGGCTTTGCCATACTACGTACGCTTTGCTGTGCAATGCTATGATCGATGCGTTTGGTTATGCTTAATCATGTAACGATGCACGCAGGCTATGCAACATTTTACAATGCAATGTAGTGGTCCATCGAGCAAAAATGAGATGTGCAATGCTATGCAGTTGTATAATAAATTAAGCATCTATGCCCCAGTCAATGAAAAGGGATGCATTACCAACTTTTGCTGAAGTATCAAAACAGTTAAATGGTGAAGTAAATAATTTACGACAGGCAAAGCAAAATAATTTTCTGTGAGACCTGCAAAAGAGTGCTTATGCGTTGCGGTGAACCAGATTATTTGCTTATTATGCTATGATGGCACGCTGAGAATCAGTGTGAGGTTTATTGTGATATGCTATAAAACAGTGTGCGGGATTGATGCATTGGTATGCAGTGTATGGTTTGGCTTTGAGATGCAAATGTCTTACTATGAAATGGCGTGCAGTGATGAGCTCCGCTGCACTGATGCATAGACCTGGAAGAGACGTGCTCTATTATGTTACGCTTTACCCCACAGAGTAAATTAATGCGTTCTTTAACCAACTACAATATGCAATGAAATTCATTGCCTTTCTCAGCAATACGAGCAAGTGCAGGGTGATTCTATGCGATGGAATGCTATTTTGTAATGCAACGCCGTTTAGTGCAATCATAACAAATGCAACTCTTTGCAATGCTCTCGGAGGGGGGGGGGGTATGTAAGGCTAGTTTTGGACGGGGACGTGCAATTTCAGTCCAAAATTTGAACCCATAATTCCGCCCACGTCTGAAAAATTGTGACCCATAATTCCGCAAACCTGATAAAATTGTGACCCATAATTCCGCAAACATGATGAAAGTTATGCCCAATATTCCACAAGGCAAAGAACATTTTCACAAAAAAAAAAAAATCTGATGAAAAGCAAGTAATGTTTAAAGGGCAACCTTGCTGATAGTCCAAAGAGTTATCAGTTCGGACTGCGCGTTTTGTAAATGCTAAGCTTAATTCTTCAAAATTCTGCACGTTTTATCAAATGGTACCCATAATTCCGCACATACTTCTGAAAACGATATCGATAATTCCGCACTTTTCAGAAAAAAGGTACCCCTAAATAATGGCACGCCCCCGTACCCCCAAAACTGTTAAGTTACCCCCCGAGGCAATGCTACATCTCTCATTTGGGAGAAAGCATTTAATCTAACCTGTCACAGCAACTTGCAACGTCTTAACAACTGAGTGATTGTACTGATCCGTGCAATTCAATGTGAAAGTCAAATTCTTTGTTGAATTGAGAGCTTCATAGTCAACTTTCTTTGCACCAGCTACCAGCTGAAGTCCATTAATAGCTAAATAGCCATTATCACCTTCTGTTATTGTACATGATGCAGTTGAATTGATATCAGGATCGGTTACAATGATTGAACCAATCACAGTGCCAGCAGGACTGTTCTCAGCAAGGGTTGATGATGATAGTGTTATGTCAGTAGGAGCCTCGTTCGCATCTACAATAGAAACAGATTTGGAAGTTGTTTGTAGTTAGCACCACCTGAACTAATATAAAAAAAAATTTTCTTCGTCATTCTACCGAGCAAAGCAAGGGGCTATCACGTTCATGTTAAGTCTCGTGTTTTAGTAACTGCGCATGTATAAAAGTTTTGAGGACTACTCTAGACAACTGTTGATATAAAAGTGAATTTGTTCTTTAAAAACGTTATCCAAAGTTAAACTTTAAGTCTTCGATGCCCCGTATCAAGTCATTTTCAAATTCATTGGGAAAAATGTCTGCAAAGGTAAGTTTGGAAATATCAAGAAAATCTCTATACGAATCTTCGTAATCTCAATAAATCCAACATAATCCTCCATCATCAGTAACACGTATCAAAATCTCCATTTCTTTCGTAGTCTCATGATCAATAAGTTGCGTAGTGACCAATGAATTATTGTTAGCAACACTTTAAGCCACGCTAAAGAGTGCTACAACATCCGTTGCAGAGGTCAAAATTATTTGCTTATTATGCTATGGTGGTAAGCTGAGTTGCAGTAAGGTTTGTTTTGATACGCTATGAAACAGTGTGCGAATTTATGCATCAGTTTGCAGGGAGTTTAGGCTTTGAGATGTAAATGCCTTGATGGATAAGCACTACTGTGGTGATGCTTGATTTGGTGGGTTACTATGCCTGATGTGGTGGGTTATTATGCTTGGTATGGTGGTATCTTCTGCGTACTGAAGTTGATACTCACTACTGTGGTGGGTTTTTATAAGGATTAGTTACACATTGTGCTTGATATAGTGGTATTTTCTGAGTACGCAAAGAATACCACCAAATTTGCGTGTATCCACCAAAGCAGCGCATATAGATTCGCTATAGCGTGGTGATGCAATCTCATGTAATGCAACTTTATTCGATGCAATGCTATTCAATGCTCTTTCATGTGGGAAAAACATTAAAATCTAACCTGTCACTGCAACTTGCAACGTCTTAACAACTGAGTGATTGTATTGATCCGTGCAATTCAATGTGAAAGTCAAATTCTTTGTTGAATCAAGAGCTTCATAGTCAACTTTCTTTGCACCAGCTACCAGCTGAAGTCCATTAATAGCTAAATAACCATTGTCACCTTCTATAATTGCACATGATGCAGTTGAATTGATATCAGGATCAGTTACAATGATTGAACCAATCACAGTGCCAGCAGGACTGTTCTCAGCAAGTGTTGATGATGATAGGGTTATATCAGTAGGAGCCTCGTTTGCATCTAGAATAAAGATGATTTAACGATTGGTAGCAGAGATGTAAGCTTTCACCATCATGAAAAGATTTCATTCTGAGAATAGTTGTACCTACACGCTCTTTTTTTTATAAGGAACCACTTTATAAGGAACCTACATGTAGAAGGCCCGAAAATTTAAAGAACTTCTACTACTTAAGAGAAAATCACTAAGGAACTTTTCATTGTTGAATATTTTTATCACAGCAAATAATCAAGAATTAGAAAGCCAGTTCCATTCATTTGCAGTCGAAAATCACATAAATTGTACGTTAAGCATGTATCCTATGTTTCTTTGAGTAGTCTCAAGCTCTGCTTACATGCAAGTGTCTCTCTTTTATTGTGTTACGACCACTGTATGTGCAGTTAAAATTAAGGAACTATTAAGGAACTTTTTGAACTACAATTGCCTCAAAAGAGGTCCGAAAATAAGAAACTTTAAGAACTAGGCCTTAAAGTTTCCACAGACTCTATCCCCTAAAGCTGTAATTCGTTACAACCTTGTCTTAACATGAAAGTAGACTTTCCAAGCTTAGGGAAATAATCCAAGTTTAATATTAGAAGTTTACGAGTCGAGTCATCGCTTCACAAGGGATGGTAGACTGTAGCGAGAACTGATGAAGTTAATATTACGTTTACAAACAAGTCAGCAGGGTTTTTAGCGTGCAGTTCTACACAAAATGTGCAGTTCTAAAAATTTTTTGCAGTTCTAAAAGATAAATTGTGCAGTTAAGAAAGTGTTTTGTTTAGTAAAACGGGAATCGTCTGGTAACAATTTTTTGCATACTGTTTGAGTTTGAGTCATAAAATAACCACCAGAGGGATTCTCGAAACATAGAATTTAAAAACTTGTCATATTTACGTCATCATAAGTTAATTCTACCTTCTACATTTTCCCTCCCAGTCGAGAGGGCTTGCCACTGTAACCCCCAAAGGCATTTCTTGAAAATGATAGGTAGCTATTTGTTCTGCTTCAGAGAATAAACAGTAGTCCGTTTGAAGATATGAGGTCTTGATATGATAGATAAAAACACCCTTCTTTCGGTAAACTCCTTTGCCCCTTACAAGCTATGCTGGCTTATAAAGATAATGTGCAGTTCTAAAATTTTCTTTAAAAAGCCCTTCTGGTATTGTATTTCTGGACAGCCGAAGGTACGTTGGAGGTTCGTTGACGTCTTGAAAAGATAAAATATTGAAAATGGATGAAAAAAAGAAAAGAATAAGCATAATGGCAGTGTTTGTACCAAAACTCGCCAAAACTCAGCTTTTAATATGCTTTCGATGGTCTCCATTGCTAGGCTATACCCCATTTACTAATACCATAGCATACTTTTTGACGGTCGAAGATATGTAGGAGGTTCATTGACGTCTTAAAGGAAAAAATATTTAAGAAAGCAGTAGCTGTAGTCAAAATATTTTCTAGCACCCGAACGGATAAAATTTTCGGACATTACTACTCACCAGGAGCGAAACTGAGGTACAGTAGTTAGAGTTTATTGCATTAGCCCTTGAACTACCCAAATTAAAACCACATCTTTAAGGTTATGTTGCCTTGTAGTAATGAATCTAAATGTAGTTTGGATTCCTCAAAGTAATTTAGCTTTAAAATTTTGTTTTGTTGTGTTGTTTGATTGTAGACCATGCATCTTAAGAAATTGTGTCGAATTATAAGAAAAGGTCGAAGATTGAAACGGGAAATACAGTTTCCGGCCATCCAACCCCCAGGGGGTACTTATTAACTTTCAAATACGGGGGTCCAAGCCAATATTTTGAGTCCAAGAGCTTATAAATTGAAAATTGTCATGAAACTGATGGCTAAACCCGAGAAAACATTTTAGGTGTCCAAAAATAGATAGCAACATTTGGGGTCTCCATGACATTAAACTCAATATTTGGGGTCCCCAAAACATTAGACTCAATAATTAGGGGTCTGCAAGGAAATAGTGGCATGGACGCCCCCGTATTGAAAGTTAATGAGTTCCCCCCTTGGAACGTACCTGTCACCGCAAAGAAAAAGCCGCGGGAAAAGGAAAGAAAAGAACCAAGCAGAGAGTAGAAGGGCAGGACGAAAACCAGCAGAATATGTAAGAGAGAAGTTACGGCCCTTATTCAAATGCTAAATTCAGGGAAAGCAGGGAGGGAAAAGTCATGGCGGCGAGAAGACCGCTTGCTTGGAGCCGTCAAATTCAGTTAATGAAAGATCATCCTGGGTTCGCATCGTTCTATTGATCAGGCAGAAGACTATTGCAAAGAATGAATCTCCATAATAAATCTTATTGATAGGGCGGATTAAATAGCATCCTTCATGAAATTATGATGAAGTGCCTAGGGAAAACCCCATTCAAGACACCAGTCCCATGGGAATAACACAAACTAGACACCAGATCCCATATCGTGACATACGCAATAAAACAGACTTGTGGTGGCATTAACCCCTGTTAAACCGTTGGTATAACCGGCGTTTAATATTCACCAGAAGCGACCTCAGGAACTGGGCGCACAGTGCATTAACCCTTGAAATGCATGAATCAAAACTAAACGTTTAAGGCCGGTGACTGAAACGGGAAAACAATTTCCAACGAAAGACACTGTCGTAATTACCTTGAATTTTGATATTAAACTGCTTTGAGAGCGTCAGAGGTGGTATCCCTGTGTCCGTGCATGTGATCAGTATGTCATGCGAAGTCTTGTTCTCGTAATCTAGCTCTTTAGAATCAGCAACAGCCAAATTCAGGCCATTTATCGTGAATGGTGACGCTGGACTCACTGCACATGTATGCGCTTGCAGTGATCCTTGGTGAGTGTCCAAGTCAGTGACCTATTGAATAAGAAACATGCGAACGTGCATTAAACGGATAAACGGTTGATTGATAGAAATAAAGCTCGTTGTTTGGTTAGACCACGTCAAAGACAAAAACGAAGTGGCCAATTTTCAAAAGTTTATAGAGTTACAGTAAGGCTATCTCTAAAAGGGGGAACGGGGAATGAGGGAACGGGGAAGAGGGGAACGGGGGGATCTCTAAAAAGGGGAACAAGAAAACGGCACGTTTTTGGTAGGATGTGCCATTTTCTCGTTCCCCTTTTTAGACATTCCCCCGTTCCCCTGTTTCCCGTTCCCCCATTCCTCGTTCCCCTTTTTAGAGATAGCCGTTACGGTAAAAACCCGCACATAAGAACCTCATTTTTGGGGCACATTCTTCTGTTTAGGTTCTTATGTAAAGAGGTGTATACCGAAATTAGCATGGTTTAAGGTTTGGCAGCTTACATATGCCTGGCTTACTATTGAACTGACTGCAATGTTTCAGAGTACATGGAATAGGTTAACTCACACAAATTGCATTCAAACCCCAGTGGATGGATTGAAAACCTTTTATTCAGAACCTTTCTGGATACAAGATAAGGCTGAAATGGTTCTTATTTATTGGTTCCAAAACATATAATTTCAAGCTGCATGTTCTTAATAAATGAAAGTTCTTATGTGCGGATTTTTACTGTATCTCACAACGGAGCATCAACAGGATTTACACGCTTTTCATTTTATAAAGAATCTAGCTCGGGAGCAAGTTCCTAAAATTCCTTATTCTTTCGTGACATTTTCACATCATTCACAGCTCTTTCTAATATTTCGCCAACTAAGAAAATTGTGAATCAAGTACTCCGATACCATACACGCAGTTTTTTTTTATAAGCAACTTCGCTCGGGTCTAGCTCAAAAAGTTGCTTATTTTTGGATCTCTTATGGCCACCTTTAAGTAGCAAAAGTTGCTTATAGTAGTTGCTTAATTTTAACTATATTTTTGCACTAAGAATAGTATAGAGGCTAAAAAACAGCCAAATTTGGAGTTATAGCTTTAGCGAACAATATATAGCTTTTAATGCAGCATATCGCTAGAACACCTAGTACACAGCAGAGAAATACTATAAATAACATCAGTCAAGAAGTAACATGTAATTGTTATAGTACCATGTAATAGTACCATGTAAGACTTAGGTATTGAAAGTTAAACGGAAACCCCTCAATGAAATGCTTCAAGTAATGAGTAACACTCCGTTGATATGCGAGTTTAGACGGCAAATGAATGGAAATAGCTTCTATGTTGATCAATCCTCGATTGCTTGCAGTGATATAAATTATAAAAAAATTTAAAAAGTTGCTTAGGTTTTCTCCTTTGGTACTATACGTTGCTTAAAGTTTTAGGCCTTCTACATCTTGGTTGCTCATAAAAAAAACTGCGTGTAGTTTGATAAGGATAGCAGAGGCTGTCTGGTAAATGTCTCTAGGATCCGGCAAGGAAATCTCTAATTCAAACTATCAGCTATTGCAACTTACCGCAATTTTGGCAACGATTGTGGCTGCTCCACTATTTTCTGGAACTGTATCATTGGATAGGCTGATGTCTATAGGAGCTTCGTTATTGTCAAGAACCATAATCTTAAACTCTTTTGTTGCGAAGCTCCCGATGGATCTGTAGCAGTAACTTTGAGATCGTAACTGCTCTTTGACTCGGCATCTAACTCGCTATTCAAAACAACATCAGTCATGCATTTACTGTGAAGTGTTCCATTGACGGTGATGTTAACACAACTCGTAGTTCCAATGCTGAATGTTTTGAGAGTGAGTGGGTTGCTCTGATTGATCGAAAACGCGATTACGTCTACATCTGCGTCGTAAGCGCTGATGCGACCCGCTGCAAAGCCTATTGTGGAATTCTCATATAGTTTGTATTGTTCAAAAGTGATCCTTTCCGGAGGACCGTTTACTTTGAGGATGTTGATCGTGAGGGTAGCCTGAGCAGTGCGAGGGTTTGTCGTGTCTCTATCAGTACAATTGACAACAATGCTATGATATTTATTTGCTTGACCCAACAGGGAGGCAGCAACCACAATTTCTGAGCCATTCAGAGAAAACCGTCCTTGGTCATCATCTACCAATGTCCATACAAAATCACTCGACCTCTGTTGGCCTAGTGGACCATCATCATCAACAGCTGACAATATCCCCACAGAATGCCCAACCTGTGCTTTGTCTATGACACTGTTATTAGATATTCTGATTGAATGTGGGGGGTCATTTATTTTCAGAACCGTTATGTTGAAGCTCTTTTCAGTCCACATTGGTGGATTACCATTGTCAGTTGCTCGGATTGTTACAGGAATGATATTA